>PVIW01000869.1:0-377925 GCA_004026585.1 Noctilio leporinus | reverse complement strand
GCGGGGTGGAGGAGGCGCGGGGTGAGGAGGCGCGGGGTGTGGAGGAGGCGCGGGGTGGAGGAGCGGCGGGTGGAGGAGCTGCGGGTGGAGAGGGCTCTGGTGACTGGCTCGAGGTCGCAGGTGAGCGGAAGCGGCAGGTTTTTCTGCCTCTGCACGAGGGGGCCTGGGGCCTGCGGTGTGTGCAGGGCTGTGCCCAGCACAGGCGGCTGGTGGCTGAGCCACCTGGGGGACAGAGCCCAGGTGCGGCGGGGACAAATTTGGGCACCCTCCTCCCCCTGCTCGGCTTGCGTGGATTTGTAGGGTCCTGTTTCTAGGGAGAAGGTGCTGGGTGTCTGCACTGCTGTAAGGGTGTGGGGACAGCAACCTGAAAGAAGGTAAGGTGGCTGAGGTGGCCTCCGAACAGAGCAGGGCCCCGGCTCAGACCCCAGGCTGGTTTCTGCAGGTCTGAGCGAAGGAGGCAGGAGTCACGGTTCCGCCCTTCATCTAAATGTCCGTGTGGTTTGCTTCCTGAGGTGTCTGAGGTGTGTTCTTGGGAGGTGGAAGACATAGCCATATCCTGCCCTCCGGTGAAGAAGTGCACCCCCTCCTCTGCCTCGTGACAGAGGCAGCTCTGCCACTGAATAACTAGAATTGCCGGCATGCCAGGCAGTAGTCCCCGGGCCGGGGGCATAGCCGTGGACGACCCACCTACAGTCCCTGCGCCCACAGGGCTCCTCTCGTCCAGAAGAGCGAGAGGCGGCCAACAGCATGACTAAGTAAAATACAGAGTATGCCAGTGTGGTCAAGTTTTGCCAAATGAATCTTGAGGGGACAGAGTCCCAGAGTGTGGAGCTTGTGTACCTGTATGCAGGCTGGTCAGGGAAGACGGGACTGAGGGGTGACACCTGAGTGATGACATGAAACGGATTTCTGGGGGAAGACTTTTAGGAAGAGGAAGCAGCGTGTGCAAAGATGCTGCGGGTTTTTGGAGGCTGGTGGCAGGAGGTGATTAATCATATACTATTTTGTGTCTTGTGGGCCATCATAAGGACTTTGACTGATGCAAAGTAGGGAAGTCCCAGGAGTGCGTGTACAGTTAATTGATCTGACTTCTGTGTCTTAACTGGCGTTGCCCTGCCTCCCGCGTTGAGACATCTAGTGGAGGGCAAGGATAGGAGGAGGAAGACCAGTTGGGAGGTGATTGCTGTCTTGGATGGACTACAACAGAAAAGCCGTCGAGAGCCATATGCTGCTTTATAGGAAAGCCATGTCTAATCTGTACCGTGATGGAGCTTCCCAGATAAACACCGAGCTGTCATGGGACCCAGGAGTACAGGGGTGGCTTGCGGAGAGACTTCTCTTTGAAGTCAGGAGGCGGTGCCCACTGTGGACTGCTGACTGTGGCCACAGCTGCTTTATTTGAAATGACGTGACTCATGCTTCGTGCACTCCCACTTGCCGCCCGTCAGAACTCTTTGCTTCTCAGTCAGATGGGAAAGCAAGAGTCGTGAGCAGGATATTTTGGGCAGCATCTCAGCAGAGGTAACACCAGCCAGGCAGATATCCTCTTCTCCCTGGAAGGGTCTCCTGTGGGTTCTGACTTGAGTGCAGAAGTTCTTGGCTGGTCCCTGGGACAGCGACAGCGTGGAGCTGGGACAATCTTCCTGGCTGTGAGCACCAGCCTGGGCCATTGAGATGGACCTCGATCCGTGAAGACGTGAGTGCCACAGATCTTATTAGTGATGGTTTTTCTTAGAGGTTGTATGTAAAATTGTCAGCGAGAATCGGGTGGGTCTCCAGAAAGGCCTGTGGAGGTGTGGGCTTGGGGAGGGGAGGGCAGACACAGGCATTTTCACAAAGGACCACTGGTAGGATGAAGCGACCAGCTGCATGTTGCAGGTGAATGACTGGCTAGAACCATAGACCATTTGGGGGGACAGGGCATTGGTGAGCTGAAATGTCCATCTGAACATTAGGGGTATATATTCATCTGAACAGAAAAGTGCTAGGCTTTATGAATTTTTAACAATACATTTCATATGTTGTGCCTGTTCCATCTATGAATAAGGTTGAGATAATTTAAATGACCAGATTTCATAGATTCTAACATTTTTTCTCTCACATTATACAATCTCTGAAATTGAGTTGAGTTTTATAGTCTGTCATGTTGCAGTCATAAGTTCTGTGTCATCTGTCTTGTGCTGGTTCATTGAAGCACCATGGTTCATCTGGTTATCTGAACTTGGATGATGCAGGGTATAGCTTACCTTAGCTTTTTTCTTTGGGCCTCAGTCTCTCCATATGTAGGAAGCAAATTGGATTAGCTAGTGCCTGAGAGGTTCTTTCTAGCTTTCAGGTTGACTTTCTAGGGTGCTATGATGGGATCATGCTGAAGCTAAAACTGACCCTTTGCAGGAGGTGTCCTGGAGTAGGACTTGCCCCACTCCCTATGTGTAGCCTCATCCTTGGAAGTGCCATGCTTTGGGACCTCAGTGCAACATGTGGAAATTGTACTTGTTGACCATGCAGTTCACTTCGAAGACCTGTTGGGATTTCCAGACCAGCCACTCTCCAGGCATGGGCCCATTTATTTGCCTGTTCTGGGAAAAGGCAAGACGTGCTCATCTTCTAGGGTTATCAAACAGCAGTCAGTTTCTGTGGCCCTAAAAACTCAAAGAGGTCGGCATGGTTAAGTACCTGGTGACCACTGTCCTTCTGGAAGGTTCATTGGAGATATTTAGGAGCTATGGGGTGGAATCACCACCTTGTACTTAAAGTCTTGCTGCCTCCCGTCTTCCGCTGTTAAATGTTCTTAGTTTGAGAGGATGAGGCACATTAGTTTGAATCCATTTTCTTGCCTTTGTTCATTCATGACAAAATGAACTATTTCAGTGAGAGGGAAATTGCATTTTTCTCGCAAATAACAAGTGAGTGGGTCACTGGAGGTCAACTCCAAGGCCTGTCGGGACCAGTCCCATTGCGTACCAGCTTGTGCAGGAGTTGTTTCAAAACTCAGTCCTTCCATGGGAAGGTCAGGCTGTGGTTTACTGTAGGCTGGTCCCCACACCTGCTTTGGGTGTGTTAGGTTAAGGTTGAAATCCACCTTTGTCCTTGGCAGTGAGTATTATGGCTGAAAGATACAGCAAGAATGATTAAAGAGAAAAGTGTTGGAAGCTGCTATATGATTTTTAAATTACTTTTGGCTGAAGCAAACTCTTAGACCTGCCTCATTAATAAACGAGGGTGGAGAGTGAAGAGATGGGTTCAAGCCCCATAGTCCATGTTCTGGGCTGGGCACCAGCAGGCAGGTCACCTGGGATTAACCTTTGATTGGAGCTGATACCAGAGTGGAGAATTCACAGTCAGATGAAGGAGTCTGGCTGCATTTAATGAGCTGTCATGTGTATTTTTTTGGTGCCACATACTGGACTTTCTTAAACTCAGTACATATCTATTAGAGGGATGAAATAATCACATCCTAGAGCCAGGAGCCACCAGCTCAGAAGTCTGCAGATATTGCAGAACCTACACAGGTCACCTGGAGCAGGCAGACTCAACAGATGAGCCTTAACTGTCAGAG
Source organism: Noctilio leporinus (assembly GCA_004026585.1). Taxonomy (NCBI): domain Eukaryota; kingdom Metazoa; phylum Chordata; class Mammalia; order Chiroptera; family Noctilionidae; genus Noctilio; species Noctilio leporinus. Next base: position 374,366 of record PVIW01000869.1, on the reverse strand, counting down.
AATAATCACATCCTAGAGCCAGGAGCCACCAGCTCAGAAGTCTGCAGATATTGCAGAACCTACACAGGTCACCTGGAGCAGGCAGACTCAACAGATGAGCCTTAACTGTCAGAGAATTGTGTTTCCTCCCGTTCCCCTGCACCCCAATGATGGCTCTCTGGGGCTGTTTTGCTTCTTAGTGTTGAAAGATACACGAGCATAAGAAATATTTCATCTTATTCCAACCTAATGGTCAGTGAAGCAGGTGGGCACGTAGCAATTGTGCTGACCTCAGTGATGGAGAGGCAGTTGTGAGCTTGCAGACTGTGAGGGAGCCCCAGTGCAGCCCTGAAGAGGCAGCCCCTTCCCTCAGCTCTGCTGCAACCCAGGGTATGGGGCGGGGTCACCAGCCTTTCCAGGTTCTCAGGAGAAGCTGCCACCTGGGCCTTGATGTGAGACCTCCTTTCCTTGAGATGTTGCAACTGATTTAATAATAAGAAACCCTCTGTTACTTGGTCAGTGTGGGGCAGAGATAGGGGTAACCTCTTAGGTGAGACTGACTCCCAGAACGTGGGGGACAAGTCCAGGGAACAGAAGAACCTGTGCCTCCGTAAGTAGCTGGATATTTCAGCTGGGAAAACAAGCTGGAGGGTGATAAAGGCTGGACTGAAGTAAGTTTAATGTGGACCTGCCTCAGCACATCTCTGGACACAGGTCCTATTTCTGGGCTTGATGAAGGCAAGATCAGACTTTTTCCATGGCAGGACGGATGGAGGCCCGGAGAAACTGCTTTGATTTTGTTTTTGGCATTATAAATATATCTTATCATCAGACCTCATCCTCCCTTGTGGGCCTCTTGGAATGCTTTCCTTGCTACATCGCAATGACTCCACTTGCACCAGCAACATCAGGAGGTGGGAGGCGGGGGTGGGGTGGGGAGGGCTGGCTGTGCGGGCGAGGACAGGGAGAAACCAGAGGCCTCCTGCACGGCTGGTGGGAACCCCAAATAGTGCAGCTATTTTGGAGAACCCATTTGGCAGTTTCTTCAAAAGCTCAGCAGTCTTATCAGACCCAGGAATTCTACTCCTAGTATTTACAAATGAAAATAAACGTTCACACAATGACTTGTAGGCAAATATTCATAGCAGCACTATTCATCATAGTGTTTCCACAGCCAGAGGCACCTGAACATGCACCCACAGGGCTAGTGTAAACCTGAGACACACCTGTACTGTGAAGCAGACCTGGCCTCCACGACAGGGAAGAAGCCAACCCCTGGCTGTGTGCTGCAGGAGGGCACCTCTATGTGGTTTCCAGGCCGGACAGACCCAAAGAGAAAGAGACAGGAAGCAGTTCTGTGGTTGTGTGACATCTGGAACTTTCTGGAGTGATGGAGGTGTTCTAGGACTGGATTGTGGTGATGGTTGCAGACCATAAATGCACTAAAACCCTTCAACTCAGCCTGCCTTTGCAATAGGTGCATTTTATGGTGTGTGTTATACCTCAAAAATAGTTTTTAAAAAGTCACGGTTGCCTCACTGTGCAGGGCTTGGAAGTACATGATGGTCCTGAGGACAGCTGGCTGGACCCAGCCTGTTGGTGGCTGAGGGGTTTCCCTGCCTCAGCTCCAGTGGCCTGCAGAGCAGGGGATGAGCAGCAGAGGGCCCCCCGTCACAGGCGCTGAGTCTAGGCTGCCCTCCCAGCGTGGAAGGAACAGGGCTTCTTTTTCTCCTTGGCAACTGTTTCCTGAAAAACCTCGGGTGGGTAGAATGTGCCGTCAATCAGATCCCATTTTCTCGCTGACCTGCTCGACCCTTGCAGAGCTGTTTATCGCTGCCTCTGAAGGGGGGCCTCCGCCTCAGGCCCCCAAGCCAGAGACCACAGATAATCCAGGAACAATGGCTACCTGTAGGAGCTGCAGCCCAGGCATCCCCATGGTGAATGCTTTTGTAAAACCCACTATTCAGGCCCTGTGAAGGAGCCCAAGTCAGCAGGGGACTGTCTGGTCAATAGGTTGCATAAATGGCTGGCCTGAGCTTTAATAAGCAAGGCTTCCTGAGAAGGCCACTCCAGGGAGTTTCCCACAATGCGTAGTGGCTTCCAGTAATCCCCCTGGAAATGGGGACAAAGTGGCTCAGAGGAAGGGATGCAGAGGTGACCAGGGCAGGAACAAGTGATTTTGTGGTCAGCTTGCTCAGAAGCCCAGTGGGAGTCTGAGACACTTTGGAATTCCTGAGATTAAAAAATAAAAACAACCCCGCCCTCCCCTGCCCACCAGCCATGTAACTGTGCTCAATGCCACGACAGTTGTCCAGCTCCTGATAGCCCTGCCTGAGCTGAGGTTGGCCAAATGGGAAAGGAGTTTAGACTGGACCCCTGAGCGGTGTCCTTAAAGGTCAGGCTAAGCGCTTCCAAAGTCACCGAGGAGGAGGTGGTCCCAGGCTGCAGCAGGAAGGCACCAGCACTGGGCGCTGGGCTGCGGAGAGGGTTGGAGTGGGGCCCTGGGGAGGACTTGAAGTTTGTGATGATGATAACACCACTTGTTTTGATCAGGTTGAATTTAAGATGCCACTTGGGCTGTTGGGGAGGACTGTGCATGGGTGTCCAAGTCAGTGGCCTCACCAAAGGGGTGAGTGCTGGAGACAGCAGTGGGTGGTCAGGGCAAAGAGCTGTCTGGAAAGCTGGGAGCATGAAAGTCTTGCGGGAGGGTGCCATTTGTAAAGGGAAACTGTCGAGGGCAAAACCCGTGACATTAATAGTCCATGCAGACAGATGCGCCAAAGAGACAGAAATGTGCATGGCCAGGCAGTGAAGAAATGAAGTTGTGTATGAAAAGCATCACCTCCCCATCAACCACTTTTCTGGCAGTTTTCAAGCATAGAAAAAATGTGAATGAATTTCACCAGGAACACAGATAATGCCCACCCTCTAGATTCTATAGCCGGCATTTGGGTATAGTTGCTTATGTGTAAATTTACCCATCTATTCGTATTTAATCAAAAACAGCTTTTTACATTCTAACAGGCCCCACAGTTGGCAGTTACAGACTCATGTCAGCACATCCTGAAGTCTCTTCTACTCTCCTTGGTGAAATAGATAAACTTTCAAATGCAGCCAGCTCAAGGTCTTCACCTTTTCCTATTTCAGGGAATAGAGGCTTCAGCAGGTCACAGCAGAGAGCCAGAAGGTGGCACCAGAGGGTAGCAGTTTTCTCAGGCTTGGGCCTGTGTGGCTGGGGGAGCTGAAGTCAGGTGACATCCCAGGCCCATGATGCAGCACGTGTGGCTGTATTTCTACGGTTTTCGCCTCTGCTCGGGGCTCAGCTCTCTGAGGCTGGGACAGGGGTTGGGGGCCAAGCCAGGCAACACCAAGTTACCAACATCCATGCACTTGAGGCTTTTCAAACGCCTGTCCTTTATTGGGTGAAAATCAGTCATCTCAGGCAGGTGGGAAAAGATGGAAATGCAAAAGGCCAGAGATGCTGGAGAGAGAGGTCAGCAGGCGGAAGGCCTGCCAGAAGTTTTGTGCAACTTTATTTTCTGAGGGGAAAGAAGAGTAACAAGGGAGAACTAAAGTCAGTTGTCAATCTAACCCCCTCCCTATGAACATGAATGATAATAATAGTGATAATAAGAAGGTTAAGGACACATATAATAAATATATAGTCAGTTGAAGGCACCTTGACTTGGGCTTAGAGCCCAGAGATTTATGGGTGGGTCTTCACAGAAGAAATGGAATAGATTCTCCCCTCAATGCAAATAGATAAATCTAGTCCAGCTAAATTCCCAAAGTGTTCATTAACTACTTTTGGAATGATGGTGATGATGGTAACAGGGATTCTAATTAACCACCCTCGTTTCTCCAGCCCTGACGATGCCAGTGCATCCCATGGGGCTGCGCTTCAGTCCTGCAATGGTCCTTGCAGCAGATACAGTGTCTTTGCCTGTGTGACAGACGAGGACACTGAAGCTTGAAGAGGTAGACTGACTTCTCCAAGGTCACCCAAAGCCAGGATTTAGGGTGTACTGAGTATGAGCCATGTAGAAGCACTCAGGATAGGCTAGTGTATGTGGCTGTAACAAACTGAGAATCTCACTGGCTTAAAAATAGTTTAGCCCTGGCTGGTGTGGCTCAGTGGATGGAGCACAGCCTGTGAACTGATCAATGCACTAGGATGGGTCTGAAATCTCCCCTAACCCCCATCATCTATCTAGAGAAATTTCCAGTTGCTTGGGCTTTTTGGAGTCATACTTATGTCTTAACCCAAATGAACACCTTTTAGTGGTAGAATTTCTGACTGGCAAGAGATGAATTGTGGACTGAGCCACGTACACCATGTTTTGTCCCATTTCTCTACCTGGAGTCTGCCTCTCTCTCCTGTTTCACTGCAAAGTCTGTTGGCTTCTTCTAGGTCTGTCGTGTACATTGGGGTTGCTCCAGTTTCTGGATTGTGCGTTGGGCTCTAGGGTGAGCAGTAAGTACTGCATTGGTCATTTTCCATGCCCCGCATGGAGCCAACCTGCAGAGATTCTGGAACTTTTGGATCTGTCTTGACAAGTGAACCGCATGCACTGTCTTGGCAGGCATTCCCATCTGTTGTTTCTCACAGAGTCCTGGGCTCATAACTTTTCTCAGCATGATCCTTATTTCGAGCCCACCAGCTGGCTGGACAAACGATCTGTCGGAAGAGCTGCAGCAAAGTGAGAAGTGTGGGGGAGCCACTGAGCAGTCAAGGGAAAGTGGGCTGGAGCAACTCACCCTTTATTTTTCTGCCTAATGGAATCCTGGCTAGAGTTTTAAATACACTTAGAGAAGGCAAGTAGGAATCTTGAGCTTCATGCGAAGAATTCTCTGAATGGGATTTTTGCCTGAATCAGGGCTTAAGAAATATGTCCATAGTTTAACTGAAAATTATCTTCTTGTGGGAGGGAGAACAGGAAGGAACCTGAGGAGAATGTAAAGAAGGCTATTTTATCACAGCTCTTCTCTGGAACCCAAGATTAAAGAAAAAAAATATTGTTAAAGCAATTAAAAATGGTTTTGATAAGAACAGTAGAATCAACAACTTTGTTTATCTTAAACACATAAAACTTAAATTTTTCTGAGCCCTGGCTGGTGGCTCAGTGGATAAGGTGCCGGCCTGCGAACCCAAAGGTCGCTGGTTCAATTCCCAGCCAGGGCAACATAACCAGGTTGCAAGCCAGGTCTCCAGCCAGATCTGTAGCTGGAGGCAGGTGAAAGGCAACCATACATTGATGTCTCTCTCCCTCTCTGCCTCTCTCCCTTCCCCCTCTCTCTGGAAATAATAAATAAAATCTTAAAAAAAAAAACAAAAACAAATTTTTCTCACATGAGATGAAGCTTGAATATAGTTTGCTTAAACAGTGATTCCACAGCTCAAGGATGTCATGGTTATTATTATGATTCTCGAGGCCTTTCCCTCTTCATTGCAAAGTGGCTGCCATAGGGCCAGCCATCACATCTGCATTCGGAACAGGAACTAGAATGAGGAATAACACTGACCTCATCTCTTCCCCTTTAGGAAGAAAGAAGACATGAATCCTGGACTCTTCCCTCCCAATCCCCATCAGACCTCTGTTTGCAGCTTATTGGCCAGAGCAGCATAAGACAGCTCTGCCTGGCTCTAGCAGCGTCTGTTATGTTGCCACTCTACATCAATCAACATCCTGTTTCCACAGAACAAAGGGATGGATAGGTATTAGAAAGAATTAGGAGTAGGTACCACACCAGTCAAATCAAGTTTTACCCAGCATTCTGAATCTCTCCTTTTCTGTTTTAGGAGGACTAGTCATGTGTGCTTCACGTGAGAAAAGGACACTGCTCTCTGCAAGGTGACTTCCCACCACATCCCAGAGCCCCCAGTTAGATGGAGATACGCAGCCCCTGTGGCAGGTGCCCAGGGCTGCCAGGCTAGACGGGCACTTAGAGACCTGCGCCCTGGAGATGAAGAGTGAGGGCCCTAGGGACCAGCGCCTGAATCTCAGGGTAAGTCAGTCTTCTGTGTGTTACTGGCCTGTCTGTGAATGCACCCTGGGTCTCGAGCTACCAGGAGTGATTCAAAGCTCTGGTCTTGGGGTTGCTTTGGGGATTTTTGTAGTCTTTTATTCTAGATTTTCTACAACATGTCCTACTGTTCTAATTTAGCATTGAACAAAACTTTGTGATATAATTTAACATTTACAGAAAAGCAGCAAGAATGCCTGCTGACTCAGTGGATTGGTGCTGGCCTATGAACCCCAAAGGTCACTGGTTCAATTCCCGTTCAGAATACATAACCAGGTCTCCAGCCAGGTCCCCAGCTGGAGGCAGGTGAAAGGCAACCATACATTGATGTTTCTCTCCCTTTCTTCCTCCCTCCCTTCCCCCTTCTCTAAAAATAATGAATAAAACCTAAAAAAAAAAAAAAGAATAGCATCAAGAACTCATACCTTTTACCTACATCCTTCATGTTTACTCCTATTTCATTTTATCTATTTTCTATCTAATCATCTATCTAATTATCTTATTTGTCTATCTACCTATTCACCCACAGAGAGAGGGAAAGGGAAAGTTATTCCCAAAGAAATACCTATTTGTAAGTAAATAGATATTTACTTACTTACAAATATACTGCTTTTTTATCCCTAAATCTGTGGTTTTTTTCTTAAGAATTTCCCCCCCCTGAAGAATAAGGACATTCTTTTACACAGTCACAGCACAATGGCCAAAATGTGAAAATTTGACACTGATAAAATACTTTTATCTAACCTATGGCCCCTATTCCAATTTTATTGATTACCCAAAAATATCCTACATAGCTACTTTTTTACTTGGCCCTGTGTCAAAACCGTGATCCCATATCACACATTATCCTGACATCTCTTCAGTCTCTTAACTGGAAGGAGTCCTCCAGCCCCTCCCTGTGGACTGTGACCTTGGCGTGGGGGGAAGTCTGCTCCCTGCTCGGGGCTGCCTGGTGTTTCCCATGGTTGGCTTGGTCATGCTGTTTGGCATGATGACTGCTGACGTGATGCTGGGTTCTCAGTGCCTCCTACCAGGATGCATGGCATCTTGGTCGCCCTGCTTCTGGTGATGTGATTTTGGGTGCCAGTTGAGGTGGTGTTTGTCAGAGCTTCCCTCTGAGGTGAGTGTTTTCCCCTGTGTAATTAGTAGCTTGTGGGGTGGCACTTTGAGGCCATATAATGTCCTGCAGCTAATCCACGTGTTAGGGTTGCGTGCACCTTAACCCCTTTGTCAACTGGGATGCCTGATTGAAACGCTTGGAAACCTTTGAGCAGGGAATGTCGGGGTTGTTCTGCGAAGGGTCAGATAGCAAATGTTTCAGGCTCTGTCAAAACTCCTCAACTTTGCCATTGGACTGTGGTGAGCAGCTGTGGGCACTTATGAACAGAAGATGGATGTGACCGTGTTCCACGAAAACTTTATTTACAAAGACAAGTGGTGGCCAGACTTAGCCCGTGAATCCACACCTTATACCATTGTCAACTGGCCTACCCTCTGCTACCAAGACTTGCTCCTCAGGGGAGGTTGCCTGCCTTCTAGGGTCTGAACTAGATGCTTTAGGTACATAAAATTAAAAAAAAAAAAAAAAAAAAAAATGAATCCAACTACACAGAGGCCTGGTGCACGGTCTTAGAGGTACTGTGACAGCCATTGAGGCTGGACTGGAAGGCCAAGTCCCCTTCTGTCTAGAAACTGTCCCCAAGAAGGACCCGACTGGGGCCCACGCTGTGGTCGGTAGGTTTGCACAGCTTGAAATTGGGTGGGGCTTGAATTCTCCCAGTTGCCCCAGACCTCCCTCCTACTCCCACATTGGTGCTTCGGCTCTGCCCCCCAAAGCATGCTTACCTTTCACTCTTTGTGAAGTGCTGACGACCAGGGAACCACCTTCTGCAATTCCCATCTCTTGTAGCCATGGAATGCTAGCTAAATCCCAGATGGAAAATGAACCAAATTGGATGTTTATAGTTAGCATCCCCATTAGCCAGAGAAGCTTCTCATTGTGAGGATCCCCCAGGGAACCCCATGGCTTGGAAGGACGCGGTCATCCATGTCTCTAGTTTAGCTTGTGGGCTCTGTATGTGGGCACTCTGGCCTGACACTGGCTGGCCAGTACGGGTCACGGGGTTGTCCTGGCGGCAACGCTGGGGTTTGAGAGCTTCGGGATTCCAGTGCCCCGGTGACTTGGGGACGGGCAGCTGAGAGGATGAGTGCAGCTCTGTCCTGAGAACAGTAGACTTGGGTGATGGTTGGGGCCGATCTGTCATTTCATTTCTCTGGGAGGGGCTTCTGGAAGAGCCCCACTGTGGGCCTCGTCTCAGATGGCCATCCCTCAGCAGGGCGGGGCCCCTTTGGAAGGTTCTACTCAGAGTGGCGTCCTGCGCTGGGGCCTGGCACCAGGACGGAGGTGCCAACGGGACAGGACGCGGTCTGCGAGGAGACTGTTCCTGTGTGTGGAGGAGCTGGGCCGCCCCCTGAGTCTGTGGAGCACGTGTTACACGGTGGGCACGTGGAGAAGCACGGTGGCGACCACCTCGCGACTGAAACTTTGAAAAACTGGACGTTATGCTTCATCCTCTGTGGACTTGATTTTTGAGCTGTGGGAAGAATCCAGAAAAAGTGGACTAGATTCCATGAAAAACCCAACCACAGCCTCTCGCTCTCATGCCCAGGGGATGGCCCTTTCACAGGGAGCTGGGGGCGCCCAGGAAGGGCGGAGAATTATCTTAGTTGAGGGGTTGGGTTGGAATTGGTGTGGCAGAGGCAGGCTGGGGTCTGAAGTGCTCGTTCCTGTTGCTGTGCCTTCTCTGGGGATGGGGCACTTGGTTCCGCTCCCTCCGTGGGATTCCGTGGGAATCGCTGGCTGAGATCATGCGCTAAGCAGCTCCCTTGCTGGTCAGCAGGTGAGATGAGTGGGTCAAGACAGTCAGGTGGGGTTGCAGTGAGCAGGCGACCCGTGGCCTGCGGTGGTGGGTATCTGCCCTCGGACTCTGCCAGCGCCTGGCCTGAGAGCAGGAGGCCCTGCTGCACACGTGGTTTTTGGAACTCAGAAAGGTGGGGTCGTGTGTGCAGGCTTCGAGAAGTTTCCATCTCGGCATCCAATGTGCTCCCTGCCCCCTGCCTGTTATTAACCCGCTTGGTCACCACGGGCCTCTGCCTCTGTGACCCTGATTGAAACGGTGGTACCGAAGCCGCCCTGTGAGACAGGCCGCCTCGGCTTGCTGGGCTTCTGGGCTGGAGACAGGACGTGGGTCTTGGGGCTGGAACTGGCTCTATGCTTGGCAAGACTTGTGCAGTTTTGAAATTCCTGACGGGAGTTTCTGGGCCAACTGCAGAAGCTGTCGCACAGTCTCTCTCCTGCTCCTGGCCCAGGAACCAGTGGGTGAAGCTGTCTCATTTTCTTTTTCATGTGAGCAAACAAGAGGGGGAGAGACGGTTCATTGCCACCCCCCATGGCCTGAAATGCCTAAGAGCCTGTCCTGGGTCATGAGTGCTTCTCTCTCTTGGGCTCCATGCCTGTCTCTCTGTGCCCGCTGGAGAGCAGCCGTATGCCGCCAGCAGCCCCTGACTTGTTCTGGAAGGGACTCGAGAAAAGCCCACACCTGGAGCAGGAGGAAGAGAAACCAAGAAACACCGTCTCTGGGCCTTTGGGTTTGAACATCTTATTGGGTGTGAAAACAGGCAGAGCCCAGAGGTCCCGATGGCCTTTGCTCCTCCTCTGGGGACAGCTGAGCACAGGGCTGGGAAGTGCTGGCTGTCCGCAGACCAGGTGTGGCCACTCCCCTCCCACTGCCCTCTCTGCTGACATGGAAGACCACCCAAGGAGCCATTCCAGAACCTTCTCCAGACTCATTCTTTCTGGGACAGCTTCCTTCTTGTTGGCTGTTATCAAACTATGTGATCTTGAGTCATTGGACAAGCAGGATGTGTGACTTGGGCCTCGGGACATGGCTTTCCTGCCCAGCTGTCAGCGTTGCCCTTTGCAAGCATGAGACACCAGGTCATGTCCCCTGAACCTCCTGCGACTCTTCTCTCACTCCAAGAAAAAGGAACAGGGGTAAAAGCCCTCCCTCAGGGCTCCCCTCTGGCGTCCCCACTTACCTCCCCTCTGTTCTCCTGTACCTGTGTGGCTCCTCCCATACCAGGTGAGTTTTCCCGAGTCTTCAAGTCTTCGAGGCAGGCCTGGTCTCCTTTCCTGCTGAGTGCGGCGCACCTGGAGCAGCTCCTTGGCGCAGGCTGGGGCTGGGCACTCTTCTTGGAGCAGGTTCCTTGAGCGAGTACCGTTAACTAAAGAAACCCTGCAGCACTGGAGGGATCCAGAGGGCATGGAAATGCTCGCTGCCTCCGGCCCTTCTCTGAAGCTCAGGATAGCCTGCGGTGCGCCCACCGGGCATCGGCTCCTGGGCAAGGGTTCAGCTGTGGGCTCTCTCCCCTCCCAACCTCCCCATGTCCCCACATGGCCTCCCTGCCACCTCTACCCCCTTTCTTTTCAACATCTGTGTTTTTTTCTGTCTTGATGAGAAAGTCCTTGGTTTCTTTAAGGATGCCTAATTTTTCCTTTATATGTTTAAATACTTGATTCATCTGGAACTGATATTTTTATAAGAATATTATAAAACTCACATTTTTGGTTACCACGTATAGAATAATCAATCTTTTATATTGATCGAAGTGCCACTATATCATATATTAAAGTCTCATGTGTACTTTGATCTGTTTATCCATCTGTTCTATTAATCTATCTGTTCCTACACCATGACCAAATGATTTTATTTATGTACTTATAATGTATGTCCATGTCTGATGAGATTGGTATCCGTTCTTCATTCTTTTTTACCCTAGAAATTTTCCAGGTTATATTTTTGTGCTTATATATTCATACTAAGCTTAGAATCAGTGACCATATGTCTAAAAAGTCCTGCCTTTGTGTTTATTATAATCATGTTGAAATCTGAGGTTGGTTTAGGGAGAAGTCTATGAAATTTAAGTACCCATCCAAGTAGGTATGCTTTTCTCTTCATTCAATTCTACTCTTTGTTCCTCAGTTTTCCTCATATACATCTTATACATTTCTGGCTCAAAGCATTCTTAGGGATGTTTTTCCTTCTGTATTCTATTACAAATGGGATTTTATCCCTTTCCATTGTATTTTGTGGTAGGCTGTCCTTCTTGTAGAGGAAAGGCATTGATTTTTATAATATTATATGCAATAATATACAAGTTATTTCTGCTAGGAATAGAAATTATTATTCTGTTGTATTCTATCCTGGAACACATGTAGAATGCTCCTCATTTTAGTCCATTCTGTCCTGTTCTGTTCTTATTTGTAGCAGTTTTATGTTCGCCCAGGTTCTTCCATGAGACCATCATATCGTCTCCAGGCACCGCCTGCCTTTTCCCTCCCGATGCTGCTCTGTGTGGACAGGGTGCTGTGTCCATTTATCTGAGAGAAAGCACCTAGCCCAGCCCGGAGCCTGCAGTGACACAGCCTTGTCACTGCTCCCCTCAGAGGTGCAGGCAGCCCCTCCATCTCCAGCCTTGGAGAAGGAGGCTGACGCGGGGCGGCTTGGGCCTGCGCGACTCTGACTTCATTGCAGCCCTGACGTTGGCTCTCTGGCCACACCGGGTCCCGCTGCGGGAGTGCCAGCCCTCAGAGCTGTGGTGCCAGCTACTGGACTGCATTTTCTCAGGTGGACTTTCTGAAAGGGGTCAGACTGGCTGGGCTCCCACCCCACGTCTGCTGGAAAACTCGGGGTGGCAATGAGTCATTTGCTTCTGTTGCAGCTCTGACGTTGGCAAATGCGCACTTTTCGGGGCCTTCGTGCGCAGTGAGGCTCTGGTGTGGTCTGTTTTCCACTGGAGCTGGGGGTTACCTCCTTTGACTCTTTCCTGGCAGCAGGTCTTGGCTGGCAGCGCTTTCCGGAGCCTGTGGCGCCTCCCACTGTGTCAGCCAGGTCCCGCCTCCGCTGGGGCAGGTGGCTTCTAGGAGTGGGGCTGCAAAGCCCCCACTGCCTCCCGTGGCCCACTCGCTGGTGCGCAGCACCCCTGGTCTTTGTGCAGAGAAAGCCTGGTACCGAGAGATGTGGTCTCTGCCTTCCTAGGGAATGGCCCTCAGCAGGGACACTCCTCCTCAGGGGTGCAGCCTGCCTGGGATGGACCTGCTGCTGGAGTGAGTCCTTTCTAAGCTGGGGCACAGTTCTTTCTTCCTCAGTCAGTGACGTCCCCACAACAGCCCGTGGAGGGGCCTCTGTGGGGAGCAGATGGGACACTGTGGTGGATGAGGGATGGGCCGCCTGCTCAGGCCCACACACAGGGTTTAGCAGGGTGCTGGGCCACGTCTGTTGACCAGCTTTTGCTGCCGCGGCTGCTGCATTTTTCTGTTTTTTAGTTGAGGGGAGGTTCGTGCAATGTAAAAGTGGCCATTTTATAGTGAACCATTCCGTGACATTTAGCACATTCACAATGTTGTGTAAGACCCCCTTCAGACCCCCCTGCTGCCTGTGTCCGGACGGCCTGCTCTGGTCGTGTCCTATAGAGGGGGCCGTGTGGCCCGTGTGATCCCCCGGCCCCTCTCACTCGGTGCCTGTTCTCCTCCTGGCTGTGGTGAGCATGAGTCCCGTGTCTCCTGGGCACCTTCCTTCCTGCTGTCTTGTGTTCCTCTCTCTGCTGGTTGCCGTTATGGGACCAACAGTTCCACCAGCAGAATGAACTGGGAAAGGGGGGTCGGCCCACTGCTGCTGTTACACAGGCTCTGTGGCCGCTGAAGCAGGTGGGATGGAACGCGGGGCTGGAAGGAGCCTTCCCTTGGTGTGCACCTGTGGGTGCTCCCCGTAATCCAGCAGCAACAGGGTCCCAATCAGGAAATGCTGCCGGACCCATGTGCCATGGAGAAGCCTGGGTGGGAAGGGGTCACCTGGTTCACCCCTGCACCCATTCGGTCCCCGTGCCCTGCGCAGGTGGGAAAAGGGAGGACCTTCCTCTGCCTTGGTGTCTGGGGCCCAACGCTGGGCTTTCCGCTGTGGGGACTGGGTTGTTCAGCATCTTCAGTGATTTCTATGCTGGGAAGAGCCCAGGGCGGTTTCCTAGCCTTGGACTCTTGCTCGTCTGTGTTGCTAGGTGGCTAGTCCGTTTGTGCATCCATCCGAACTTCTGCAGGGAAGGGTAGACACATGTTTTATGTTGTTTTCATACTAGGGGCTTGGGGGGCAGGGGATACAGTTGGGGGAAAGGGTGGTAAAGACCCCAACAGCTGGGTCTTGGCGGGGTCATTAGTTCCTGGCAGCCCTGGCTGGTACCTTCCTGGGGCAGAGCACTGCCGGTTTCATCTCCCCTGCTGCCCACGCGGCTGGTGATGGCAGGAGACCGCCCTCCACCAGCAGGGGCGGTGGGGCGCTCTTCTTTCTCAAGGGGGAGCCATCACCTAGCACCACCGAGCCTGCGTAGCTGAGCGGGCTCTGCTCTGTTTCTGTCCCAGCTTTTGACCGTAGCTCAGTGGAAGGGAAACTGGCATTGAGAGGAAAGCCATCTTGGTGCGTGTGTGCGTGTGCGCGTGTGCGAGAGTGAACATGTGTACGTGTGTATGTGTGCTCATGTGCATGTGTGCGTGTGTTTAAACACTGCCGTTCCCTGGGCGCTGGGTGCCTCTGGGTGGCGGGTGATCCTCTCTTCTCTCTCTCCCCGTCTCTGGTCCCCCGCCCCCTCCCTCCCTCCGCCTGCCTCCCGCCCTCCGCAGCCCCGTCTGTAATCTGACACAGTAGACTGCAGTCGGCTCCTTAGCAGGGAAGCGCGTCTGGCCCTGCTGCCTGGAAGGTAGGCTGAGATTTGTTTTTCTCCTAAAAATAGCCTCCGGTCCCCTCACCTTCCCCTCCGACCTGCAGGGTGGCGTTGACGCAGAGCCATGGCAGAAACTGTGCCCCCACAAAGTTCATTTCCAGGGGCTTCGGGGTGCCCTTCAGCAGGGGTCCAGGAAGCCTGCGGGGGCGAGGGTGCAGGGGAGGTGAGAGGGGGCGTCTCCAGCCCAGCTTCCTGTCTGGCTGCTCGGCCCCCCAGGAAGGACACCGCCTTTCTGAGGGGCAAGGCTGAGCGGTTCCTCTCTCGGTGGGGGGCCCTCCTGCCTCCAGCTCCCTGGGCCAGCTTTCACAGCAGCCCGGCCATGCCCTCCTGCTCGGGATGTGATGTCTCATTGTCTCCTGTCTGAGCCTCTCCGGGGCTCTGGACGTGGTCTCCTTGCAGGTGGGGGCTGGGGTGGGGAAGGCGATGTGGCCCCCAAAATCTGAGAGTTGGCTATTTCATCCCCAGCTCGGCTTAAATGTGGAATGCATTGAGCAAGCAGCAGCTGGCACATTAAGAATTTGTCAATTCACGTCCCCTAGACTGACTTGAATAATTTGTTTGTCAAAACACATCTTTCCGGCAGTGTGCGTGTGAGCCTGTGCGCATGCAGCGGCCTGTGTGCGGGAGCCCCCCAGGCTGCATTTTCACCTGGAAATGCATGCTCACAGCCCACCTGCTCAGCAGGAAGTTGAGTTTTGGGGGCAAGGACGGAGAGGGGGTGGTAAGGGTGAGCCTGAGGCCCATGTCAGGCAGGTTTCTCCTGTCCCCAGGGAGCCCTCGCAGGCCGGCCCCCCCCTCACCAGGCCGTTGTCAGGGGCTGAGGGCCAGGTGGAGGGGCTCACTGACTCGGCACTGGGCAGACGGGAGGTGGGCTGCAGGGGTAGGAGGAGGGGCTCCCAGACCCTTCTGCTGGCCTCTGTCCCAGCAGGTGCTTAGGGTGCTGGGGTGGGCGTGGAGGGGGTCTGGGGTGGTGGGAGGGAAGGGTGCCAGTCCAACCTGCCTGTCCCTGCGCCCCAGCAGATGGGAGCAGCCGGGCGGAGTGAGCTCCCTCTGAAAACGGGAGGCCAGATGACCGGGGAGACCGGCGGGGCCAGCAGCTGCTGGGGGTGGAGCGTGAAGCCCTTCTCTGTCTGCGCCCAGTTTCTGAACCCGAGCGAGCAGGCACCGGCACAGGCTGGGGACACACTTGCAGCTGCACGGTGAACGGTGGGGTCCTCGGGGAAGTGGCTCGCTAGCCCCCGTGCTGGCCCTGCGGGAATCTCCTGTTTTGGCTGCTAGCACTTGAGGTGTGTGTTTCAGATCCAGATGTTTGTTGTGTGGTCTCCTGCGACGTGAACTTGGAGCCGCCTGGTGAGGTGGTGGGGGCGGGCATGGAACCGAACCAGCGTGGGCCGGGCTGTGGGAGCACAGCAGGTGGGGGTCCCCTTGGGATGTTGTGACGGGCTGTCCCCTGGGGTCCAGGGCTGCCATGGAGCCCCGGATGGAGCTGCAGAGCAGAGCAGTTTGTGGTTATTCAGGGAAGTGGCTGGCAGCTGATGTCCCACCCCCCACCTGCTCCTGCAAACTGGGTCAGGGAAGGCTGGCATTGTCCACGTGCCGGGGAGCTGTCTGAACTGTGGGGGCTCTGCCCCAACTTGGCCAGAGAAGCCTTTGGTCTTATGAACTCCGGGGCACGTGGGTGCTCAGCCACCGCTGACCTGGGCAAGGGCAGGGGTGTTGTGGGCATGGGTGTCATGGAACCTTCCCAGGGGCGGGGGTGAGGTGTGTGGACTGGGCTGAGAACTCCCAGCAATTAAGGAAAAAGGGCAGCAAACCAACTCAGCCTGTTTCCCGCTCGGTGACTCTTATTTGCTCATGGGCAGTGGGGAGGGGACCTGATGAGGAGAGGGTCAGTGGGAGAGGCTGTGTCCTGAGCTGCCTCGTTTCCACTTTGGGCCCCTCCTTGGCATTTTCGGAATGAAGGTGGAGTTTCCCTTGGCGCTGCAGCTCTCCAGCTGCGTCCTTGAGTGAACAGAGTTGGACTGACCAGGTTGGGGACCCAGGTTTGCACCACTCAGTTCTCAGGGTGCCTGCCTGCCTGCCGCTCCGGGACCCACCGGGTTAGAGGTTAAGCATCTCTGGGAGGCATTTACTGTTCTCCCAGTGTTTGGTGGAGGGGTGCATCTCACACGTGTCCAAACTGACCTTGTGCCAGGAGTCCCCCATGGATCCCAGCAGCCCCTGCATTCCCGGGCGGAGGGTTTCCCTCTGTGTGTCTCCCGGCCTGTGGGAAGCCCTGGGAGTCAGGAAGGGCTGGACTGGCTGCCCCGGTCTGCAGTGGATGAGTGCAGTGGCTGACACCAACTTCTAGAAACTTCTGTTCGGCATCCTTATATTCCATAACCTATGCTTTCCCAGCTCTGCTCCTTGCTTTGCCCTTTGGAGAAGGTGTCTCCCGATTCCCAGTACATCAGGGTGGCCTGCTCGGGCCGCTGCCTGTCCCGGTTCTGGTGGGGGGTGGTGGTGTTGCCTGAGCTGAGCTGGGATTCGGTGTTCTCTGCAGCACCCCGTGAGGCCTGGGTCAGCCACACACATCTGCTCATGCCCGTGCAGTGTCCCTTGGTCCCTTGCAGGACCGAGTTGGTTGCACCTCAGAAGTGGATGGGGGTGGCTGGGGGCATGCCTGCTTCCTGGGGCAGGGCCTTCCCGAGGGTTCTCCAGAGGGTTCCTCCCTCCCTCATTCTCACCGACACGCGGCTGGCCTGCCTTTCTAGCGTTCTTGCTGTCATGGGGCCATGCAGGCCTGCAGGCCCCCGTATCCTCCAAGAGAATGGGGTAGATGGGCCTAAAGACCTGTGATTCCAAACCCAAGGCTCAGTGGGAGGCAAGAGGGGATGGGCGAGGGTCCTGGAGGCAGGGCTGCCATCTCCTTGAAGGCAGAGACAGGGAGGGGTGTGTGCGTCTTCCATCACGTCTCAGGTACATTGCCTGCCTGTCCATGTGCAGGGCCTGCAGGTAATGGGGCCTTTGAGCACCAGCTGTGGTTTTGAGGGCCACCTGGGGGCAGTTTGGCCCAGCCTTACTGTGACAGTCCTTCCGGAAGCTGTGGTTTCAGTCACTGAGGACATGGTGAAGGCTGGAAGAAGACATTTCTCATTCACTCACCTGCTACTGTCAGTTCTTGAACTAGAAGTGAGCTCCTGGAAGGCTGAGGTGGTGGCTGATTCACCTGTGAGCTCAGTGATGAAGGCAGGGCCCTCACTTACTTGTACCGCCAATGCCTAAGGCTGTGGGACACTAAGCAGCATTTTAGGTGCAGGTGCAGGTGGAGAGGGCGCCAGATGAGGTCTGTGCTCTTACGGGGATGCCCATCATGTGTGTTTGTTACACAGCAAGCTGACTGTGTAATAGTCTGAAGCAACAGACTGAGGCAGGACCGCTCATGGGGTTACGACAGCCTGACATCCTGGGAGGCCTCTTGGAGGAGGTGACATTGAGGCTGAACCACAAACAATGACAAAGCTCAGTGCAGAGGCCCTGCTGAATGGAGGAAGCTGTTGTCATGGTGTAGGTTCTCGCAGCCTGTGCAGCAGTGCTGGCAGGATGGTTTGGAGCATTACAATGGGCAGGGGTCCCCAGCCCTTCACCCCTGGTCCCCCAGCCTCAGCTGTGAGCTCCCAGGAGCAACCGCACCAGCGAGTACGTGCTCTTTGTCAGCGCCATCCTCAGGGTCCGGCTGTGGAGGTCCCTCTGTCTGAGGTGCCCAGGTTTCCCTTTCTCGTTAGCCCTGCTGGCTCAGTGCTGGTTGCTGCAGCTTCCAGGAGCCTTGCCGTCAGGGTGGTTCATGTCCTTTTACTCACTGTTTCTGAGCCTGAGGCTGCTCCCCACCACTCGGTGCCATTGTTCCCTGGGGGGACAGAAGGCGTCTGCTTCTTTGTTTCTGCCCCCTCCACTCCACAGGTGTAATGTCTGGACTGCTGGAGAGTGCCAGGTCTTTAAGGATTTCAGGCCCCCCCTGCCCCCCGCCGTGAGGTCTAAGCTGGGACCCCCTCTGGCGGGGGGGATGCTGGGTGAGCCTGGAGCTGAGCACCCCACTTTCAGCTGGCTTGGGTCTGGGGTGCTGACATGCAAGCCCCGCAAATATTCTTGCCCCAGCCCGTGGAGTGCCGGGCTCTTGAACCCATTTTTTAATGACAGCTTTTAATTTTTATTATGAAGTAATGACTGTTCATTGTGGCAAAGTTAGAATGTGTCAAAAAAGCATGAAGAAGAAAATGTGTATGTATATTACTTAGAATCCTATCAGCCAGACCCAATTTGTTAATATTGCCATTTTTTCCCTAGACTCTTCTTCATGGGGATTAATACGTAGTTAGTTACTTTGAATTGTATTTTTTTTAAAGTTTACATGACAATGGCATAGTTTTTGGCATGAAAAACTGCAAACAGTGGCCACTTTGGCAACACATATACTAAAACTGAAACGATACAGAGAAGATTAGCATGGCCCCTGCGCAAGGATGACACGCAAATTCACGAAGCATTCCATATTTTTTACGTTTAGTGAAATAAGCCAGTCAGTGAAAGACAGATACCGTATGATCTCACCCATTACAGGCCACTAATGAACAAAACAAACAAGCAAAACAGAACCAGATACATGAATATAGTGAACAGATCTCCAGAGGGCAGATGGGGAGGGGGAGGAGGCAAAGAAGGGGGGCAGTTCAGTCAAGGAACTAGCATGGAAGAACCATGGACATGACAACAATTGGGATTGACTTTGTGGGGGAGTGGGTGGGTGGGGAAGGGGACAGAGGGGCGGATATAGGAGATGGATATAATACAACAACAATAAAATAAAAAAAAACAAACCCCGAGAACACATGCTCCACAGTGGCTACATAGAATCTCAGCAAGGCTGATCTCGGGCACTGGTGGCACCACGAGCACCCAGGTGCCTCTTGCGTCCCCTCAGTGCAGTCAGGGGTGGCTGCTGCATCCCATCCACATTCTTCCGGGTACCAGGTGTGCAGGCCGCGGGAGGGAGGGGTGAGCGGGGGGCCAGTGCGGGGATGCGGGCGGCAGGTGGTCCTGTCTAACCGGCCCGAGGCCCCTTCTTGCCTCCGCAGCTCAGCCGGCTTGAGCTCTGCTTTCTGTCAAGAGCAGAGACGTTAATCTTGTCACTTGAGGATGAATTCAGTTACTTGGTATTTTCTTGGTCATTTCGGGGTTCCTCACAGTTCATTTCTAGTCCCTGGGGGAGGTGGGTGTGTGCATCGGGGTTGGGCAGGCTGAGTTAGCTCTGAGCAGGGGACCAAACCTTTCGTCTGAGTACAGATGGCCCTGCCACGGCCGGGGCGGGGTGGCCCTCTGTGTTTTCTGAATCATTCCACTGGAATTTGACACTTGGTCGGCTTGGAACAGACCTTGCAAGGCAGGTATGTTCTCCTCATCCTCTTGTCTTACAGGTGGGGGCCCGAGAGGTGGGGAGTGATCACCTGCCCTAGTTACGTGGCCCGGGAGTGGTGCAGCCTCGGTGAACAAGGCACGGTGGGCAGAGCTCCTGTCCCGACCGCTGGCCACGGTGCCAGACAAGCACGCCAACCTGTCCGTGCTCCCTCCTCCCCTGCGGCCACACCAGTGACAAGCCAGCTCCACCAGTATCATCTGAGCTGGTCGTTGCTGGTGGCGCTGCCCTGGGGAGAGGGCAGAGCCTGAGCCTCGCCTACTAGTTCTCACCTTGGCTGTGTGGCCACAGTTGCCTTTCTTAACCTTTTTGTGCCTCTGTTTTCTCATCTGTAAAGTAGGAGAACAGTGGTACTTCTCTCTTCCTTGAAGGCTTGTCACCAATGGAGCTGGTACAGGAAGAGTGCTCAGAACCTAGTCAGCACTCAGTGGCCGTCACCTGTCACCTTGCTTCTGTCTAGACTGGGGCACTTGACAAGGGGAGACATGAGATCTGGCCTTGAGTGTGGCGAGGGCTCAGTGGCAGCTCACTGTTGCTGTCACCACTGCTCTTGGGCTTAGGCTAGTCATTAAGATGGTAACAGAATTGGGAGGCTGGTGTCCAGGGTCCCCAGGAGGACGGACGCCATCTGGTGTATTGGTGCAGACCCCTGCCTCGACCTCCCTGCCCCTGCCTGGGGCTCCCCAACACTCGCAGCTCCGAGCACGCTCAACCCCTGAGCCCGTCATCACCTCTTCCCACTCTCGGCTGTTGAAGCTCCCAGCTGCTGTGCAGAGATGGGCTTGTGGCCTGTGCTTGGCTCGTGTGTGGCTTTGTGACTCGCTGGCTGCTGCCTCGCCTGGGCGAGGGAACCCGGCTTAGCTCTGGTCAACCTCAGGCGCAGCGTTCAGGACCACGTGTGTCTCGTCCCTGTGAGGGGGTGCTTCCAGCGTGGGTTTGTTCTGACCCTGGTACCCGGGCACGGCAGCCTGGTGTTAGCAATGCTTCTTCAGTTTGTGTGCGTTTTGCTCTGAGCATGGCGGCCTCAGACGGGTGTGAGGAAAGGTGAGGTCTAGGAGGGGGACTGTGCCTGTCACATGGTGCTGCGCTGGGTGATGAGCCTGAGGAGCCCGGCTGGGGCCTCCCTTTGAGCTCAGGCCACATGGCCTTGCATGGTGGGTGCCAGGGAGCGAGCCTTTGGGCCACTGGGGCCGGCTGCAGGAGCCATGCAGTGAGCTCAGGGCACTGGCTGGAACAAAGAGGAGAAGCTGCTCTCGGTCGCCAGTGATGGGCACAGGCTCACTGGACACAGCAGAGGCTGCGATGCGTGTGCCCTCAGCCCGGAGCAGGGCTGAAGCGTGGGCTGCCCCACCCCACCAGGGACCTGTGGCTCACGGTCAGGGAAAGACAGGGGGACAGATTCTCCTTCCAGGAGCTCTGGGTTTAGGACTCCGTTCTGTAATGAAGGGCAGGTCACTCACTTCTCTAGGTTTAGTGTTTGTGGTGCTTCCGAAGGGGTGGGGGGAGAGTGTTAATGTCAGGTCAGCATTTCCCGAACTTGGGTTCCACGGGCACCCTCTCCCTTGGGTGCCTCTGTGTGTGTGTGAGCGCCAAGTGTGAGGATGTTCCTCCTGGCTTCTGGATCATTCTTTCCCCTTCTATCTCTGTGTGTCTCTCGCCCCTCTCTCCGCATTTTCCAGGCTGTTCGATTATGGGGTGACATTTTATTTTTATCTTTTTGCTTCTTAGAAAACTTCATTTCAAAACAACAACATAAATCTCCAAAACAGTCCACACACTAAAGTTGTTGAATCTTAGAATGGAAGTCCAGCGTGCCCCAGTGGCTGCAGGGGCAGCTTGTTTGTAGAGTGCTCAGCGGGTCACGTGAGGGTTAATGTTCCTCAAATGCGATTAGGGACCTGACAGGCAGGGACCCAGGTGGGCTGTGGCGCTGGGAGAGGGCGTTCCCACCGGCACAAGGGACGTCTGCTCCAAACTTAATAACTGCTGGTCATTTTAAACTAGCGTTGTTCCCACCTGCTTTCCAACGGTCCTTTTCGATGTTGCTTGTAGTTTTGTCAGCTTCTTGGGCAGCCTGCACCATCAGGGCACAGTCGGCGCCCCTCACAGTGGGGGTGGAGGGGGCCTCCGTCGGGGCGGTGACTGCTGGCTGCCAACCGCTGATGACGCAGGGCATAAGTGATGAGCCTTTTGTCCTGGTTACCTGCAGCCCTGGTGGCACCTGCTGTGCTTCCCTGGGCTTCCAGGCACCTGGCCAGCCTGTGCCCATGCATTACTGGCACACCCTCTAGTAATAAGCTTGTGGGGGCGTCTGAAGTGCAGCCGTCTTTTCCTGAGGTGACTGAGTGGCTGGAGACCCCCGGCCTACCCTCCAGCCCAGGATGGGACACGGGGAAGGAGGGGTGTGGCTGCGCTGCCCCTCAGAGCCAGGGCCTCCCTAAGCTATTTGGGGTCTTCATGCTACTCCCTTTCCCATGACCGTTATTCATGCTGGTCCCCTGGTGAGGAAGTACAGAGTCACTTGTCCAGAGTCCCCAGGTTTATCACCAGGGAGACGAAGATGCTGATGTGGATGCCTGAAGTCCAGCGCTTCTCTCTGAAGCCGCGGCCAGGGCACCAGCTGGGAGGTGAGAGCTCGGGGCGGGGGACGGGGCGCACACATCCTCTGCCTGCCTCCCGGTCTGTCTGTTTCTCTGTTCCAGTCTCTATTTCTGTCATTTACCTCCTGTCCCACCCCACTTTGACTCTCCCTAGCCCCTCCCCCCGCCCCACCAGTTCCAGTTCACACCCTCCGCTCTCAGCCTGTGTCCCCAGCCCTGGCTGTGGGGGCCCTTCGGTGGCATCCTGCCAGCTAGCAGGTGCTGCTGGCTTCTCAAGTGGGGCTGGAAGACAGGCCCTGGCTCCGCTGGCACCGCGTGCTGCTGAGGCACACGGCTGTGAACTAAATGCTGGCCGCGGGGGCTGTGGGCGGGGGCCGTTGCTTCCTAGCAGATCGTCAGCTTGGCAGATGCGGCCCCTCTCTGGGCCCAGCAATGGCATTTAATCTGAGCTGTGATTTAATGTGCCGTCGTCATCAGTGCTGGCCTCCTCCCGGTGCAGCCAGCACAGCGTGGCCACGTGACTGCCATGCTGGGCCCTGGTTTGTCCTGCCAGCTCGTGGGGTGGGATGGCGGTGCTCTCCGGGCCCTGCTAGTGCCACAGGGGCCATGTGCCATGCTCTGAACAGCCCCGCAGCAGAAGGGGACAATGAGTGGCAGGGATGTTTGCTAACCGAGTGACACAGTGTATGATGAGTGTCCAATAAGAAACAGCCTGGGCCTTAAGCAGAGGCTTCATGGGGCGGGGGTGGGGTTCTGTCCCGGTAGCAGCCAGGGGCACTTGGACGTCTCTGAGGTCTGGCATGTGGGTTTCTCTCTTCAAAAAAAAAAAAAAAAAAAAAAATCAGAGAGAGAGAAGGAGGGAGGGGAGGACGGGGTGAGGACACTGATTTGTTGTTCTACTTGTTTACACATTCATTGGTTGCTTCTTGTACTTGCCCTTTGGGAATTGAATCTTTGGTTCGAAGGCTGGTGCTCAGTCCACTCAGCCATACCAGCCAGGGCATGTTGTGTGTTTTATCCTAATTTTAAAATAGTCCCCAGGAGCAGTAACAGCCAACGGATGTGGGGGCCGAGTGTGACGATCTTAGGGACATGCCACCTCCGTTCCTGCCTAGCCTGGCTCGCTGATCAGGCCTGGGTGCCCAGGTCTGCAGAGGCCCTGGCCTGATGTCCCACCAGGCAGCTCTTCTGTGCGAGTGCAGCTGTCTTCCCAGACCCGGGCTGGGCTCCACCAGGCCTGGCCCAGCCGCTTCTCCTCCCTTGTCAGCCGCCGGGACGCTGAGAGACACTTTCGCAGCTCTGGGGTCTGTGACCAGCTCCTGGGAGCCGGCGTTGCTGGCACCACCCTCCCTGCCCCTGACTCCAGCCTGCGGCCTGCTGTGAGGCGCTGATCGCTTGCTCAGGGGTTCACCAAATGGGCTTTTGGCCTCTGTGCCGAGGACAGAAGGAGGGGTGCCTGCTCCCAGAGGGTTTAGTAGAATCGGGAGGCAGGTGGGCTTCACCACACGGGGTCCCCACCTCCTCTGCCTGCAGCAGTTTTTGCCATTACTGGGAACCTGAATGGGGAGCAACTGCGATTGGGCAGTTCAGCCCACGTGACATCCCCTGGCTGGTGAGGAGAAGGCCCTGGGTTCCTGGGGAGCTGCTCCCATGAGGGCCCCGTGTTCCCTTTGACAGACTGTCCTGGCATTTGGGGACCTCTTTGCCTTCCGGAGGGCAGAGCAGACCCCTAAGTGAGAGGAAGGAGGCAACTCCCCGGGGAACGAACGTTGATCTATATGCTGCGGTGGGGCTGCACCACGTGTTCAACTTGGGATTTGTTGTCAGTGTTCAAAACCAGAGCCCCCAAACTTCCCATAATGTTCCAAATACCTGACGATGTTCTTGAAAAAAAGAATCAGAGGCTCGGCAGCGCACTGTGTTTCTGTGCCGCCAGCCAGCTCTTCAGCTGTCCACCCTGCCCTGTTCCACCCGCGGCAGCCTTCATCCTGTGGCCTGCCTGCGTGGGGTGCACTGGCACAACTCCAGCTGTGGGTGCAGCTGTGGGTGCAGCTCCAGCTCCCCTCCATCCCCGGGCTGGGCGGGGCCTGGACAGCTGGGAGGTGGGGGTGAGGGCCCAGGCCATGGAGGGCAGCTTCCTCCATGTCCTGGGACTGTGATCGCCACCCCTCGGCCACCCTCAGACTCGCAGGTGGAAATCTGCTTATTTCCGCACACAGTCTGGCCCAGCGAGTGCCCTCGTTGACTTAATGTGTCCTACTAAGCGCCCAGGACTCAGCAAACTCACCCGCTGCCCTGGCCCCGGGCAGGCAGGTGGGCAGGAAGGGATGCCCTTCAGTCGCCCCAGCGCCTGGGAAGGGAGCGGTGACCGCCCGTGAAGTGGTCCTGGCCCTCAGCGGCCGTCCAGCTGCTGCTGCTAATAAATATTTAAGTGGCGGTTCAGCTTTCAGACCAGCACATCAGCGGCAAGGATCAAGCTTTTTGACCTTTTGTCAATTTACTCTGTGAAATATGATTCTCCTGGCCTCCTGTTTTCAAACAGCTGCTGCTGTTTCTTTTTTTCACAGTTGAAATGACTGCATTTTCTCCCAATGCCAAGGAGAGGAGGCGCAAGACTTTCTGCGTCTCCTGTAAACACACAAACACGGAGAGCAGAGTCTTTGTCCTGCCCATGGAGCTGGTGCTTGTCTCATCTCAGGGCTGAGGTTTCAGAACCCGAGGAGTCGGCCGGCCCTGGTCAGTGGGTGGTGGTCACGGATGTCCTGGAAGTCAAGATGCAAGTCTGTGGCTGCGTGGCCTCCGGCAGCCCTGTCCTGGGTGTGCAGCCTCCCTCCCGGGGGCTGTTACTAGGATGGAAGTCAGCGCAGACGAGGAGAGACAGTGAAAGAAGGTGTCAGAAAATGCAGAGATGCCGCCATATGTCCTCACCTGGAACACCTCCTGGCTGTGTAGGCTCCCTAATCTCTGATTTTTTTATAATCTTAGCATGGGCTTATTTAAAGCAGGTAAAATATATACCAAAGAGAAACTTGAAAGGAAACACACCAACACTGCTTCAAGGTAACATTAGAGGTGGGAAATCATGGACTCTGTAAAAGGCAGTTAAAGCTAACAGTTTGAACAAGGGGACTCCTGAGCATGATAAAAGGCAGCTTTCTTATTTGCTCTCGTTGCCCCCCTAGAGTTCCTCCACCAGCTGGTTGTCCCTGTCCCCTGGTTGTTCCAGAGTCCTTCTGTTAAAAGAAAATGTATCTCAAAGTGACTTAAGTTTTCAACTCAGTGCCTGGACTCCAGTCCCTGGCAAGTGCGGCCAGGGACGTGTCAGGTGCGCTCTGGTCCAGGGATGCTGCTTATCTCCCTTCTCCATGCCCGGCGCCTCCCCCAGGCCTCTCATCCAGTTCCACCAGAAAGCGAACTTTCCTGATGACAATTCAGTCTGGCCCCTTCCCGTGTCATCATTGAAGCTGGGGCGGGATGTGGTGGCTGCTTTCTCAGTCCCGTCGCTGCTGTGACCAGTGGCTGTGAACAACAGGCATTTGCTTCTCACACTTCAGAGGCTGGAAGCCCAGGTCAGCTGCCTGGGCAGCTGGGCTCCTTCCGTCAGGGGTCAGGCACTGCGCAGCCTGTGCGCAGGGCTGGGGGTGTGGAGCCACACCAAGTCTGCAGCGAACACTGCCCACGGGCTGCGTGTGCCAGGTGCTACTCTGGGCCCGTGGCTGCTGCTTGGCCGGGGTGGTGGGGGCTTCATGCTGAGGCCCCTGCGGACGGCTGTTGTGGGGGCAGCCAGGGTGTGGAGAATCAGGGTTTGAAGGCTGGAACTGACCCAGGTCTCCCAGCAGGGTGAGGGGGGACGCAGATCTGCAAGATTGGTGACTCACTTCCCAGTGCTGCCTCCCCACCACCCTACTGCCTTCCTTCACTTGGTTTTTCTGGTTCCTACGCCAGCCTGGGAGCTAATGAGGCCTCTGTCCTCAGGGCGGATTAGATGAGTCCAGTGCGCAGTCAGGATGCAGAAGGGACAGGCCGCTGGAGACAGGGTCCCAGATCCGGCCAGTGTGACATCAGGTCAGCGTCAACCAAGGCACCTGTCTAACGGAATCTCCAGCCACAAGTGTGGCTGGTGGCTGGCCAGGCTGGCTCTTAAGTTTCCTGTCTTTGGAATGGCAAATAGCAGGATTCGGGATTCAGCACAACACGACAAGCCTGGAGCCCTGTGTGCATGATGCTGCATGTTAGGGGATCAGAATAACCCGTAACATGTGAATCCCGGGGCACAGGTGGTGGCGACGGCCAGACGGAGGCTGTGACGGGGACAGTTCTGCGAGGGCTGCATGGTGGCCTGACTTAGCTTGAACAGTTTTTCTAGCATGAAAAGCTTCAATTTAATATTTCTAAAGGTCCACCCGGGAGAGGCGGGAATTTCTCACATGTGGAAGAGGAAGCTTTTACTCTGGAAGCACTGGCTTTGGGGGCAGCGATCCCCCCGACTCGGTCCACATGGGTCACCTGCCGTGGCAGCTGCACAAGCTCATGCCCCGACCCTGGCCTCCTGAGCTGTGTGGTGTGTGGGGACTGCCCCCTCTGGGCCTGGGTGGCACCCCTATGTGGCGCACGAGTCCGCCTGCAGCCTGTGCCAGGGTCTGGAGAACTTGGTGCGGCTTCATGTAAGAGGGTGAGAGCGTGCCCTGGAGGCAGTGGGCACGTGCTGGTCCCCAGCGTGGAAACAGAAACTGGGCTCCTGATGGACTTGATTTTAGAGAGAAACTGTAGGTTGGGAACAGGGGAGTCACTGGGCGGAAGAGCAGTCCATCTGGGGTAGCAAAGCTTATTTCCATGCTTGATGACCAGCCGGTGATACGGCTCTTGAGCAGTCGAAGTGTTTGCTAGACCCTGTTCCCCATGTCCCCCAGGGCAGCCCTACCTGTCGCCTTCAGGGCCCTTTGCTGGGGCAGCAACCGTGGTTCCTGACTTGGGTCCCCCCACCTGCCCTGGTGGCTGAATGGTCTGTGAGGGTGGGTCACGGATTCAAACTAAGGCACCTCAGGGCCACGCATCCCGGGACAGAGCTGGGGATGTGCAGGCTCCCTGCACACCAGCTGTCCAGAGGCACCCCCGTGTCTTCATGCCCCAGAATTACTCGAGTGACTTGTGTCTCTGCGCACACAGCTGAGTGTGTTCCCTGGGGAAGCTTCCTCTCTGCTTCCGATTTTTACGTGTTCATGTCTGTCTGTTGCTTATGGTCAAGCAGAAGCCCAGGAAGTGACAGCTTTCATTCAGCCCATGGTGACGGCACCTTCTGTGAGCTGTAGTGACCCTGTGTCCCCCACCCTTGCCCCTGCAGGATGTGTATCCTTCTGAGCACAGGGCTGAGAGCAGAACTGGGGAAGAGGAATCCTGACCTGAGAGGGGGACCTGCTCGTTGAATACAAAGGAATAGCAGCTCAAGGGGTAAGGGAATTTGGGGGCTAGTTTAAAACAATTAATAGATTTTTAAAATAGGTCAGTTTTAGGTTTACAGAAAACTTGATCAGAAAGGACAGCTTCACCCTGGCTGGTGCGGCTCAGTGGATTACGCACCAGCCTGCAACCTGAAAGGTCACCAGTTTGATTCCCAGTCAGGGCATGTGCCTGGGTTGCGGGCCAGGCCCCCAGTTGGAGGGCCCATGAGAGGCTATCACACATCGATGTTTCTCTCTCTCTCCCTTCCCCTCTCTCTAAAAATAAATAAATAAAATCTTTAAAAAAAGAGGGCAGTTTTCATATTCTCTCTGCCACCCCCCAACAATCCATTTTCCAGGCTACTTACGTCTTTTCCTAGATGGTATCTTGTTACTGTCGGTCACCCAGTGCTGATGTGTTATTATGCACAGCGGGTGTTGGGGTACACTCTGGCGTCATGCATTCTGTGGGTATCATGACGTGTGTCCACCACACAGTCTCATGGCGCGTGGCTTCACTGTGACTTCTTAGTTAATGCTGCCGTCCCCAGGGTGGACTGAAAGGATGGGAAGCATTGTCATGGTAAACCCACCAGACAGATGAACTTGCCCTCTGGCTCGCTTGCCCCAGCAGGGTTTCCTGCTTATTCCGAAATGTTTACATCCTCTCTGCCAAGGCCACTGTTTCTTCAGGAGACGGGGGACACTGCCTGCACCTGGCCTCTTCTCCCACAGAGGGTACATCAGGTGGGACCACCAGAGGGGTCGGTGGGGCCGAGGGCTATGGAAGCCACCTTCTTTTCTGCAGGACTTGCTGTGACAGGCCTTGTGCCAGCTGTCCCCATTTGGGGATTGAATTCCCATCCTGCTCAGCTGACCCAGAGCAGTTCCTGGCCACGGGGACAGGGCATGAATAAGTAAACAGTGTTCCTGCTCGCAGCCTGCCTGGCACAGACCCCGGAGGCTGGGAGAGGCTGCAGTCCTCAGGGACAGACAGGAAACTGCTGCTGCTGAGTGGCCCACGCTGTCCCGCTGACCCAGAGTTGGTCCCGGCCTCTTGTGAGTCCCTGCTTTGGGTGCTGGGAGAGTGGCGGGCTAAGGGGCCGTGGCGTAGAGAAGGGCGGGGAGGTCAGCCCCCCAGATGGCCTCTCAGACTGAGAGGCGGAGGGGGCACCTGCGGCTGAGCGCTGGCAAGAACGGATTCCAAAGCTTTGGGGTCTCAACAGTGGCTTGAGTTGCCGTGGCTGCTGGTGGGCACACAACCCAGGACCTGTCCCCTGTCTGGGTGGGCAGCCTCCTCTGCGCTGGGGGTGTTGCCTGGGGGACGGTGGCAGGACACTCATCGGGGTGTTACTGGGGACAAAGGCCGCACAGGCGCTGCCTGCACAGGTGGCAGGCACCATCCCTGTCCCTGACCCTCCCTGGGGACGTCTACGGGTGTGACACTGACTTGGGTGCGCTCGGTTCTTCTCCCTAGAGTTGCCATGGAAACACCGCCTGTTCAGAGTCATGGTGTCCGGTGCGAAGCTCTCCCTGGCTTTGAGTTGGGGTTTTAGGCAGCACGTGCTGACGAGGCCTTAAACGCTGGGCAGGTTTTCAGGGGCCATGATTGCGTTGTGCATATGACTGTGGCCTTGTTCCTTTGCGTATGTTCCAGGCTGGTGGAAGTCGCAGATGTGCAGATGTCGGGAGGCTCATCCTGCCTGTAAGACCAGGGGCTCCTCGCAGTGTTCTGTGGGGGACCCGTGGTCAGCCTGAGAGCCAGTGCACGGCCACTCCTGACGCTGCGAGTGGGACGGCCCTCGGCCGTGCTGGAGGGGCTGCCCTGTGCTGGGGGTTGAGCAGGTTTTCCAGGCAGAGCCCGAGGGCAGGGCGGCTGTGATTGCAGTGAACAGGACCAGCCTCCAGGAATCATGGCTTTGCTCTGTTGTTAACCCTATGGATGACGTGATGCGTGAGCCAACATTCGCATTCACCGTGGAGTCATCGGGGTGGGTTATGCTGTCCCCTCAAAGGCGCCACCTTCCTGGGCCACCTCTGAGAGAAAATCACTGCAGTTCCCATGGAACTGTGTAGTGTAGTTGCTCAAGCTCCCGCGCCCTGAGCAAGCACTGGGTCTTCCAGATGGGGTGGGCAGGCCTGAGCCCTGCTGAGCCCCACTGTGAGTGGACGGGGTGGGGAAGCAGAGCAGAGCCGGAAAGATGAAGGGATGGGAAAAGAGGTGAATCTCCGTATTCTCTGGAGAGAGCACCTAAATTTGTTAAATGAGTTGAGAGGCTAGGAATTAATGTCCTACCTAAGGGTTTAAAAAAAAAATTTTTTTAATAGACTTTAGAAATGTTTGGATCACTTTTAAGTTGTGATTACTTTGTTCTTTTTTTTTTATTTTTTAAAAATTAAAACAATATTCATTAGTTTCAGAGAGAAGGGCAGGGAGGGAGGAAGAAAGGGAGGGAAACATCCATGTATGGTTGCCTTTCATCTGCCTGCAGCTCACAACCTGGCTGGACACCTGGCTTGCAACCTGGTCATGTGCCCTGGCTGGGAATTGAACCAGCGACCTTTGGGTTCGCAGGCCAGCGCCTTTTCACTGAGCCACTAGCCAGGGCATATGTTCTGTTTTTAATGTGTTTCTTTTTCTTTTTTTAAAGTATGTTTTATTGATTATGCTGTTCCAGTTGTCCCCAATTCGTTTCCCTTTGCTCCCCTCTGCCTAGGATCCAACCTTTCCTCCCACAATCCCCTTATCTTAGTTCATGTCCATGGGCCGTGCATATAAGTTGTTTGGCTTCTCCATTTCCTGTATTATTCTTAACCCTCCCTGTCTATCTTGTACCCAGCAATCATGTTTCCCAATCCCTGCACCATTTCCCATTTCTCCTCCTTTGCCTTCCCAGCTGATAACTCCCCAGATGATTCTGTTCCTAGTCTGGTTGGTTGTTTAATTTGTTTTTGTTTTTATATTTTTAGCTTTTGTTGTTGATACTTGTGAGTTTGTTGTCATTTTAGTGTTCATAGTTTTGATCTTCTTTTTCTTAAATAAGTCCCTTTAACATTTCATATAATAATGGCTTGGTGATGAGGAACTCCTTTAGCTTTACCTTGTCTGGGAAGCACTTTATTTGTCTTTCCTTTCTGAATGACAGCTTTGCCAGGTAGAGTCATCCTGGTTGTAGGTCCTTCTTTTCATCACTTTGAATACTTCTTGCCAGTCCCTTCTTGCCTGCAGTGTCTTTGGAGGAATCAGCTGATAGTCTTAGGGGAACCCCTTTTCGTAGGTAACTCTATTCTTTTCTCTTGCTGCTTTTAAGATTCTCTTTATTTTTAACGTTTGACATTTTAATTACAATATGTCTTGTAGTGGTCCTCTTTTGGTCTAGCTTGTTTGGGACTGACTCTCTGTGCTTCCTGGACTTGTATGTCTAGCTCCTTCACCAAATTTGGGATGTTTTCCTTCATTGTTTTTTTCATATAAGTTTTCAATTTCTTGCTGTTCCTTTTCTCCTTCTGGCACCCCTATGATTTGGATGTTGGCAGGTTTAAAGTCATTCCAGAGGCTCCTAAGCCTCTCCTTGTTTTCTTGAATTCTTGTTTTCTCATTCTGAATGGTTGACTATTTATTTCTTCCTGTGTTCCAAATTGTTGATTTGAACCCTGGCTTCCTTTATTTCACCATTGGTTTCACGTGGATTATCCTTTGTTTCACTTAGCACAGCCTTCACTTCTTCCGTTATGTGTTTCCCATACTCAAGCAAAACTGTCACATCTATGAGCATCTTTATCACCAGTGTTTTGAACTCTGCATCTGTTAGGTTGGCTGTCTCTTCATCACTTAGTTCTCCCACTGGCACCTTGATCTTCTCTTTTGGGCCACGCTTTTCTGTCTCCTCCACTTGACACGCTCCTGGGTTTGCCTCTGTGTCTTAGGTAGAGCTGTCACACCTGTTACATTATAAGGGGCAGAGCCTTAGGTTTTCGTCAGTGCAGGGTGACCTGTTTCACCACGTGTGGCGCTGTGTGTTGGGGAGGGGGGAGGGTGCGTCTGAGAGGGAACAATGCTGCTTGTTCAGCACTTTCCCTTTTTCCAGGCCCTTCTCCTGTTTCCCGTATGGGACCGGCACCTCTCTAGCTGTTGCCTTGGCTGTGGTTCCTGGAGTGGGTGGGTTTGTGGACGTTCTAGGACCATGGGGGCCTCTAAACAAACAGACTCTGCTGAGAGACCAGCCATTTCTTCCTCCACCCCAACCCCCACTGGTCTTCATAATCAGAAGCACTGAGGCTTTATTTCCTCCCTGGTGCTGGAACCGTGAGCTGTGCAGCCTTGCCTGGGGCTGGGAGCACTTGCCAGGTGTCCCCTCTTTTTTTAATATGTGACTGCGCTTTCCGCAGGCTGGCCACAGCCACTGTCACTGCTGCTGCTGCACTGTGTCCTGTCTGTCCCGGCTCCACCCTCCTATCTGTCTGGTGAGTATTTCTTTTTATCTTTGTTTGTGGGACTTCCATGCAGCTCGGTTTCCTGGAACTTCTGGTTGTCTCCGGTTGTGATGTAGTTGTGGTCCTTCTTTGTTGTGGAGCAGTGTGTGTACCCGTGCCTCCATCTTGGTCGGGCATTTTCTCTTTTCTTATTGTGATGACATCCTGCACCATCTCTCTGAGGGTCCACAGTTTCCAAGGACAAGGAGGCTGTGGGGTGGTAGCCACCATGTCTGGGGTGCTCTGCATTTAAAGGAGGTGGCAATACACACGTAGGACAGGCCGTGCTGGTCAGGCTTCTTTCAGGGGTCTCTGTGCTTTGACTCACTTGCCCTTCAGCCCAGGTGACATGTGGGGAGACCACTCGTGCCTTTTGTTGCTGCTGTCATCATTCCATCACGCAGTGGGTGGAGCAGTGTGTCCCAGCAGAGGCCTCTTAGAGGTGTGTGGGCTTTACAAAGAAGTTATGCAAAGGCTGTTGGTTTCCTGTAATTCAGAGGAGAGATGAGTGTACTGAGTGAGTCCCTGGGATACTGTGAGGCTCCCCTTGAAACAAGATTCATACATGAAGACTTCGGTGAATTCCCAAAGCAGACATTAGTGTGCCTTCTTGTGAGCACCAACCGGAGTTTTAAGTTTAAACCATAATGGAAAAATCAATATTGCCTGAGGGCGTATAATAAAACCAGTCATCTCTGCCTTGTCTTTTTCTATTGTCCCCTTAACCCACTTCCAACACTTCTGGTGGTTTCTTCTTTAAATTACCTCAATAATCCTAAACAAAATGCCTACACAGAGCTCTTTTTCACTGATCACTTCTCTTCAGGTGGAAAGGCGCTTCCTGTTGTGGCCCGTGAGTGATTGCAGGCAGGGCGGCCCTGTGCCTAGTGTGGCTGCTGTCACGGCTCCAGGGTGTGCAGGCTGCTGGCCCTCAGAGATGTGCCGAACGTCCTACTGGGCGCAGTTGCCCGGTGCTGGGGTGGGGCAGACCTCACCACCACCTGTGCCTACCTGAGGTTCAGTTGTTGCTGTAGCTGAGTTGGGAGAAGTGTTACATTGTTACACTGGTAACTGTCCAACCAGTTAGTGACTTGATTACATTTCTTTTCTTTTGCAGCTTTTTCCTTTTCCTGGAGTTACCAGTTGCCTCATGTTCAGTTGTGCCATGTTCAGCTCACAGGGAAAATTCTTTCCCGGTTCTTTATTGTATCAAACACTTCTCCTGAGTCCCTTTTCACCAGATACTAACTGTTTACAACCCTCTGTCCTCTTGCCACAAACAGATTCCTCCAGATCCGAGGCTCAGCTGCTCCCCAGAGAGCTTTCTCTGTCCCTGTTTCTCAGGATCTTCTGTCCTTCAGTTCCAGGGCTTTCCCTTTTAGTTTTTGCACTTGTTTTGCAGGGCGTTCGTTCATGAGGTGCTTTAATCTAGGATACTTTCTTATATTTTGCTGGCACTTTCCTTCTCTACATTTTCTCTCTTTGGAAATCTTATTTGTAGACAGTAGACCTGCTGGACTGATCTTTTATTATTATTATTATTACTACTATTATTTTTAGAAAGAGGAAAAGGGAGAGGGGCAGAGAGGGAGAGAAGTAGATAAGCATCAATGGATGGTTGCCTTTCACCTGCCTCCAGCCATGGACCTGGCTTGCAACCTGGTTATGTGCCCTGGCTGGGGATCGAACCAGCGACCTTTGGGTTCGCAGGTCAGCACCTTATCCACTGAGCCACCAGCCAGGGCCCTCCTGGACTGATCTTTAAAATCTTTTTTTTCCTTTTATGCTTTCTATCAGTTGGGGTGATTTCCTTAACTTTATATTGCACACCTGCCAGTTAAAGTTTATTTTAGCAACTAGCATATTTATCTACATGAACCCCGTTGTCCTTCATTGTCACCTCTTATTCCATCTTGTTCTCTTTCTTGTGAAGTTGTTCGGTTGGCTGCACCGTCTCTCCTTCATCTGGGTTTATTTTTATGCCCTTTGATGTTAATGTAGCAAGTAATCCTTAGTGGGTCGTCTGGTTTTGGAGCAAGGCCTTGACAGCCTGGTGGGCGTCAGGTGGTTTGTCTGTGGTGGCTCATGCAGGGTGGTGGCGGGACCCGGGACGTGTTGCGTGACAGTCCCTGTGTCCCTGTGTGGACATTTTTCTGGGATCATTCTTTTATCCCAGATGGTATTTCCCATCTCCTGCCTTGTTTGAGGGCAGCGTGGAGAGGGGCCCAGCTCCCTGCTCTGTGAGGGCTGGGGGATCTCTGCTGGTTTGGTCTCAGGGCGATGTGTCCCTGCCCCAGTCCTGCTGCTGCCCCCATGCCCTGAGCTCTGTAGTTAACTGTCTCCAGGAAATAACCTCCGACCTCCTGTCCATCTCCTTTGCACATTGTTCTGGGCCTTGATACGTCTACCATGAGTTACAATAACGCCTGGCGCCCTGGTCTCTGCAGACCACAGGCCTGGGAGGACTTGTCTTACTGTGTCTGCATCTGACGCCTGCCGGGGGCTCCACAGGCAGAACACGCCTCCTCCACTGTGTAGTGGGGCTCCTGTTGCATGGACTTTCTTTCAGCCCAGCTCCATTAGTCTGACCTGTCGTTACACTTCGGTAGCTTGCAGTGAAGGGCATGTACAGAACAAGCTGGATCTTGACGTATGGTGTCCATTCTGTCCCCCATTGTCTTCAGCTGGTGGCACATCATGACAGGCAGAGAGCAGTTATTGACCCCATCCCTACTTGCTTTTGCCGCATCAAGGGGGGCAGCCGTACTAGCCTTGCGCCAGGGTGGGCTGTGGTCTTAAATGGCTCTCCCCAGGAAACATGGTTGAAGGGAGAGACCTATGTCTGGCAGCCTCTGTGAGCTCAGTGTCTGCTCAATCATGCAGCCCTCTGCACTGAGAACTGGAGTGTGGTGGCACAAGCCCGAGTCCCCTGTGATGAGGTGTGACACGGTGGGAAAGAGGTGGAGACACTGACTCCCAGGCCCTTCTGTTGTGACCAAGGACCCTTCGCTTCTTTCTACAGCTCAGAAATGACCTGTGGCCACCCCTGAAGCCTGTGGGTCCACAAGACGCGTTTGCTCAGACCCAGTGCTGGCGAGACCCACCTGGAAGTTTCCCGCTTCTTGTCCTTCGACCAGGACCCCGGCCGTGGGGCTTTGTGGTGAGTTGTCTTCCTTCCACTGAGGCTGTGCGCCATGCCTGTCAGGGAGGCAGCTGTCTCTTCGTTGTCACTCGAGATGTGTGGGTCACCTGCCAACTGGATGTCAGTGGGGAGGACAGCAAGGTGACCAAAGTGAGAGTTGTAGTGACAGCGGGGTCGTGGGGGAGGGTGTGCAAAGGCCCCAGTGAGAAGGAGCCCGAGGCCCAGAGAGAGGCTTCCGACACAGCCTGGAGAGGGAGGTGGGCGGCTTCCTCGGGACCCTGGAGGCTGGGCCAGAATGCTGGCTTTGAATCTTAAGAGCAATGGTCAGCCTGCAGGACTGGATTCTTGGTGGGAGAGTGACATGCTAAGAGTTGCCTCCTGAGGCGATGTCCCCATGTCCCTGTGGAGGTGGGGCAAGTGTGGTGGCAGGGAGAGCCAGGCTGCCCTGTTGCCTGACTGGGTGCAGCGGTGCTTGTGGCAGGGTGTTTGCGGCAGGCATGGAGGACAGTGGAGAGGTTGCAGGGAAAGGGGGCCATTGGGCCCGCTGCCATTGTGGTGGAAGGGGAAGGGGTGTGGGTAGACCTGACAAGCATGGCTTTCAGATTCCCGCGTGGACAGTGTGGTGCATGCAGGAGCCCCTTCGCCCAAATAACAGTGGTGGAAGAGCCTGTGGTTTGCGGGGAAGATTCAGATTTCGTTTTGCACTGTAGCTGCTCTGAGGTTGCGTTACATGTAGAAAAGCAGCGTCAGTTGGCCAGGCCCAGAGTCAGAAGGGACACCTGCTGGCTTCCCCTTCCCTTTAGGCATGTTTGCTGGAGGGGTCCTGTGTGGAGGCGTGATTGGAGCATGAGCCGGTCAGGCATATCTTGGGGTCATGAGATGGTTGTAGGTGCTGAGGATGGCAGCTGTTGCTTTCTGCCGGCGGTTGGTTTCCATGTGCCAGGAGTCTGGCCACACCCTGGTCACTGGGCGTGTTAGTCAGAAGGAGCAGGAAGGAGGTGAAGTAGCTGTCCCAGCATCACTCCTGAGGCAACAGATGGGTCTGAGCTTCACATTCCTGTGGACATAGTGATGATGTTGGTGATGATGACTGGATGTGATGGTGATGAAGGTGATGGTGATGATGGTGGTGGTGATGATGGCGGTGATGGTGGTGGTGATGGTGATGGTGGTGATGGTGATGGTGGTGATGATGATGGTGATGGTGGTGATGGTGATGGTGATGGTGATGGTGGTGATGGTGATGGTGATGGTGGTGATGATGATGGTGATGGTGGTGGTGATGATGGTGATGGTGGTGGTGGTGGCGATGGTAGGAATGGCCACTATGTGTCCAGCAGACTTAAATTCACCCCCATTCCTGTGACTTCTGGTTTACATGTTCATTTTCTATATGTGAAACTCAGCTGTTTGAGATACAAGATACGTACTTGGTAACAATTTTTTTCAGTGTCAGCCAAACCTACCATTTAACCAATAAGGTCCTCACCTTCCGCCATCACCCAGATGCCAGCAGCAGTTCCCCAGTGGGAGCACTTGTGAGGGAAGCTTCCCATCATCGCCTGAGCGGACAGGCTGTGCCGTTAGAAACAGATGTTTCAGTGGTGCTGGGGGTGTTATTTCTGTGTGTTTTCTCAGCTCACCTGCTCTCATGGCCTGGGGACCCAGAAGTTACTCTATTCTCTTGGGGGCACAGGAAGGTTATTTCAAGGGTGGGTTACTTGATGTTTTTATTTTTGTGCTTCTGCAGAGAGGAGTGGGGTGCATGTGTGTGAATCTTTCCTATATTTGGAATGAGCTAATTTTCTTTTTTGATGGACTGTTGGCTGCATTGCAGATGCATCATTAACTTATTGCATTTAAATTTAGCTCTTGTTCTCACTTTGGAAGGGAGTGGATGTTTTAATCATTTCACCATGAAGGGAAGGCAATCAGAAAACAGATCCTCATGACTTATGGAAATGGGGGGCTGGGAGTGTCTGGGGCTGTATGAATCCCTGCAGCCTGAAAAAAGTTAAAACAGCTCCAAACTCACCTCACAGTCGCAGGGCTTCAGCTGCCCTGGGGCAACATCTTACGCAGAGCTTTGCGTGGGTCACCGTTCTCAGCCCAGTGTCACTGTCCTTCCTGCCAGTGCTGGCGCCCTCTGTGTGGACAGACCCAGTGTGTTTGTTCCCGACCCAGTGGGAGGAGGTGTATCATCCACCACACACCCACAGAGCTTCCGAATATGGGGGTTTCTTTGTCAGACACCAGGGCAGTGCAGCTGCCCTCACTCATACACGTGTGTCAGGGCCAGGGGTCCTGCCACTTCCTGTGCTTGACCCATCAACAATCACTGTTAACAGCCTGCAGTTTCCTTCCAGGATGTCCAGACGTTCTCCTCTGTATATGCACGTGTGTACACACACACACACACATGCATTATCTTTGTATGTAATGATGTAGACACACACACAAACATGGGAGGCATGTATTCATGTCTCACACATGCATGTGCATATGTGTCCCACTGTCCACAGACACTGCTCTGCTGCCTTTCAAATTCACTTGTCCTGACGGGTCTGTAAGTGGCAGACTCAGTGTGTGAAACCCAAGTGTCTGTCTTTTCCGTCCACTGAGTTAGCCACTGTCACCAGGAGGGTCTCTCTGGGCCTTCCTCTGCATGTGTGTGCGCGCGTGCACTCGTGTGGGTGGTGTAATCACTTGATAGTATGTCAATATTTGCTGAAACTAGGAACCCCCATGCCCGGGACCATGGCCCACATCATGAGCTCGTTCCGTCCTCTCAGTGAGCCGGACACCCCTCCCTCCAAGGTTGGCAGGTGGGGCAGTGCCGGGAGCTCCCGGGGCAGAGGTGGCCATGCCCCAGCCATGGACACTGTCACAGAGACAGTGTCTCCTCTGCCCCTGGGAAGAATCTGCTGACTGTCAGCCCTGTGTTGCCGAAATCCATGGGCCAGCCCATTGTTTCCAGAGGGTCCCACAGGGAGCCAGCCCAACCCAGACACAGTCATGTGTTTGCTTGAAAAATGTGATTGTTTATTAGAAAAATTATAACCAGAATTTGGACCCATGGTTTTGAGGTAGTGGTAGGAAGTTTCCTTTTTTGGTATCCTTACATCCATAAACTTGCTTATTTAAGGAAAAGAGGGCATTCATGGTTGGTGCACAGAAGTGGCAACCTCCTGGTGTTTGGGGAAACCCAGGCCCTGGGAACCTCGGATTTGACTTGGGAGCTGCTGGCAGCTCCTGTGCTCTAGGGCCAAGCCCAGGATGTGGTCAGATAGGGCCGCCCCAGTTCCGGGCTCACATCTGGTCGGGCCTCAGGACAGACCGTCTCGGCATAATGTTATTTGTGTGAAAATGTCCAGTTAATGTCATTACCCTTCATGACTAAGGCAATTACGTATTTTAAAGTCCATTTTGTTTGTTCCTTTGAAAAACAGTGGACACGTGTAAGTGGAAGGGGCTGCGCCGATCTCCGAGTCTCAGCGCCACCCCCTCTCCACCCAGAAGCCCTGCCCTGGGCCTGTCCGGAGGTGCCCATGAGGGTGGGCAGCAGCTCTCTGCTGACAGGCAGGCAAGGAGGAGGCACAGGGGTGGCTGGCTTTCCCCTCACATGTGGCTCCTCAGTGTCTGCTCCACTCTGGTCTTTTGGCAGAGCCAGACCCCGGAGTGTGCCTGGCTCTCCCTCTTAGTTCTGCGGAATGGACGTGAGGCAGCTGGTGTGGCAGGCCCCCCAGACAGGTCTCTGGGCTCGCTG
Organism: Noctilio leporinus; assembly: GCA_004026585.1. NCBI lineage: Eukaryota > Metazoa > Chordata > Mammalia > Chiroptera > Noctilionidae > Noctilio > Noctilio leporinus. Next base: position 335,665 of record PVIW01000869.1, on the reverse strand, counting down.
GGCCCTGAGCGCATGTGTTCATTGGGGCTCTTCAGCTGATGGCAGGACACCAGCTCAACGAGCTAAAGGGGAAAAGGCGCTTCTGTAGCTGAAGTGACTCTAATTGAAGAGACAGTGGTGCAGCTTCAGGAATGGCTGGATCCAGGAGCCCAAACCATGTTTCGAATCTCAATTTCCTCCGGGTTAGCTTCAGTTACACTTGGAGTCCTGTAATCATGCCCTTAGAATTCACAAACCTGTTGCCATTTTCTATTTCTTGACACATCTATAGTTAGGCTCAAAAAGTCTTGTCCCACAACTGTCACCAATTGTTTGGACTTCCCTGTCCACTCACGGGGAGGATCCACCCGAAGTCTGTCACCTTCACTCATCTCGCAGAGGGTCTGTTTCATGCCACCCACAATCAGGACGTGGGGTTTGTGTGTCCTTTGGAGGTTATTGTTCCCAAAGAACAGTGGCTGTATGGCCCCCCTTCCCCCTCAGAGGTGTATTCGAGTGTGCACGTGTCTCAGTCAGAGGTCAGCTGACGGGACAATTGCAGGTGCGTGAGCAGGGGCCTGGCTTCACCATGTGATCAGGGTTTGTGGGGTTCCAACGCCCCCCCTGGATCACTCAGAGGTCTCTTATAGCTGCTGTGTCCCCTTAAAGGCTGCAGTCCTGACCCCTAGGATCTCGGAAGGTGACTTCATTTGGAGACAGTCTCTCCAGAGGCAGGGAGGCCGAAAGCTCATTCACAAGGGGCCCATGTGGCTGGTGTCCTGGTGGAAGCAGGGGAATTTGGGCACAGAGGGGCACATGAAGATGGAGGTGGAGGTGGGGGTGATCCACAAGCTGGGGACACTGGAAGCTGGGGAGAGGCTGAGCCCGTTCTGTCCTGGTACCTTCACGCCTTACTGCTGCTTGGGCCAGAGCCCCTCTCCTCGTCCACCGACTCACTGGGTGGGTGGGCACAGCAGCCTGGGGAGGGGACCATTGTCTCTCCAGGAGCCTCCTGGGTGAGAGTGATGGGTGTTCGGCACCTGCTGACCAGCCAGGGCATGTCCCCATCGCCAGTCAGTAACCAGGCAACAGAGTTTGCCACTGGCCGGTGCTGTGGACAGAGTAGCAGCTGTGTGTGGGTGACAGGGGAGCAGGAGCGCCAGCTCAGTTTAATTTTTAACCTCCTGCCTGCAGAATACACTTGGTTCCCATGACTACGTGGCTCGGCTAGATGGGGGATCCGAGTTCCTCAGCTGCGGTGGGAAGAGGGGCTGGTGCTTTCCTGCCTGCACTGAAGTGCCCCGGCTCCCCGAGTGGTGCGGAGCCATCTGACCTGTTCGTCCGCCTTGACTTGCTGCAGGCAACTCGGACCCTCCATCTGCAAATGGTGGTGGTGGTGGTGGGGCATTTGGTGCCTTTGCCTTTGAGGGGCCTGTTTCCCAGGAGGCTCCGCAGCCAGGTTGACGCCCTTTCTTCCGATGCTCCTAGCCAGCCCGGTGACCTGGGGCCTGGAACAGATGTCACTTGGGGGTCTCCACCCTCTGGAAGGAGCATCATCAGGCACCTGGGGGCCCAGGTTCCCGGCTGAGCATGTCAGTACAGGCCTGACACGTGTCCTCATGTAGAAACTAGACTAGAGTGAGGGTCCTTCCCAACAGCTCAAGCTTGGGAGTCAGGACAGGCTGTGTCTGTGCTGGGGTAGTGGTTGGGCACTGTTTCTCGCAGCGCCGTCATTTCACGTTCTTGCTGACCTCTCGACACAGGACAGAGGTCTGCACAGGTCGTGGTTTCAGAGCCAGCAGGTGCTGGGTTGTCTCAGGTTCCCAGTCTGCAGCTCGATTTGAAGTGGAGGCAGGGACTGAAGGACGTAGTCTCAGGGTCCAGAGGGGATTTGCCCCCAACTCATGATGCAGGGTATCCCTGTGGGGCATCGGGCTGAACTGACACAGGGGCGACCTGCACTGAGCACCTGCCCCCTTGTGGGCCCAGGACACTCATGTGGCTCTGGGGCTGAGCCAGCCCATGGGTGGCAGGTGGCAGCATCTCAGAGTCCCGGGCGTCTGTGCCCATGCCTCAGGTGCCTGGCTCCTAACAAAACTCAATTAAGGACCAAGCTGGAAGCCAGGTGGGGCAGTAAATTAATTTTTAATCCGAGATGTGGCCTGCTTTTCAGTGCAGTGAGTGTGCCACGGCCCAGCAGCTGCCAGTCCGACACGGGCAGAGGAGTGAAGCCACCGCGTCCTTCCCTTTGCCGGGCCCCATCCCCACGGCCAGTGGGCAGCCTTAGTGACCAGCCCCTTGACAGCAGGGGCTGGGCTCCGGGGAGGTCACAATGTTGTAACAGCTTAGTTAACTCCTGGAGCTGACTCCACGGACCCTGGCCTCAGCAGGGGCAGCCGCCTGGACCTTGTGGGAGGAAAGCTTTGCTGGGAAGATGAAAGGTGGAGCCTGCAGTTCTAGCCCCTCCTGGCAAACATCTAAAACCACCTCACCTGAAAGTATCAGAGAGAAAGTGGTGGTGGGTTGAGCTCGCTGTTCCTGGCAGAGGGGACCCATCCCCACCAGGTGCACAGACCCACGCGGGGTCCAGGAGAAATGCCGGGGCTGCGGCTACACACTTTGTGGGGTGGGAGCTGTTATTTTTCTAGCCTCCCCGTCGCCTGGCTTTAACTGCGAGAGTAAAGGGTCCTGGTTCTCCACCTCAGTGTGGCGGCAGCTGGTCCCTGCAGCAGTCAGTTTATTTGAGAAAGTGGATGGATTTAAAGAGGAAATCTCATGTGCACAGAACGGACAGCAGGTGGCTATGGCTTTAAGAGTGAAGGGCTGATGTGCGGAGGTTGGGAAACACTGATCCCAGGCTCAGAGCAGAGAAAGGACCAGGGCCTGGAGGGGAGGGAGGAAGTCTTCCTGGAGGGGGTGGGGCTTGAGCTGGGCTGGGGAGATTGGACAGAAGCTGGGCTGGTGGGCTCCAGAGGAGAGTGAGCTCCAACAGGGCGTGGGGACAACAGGTGCCCACGCTGGGGACTCAAAATGGTGCTGGCACGTTCTGCAGGCTGCGAAGCTGCGGCTGCTGGTGGCAGGGCTGCGTGGGCGGCTGTCGTGTTAGGGTGTGGACGGCACAGGCGCAGGACAGCGCTGCTGACTCTCCTCTGCCTCATTGCAACCCTGCCCCGCCCTGCACTCCGCAGGCCAGGCACAGGGGTGGAGTACCAGGGCTCTGCATGAGAGTCCCCTGAGTGGACCCGGTGGGTCACTGAAAGGCTTGTGTTCATTTCAATGTCTATTTTCGAAAGTGTCCAGAAGAAAGATAAAAAATGTCAACAGAAAAGCTACCAGCCACGCAGATACTCGGTACTTGGGCCCTCCTTTCCCTCTTGTCTTTTTTTTTTTTTTTTTAGGTTTATTCGTTATTTTTAGAGAGAAGGGCAGGGAGGGAGGAAGAAAGAGAGAGAAACATCTATGTGTGGTTGTCTTTCACCTGCCTCCAGCTATGGACCTGGCTGGAGACCTGGCTTGCAACCTGGTTATGTGCCCTGGCTGGGAATCCAACCAGCGACCTTTGGGTTCGCAGGCCGGCGCCTTATCCACTGAGCCACCAGCCAGGACTCCTCTTGTCTTTTCTTACTGACACTTGTTTACGGTCTCAGGGGTTGTAAACTCAGAGGCCTACAGGTGCTGGCCAAAAATCCGACAAAATGTGAGAATTGGTGCCAAGTGCAAGCAGCAGGGAGTGGCGGAGGCTGGGGGCAACCTGACAGTGGGGGACACGACGGGTGAGGCTCCCGGCCTGGAGAGCCAGCCACTCAGCCTGCCCGAGTGAGGGAGCCAGAGACACCGTCTGTCCTCTCGTTCAGCTCCCCGCGGCCCACTCCTGACTCACCCCTGCCCACCCTGTGCCATGTTTCCCGGCTTCTTTCCAGACGAAGGTCTTCACCTGTGGACATGGCACCGGCCCGAGGGCAGCAGGGACCGGCAGGTTCTTAACCTCCCTCCTGCTGTGACTCGTTTAGGACTCGGCTTCTGTTCACAGCCTGCCGTGCACACATATGCCTTTCGGCTCCTCCAAGGCCCCGCGGCTGCTGGTGGCCTGTGCCAGTCCTGGCTCAGCCTCCACATCCCGCCACTTCCCAACAGCGAGACACAGGCTCATCCACCCCTTGGCCGGAGACAAGAACAGCTTTGGGGTGATTCCTTTGGTCCTGGGTATGAGCAAGCACCCATGCCCTGGGGCCCAGGGCTCCCTCTAGAGGTCCAGCTCCTGGCTGCTCAGGACCCAGACGCCCAGGGCTACGGGCATGGGGGGCCTCAGGCTGAGGGTTGTAGCCAACTCAAGGGCCCTCTGACACCTGGGCCCGGAAACCATGGCTCAGAACGGCTCTCAAGTTGTGCGGGGCCAGTTCCTTCCCAGGTGAAACTGCATCAGGACATGGAATTTCGAGTTTCCTTTTCCTCCTCCTTTCCCTTCCTCCCTCCTTCCCTCCCGCACATGGTACGAATGCCACTGCGAGCTGACTCACATTCCAGTGGGGTCTCTGGGAGCTGCGTTGCAGGAGGGGTGGCACCAGGCCCCAGTGCAAGTCAGTTGGCACAGGTCTGACCCGACTTCCATGATGTCATGGGAGGCTGGACAGTCATTTCACCTGAATCAAGTCCTTGCTGCAGGGTGGTGCATCTGTGTTCCTCTCAAAGGGCATCAGATCAGACGTGAAGGGTCCTGCATGCTCTGTTATGAGTTACCATTCTCATATCATTTCCTGTGAACTATGACGGCTTCATTAATAACTGGAGACTAATCCCAGACCTTTTCTTCATAACTTTTGATCTAGAAACCCATCCCCTGTGACATTCAGACACACATTTGATCTTTTTTCCTGTATGATCTTTTCGCCACCCTGACAGCGTGCTGAGAGGCAGGGTCGCTGGGGTGCAGGTGGGTGCTTTCAGGGGTCTGCTGCTCACTGATCTCAAAAGAAAATTGGTTCAAAAGGCCAGGAAAATATGAAATTGGCCAGGCAGGTCCTTTCGTGTCACTTGAGCTTAAGACTGTTGAGTGGGTTTTGGAAAGTCCCTTCGGTTTAACCTGGATACGGGATAGCGATTCCTCTGCAGGCATCATTGCCAGCAAGAATGACTCCCAGACTCTGGTTCAGCCCTCGGTCGGGAAGAGACTTGAGCAGGGAAGTCACAGCCTCCTACACACCACCGTCACATGGAGCTCCATGGTCAGGTTGCGACTGAGACCTGACTAAAGGCACAGCGACTCACTCCGGGTTCAGTGATGTTTCCCTGCTTTCAGACTCCCTTCATGCTGGACAGTGCCAGCGGCCTTCGCACAGGCTGTGCCGTGCAGGCGTCGCCCACGGGAAGGGGGGACACGTGGTCACCAGCAACATCCACTGTCTCCCTTTCCTGCCCAACAGAGCCTGGTCTTTTCCACATTCCCCAACTCATCCCAGGTGACCCCGTGCCCTGGGGTCAGCAGACCACCCTGCAACTAGGGTTGCGTGCTGTGGAGGGGGTGGTCCTGGGCCAGATTCCAGAGGCAGCTGCCCTGGCCTGTGTGGCTCCGTTGGTTAGAGGTTGTCCTGTAGACTGAAAGGTTGCGGGTTCGAATCCCAGCTGGGGCACATAGTGTGTGCGACGACAACCAATCCCTGTTTCTCAAGGATTTTGTAGACTTACCACTCCTTGTGGAAGGAGCGCTTTCCATTCCTCGGAGTTGGCTTTGGAGAAATTGGATAAAACCCAGTGTTGGGCGAGACACCAGCCGCTCCGGTGCCAGGTGCTGGGGAGAGAGGAGACATGCAGACTTGAACGTGGCCCACGCCGGCCTGCGTTCCCACCGCGTCTCCCACAGTCCCACCCACCTCGGTCGCAGGCTTCGATAGGTCTCCGGTGTCTCATTAGGCACTTCTCTACATTTTAGACGTGTTCTGCAGGGAGCGTAGGCTGCCACGCCTACCTCGAAAGGTCACTATAGGTCAGTCTCCCAATTCTGCAGAAGGGGAGGTCATGCCCTAGAGCCCACGGGCACGGAGCAGGGCTGTGCGGCATGTTTCAGGTTAGAAGGAAGACGGGACGGAGTCCTTGTCAGTTGCTTCCACCACTTTCTGAAACTTCTTTATCATAGTCGTTATGGAGCATTCGTCCTTCACCTGAAACTGAGAATTGAGGTGCATTTTGAAACTACCCCAAATACACTTCTACGTAATGGTCAGCTGGGGAGTGTCATCGTCTGTGCGCTGCATTCAGTTTGCTGGGAAGCTACAGCCGGCGCGAGAGGAAGGACAAGACAGGTGCTGGGCCTCGTGGACAGAATGGCTTCAAGGTGCCCACGAGGAAGGAGGGGCGAGCACTGGGTTCAGGACACCGGGTTCCTCCTGGTCAAGTTCCCAAGCAGCTTCATTCTTTCGACCACATCAACCTAGTCCTGGCCGTCGGGTGAGTCCAGGGCCAAGACCTGGGAGACTGGCGAGGACCTGCATGGTCTCAGGTGTGTCAGCACCTTCGTTACCCTCAGCTACCGGCTACCGGGACACCAGGTGCTGAGGGAAGAAGTCCTGTGCCAGCTGTCTGCCCGCCCAGCAATCACATCCATGTGAAGTTAAAGTGGCGGATAAGAGCGAGTGCTTGGAAGGCAGGGCACAGGGGGCTTTTTCATGTTTCCTGCACACAGTGGGGACGACCGAGATCCACCTGTGGTAAGGCTGCGTGAGCGGGTGGCTCTGACCCTGAGAGTATGACCCTGCCTCTCGTGATCTGCGAAGCCCCAGCCTGTGTGGCTGAACCTGGGTTGTGTGCTGTCCACCTCCTCTCCAAGCCTGGGGCTCCCACTCTGTAAAGTGGGCGCAGGGACAGCAGTGAGCTCCTGGGAGTGGCAGGGAGCGCAGGCCTCGGGAACCGGCTCCAGAATGCAGCCCGAGGTCAGCAGCTGGGCTGTGAGGGCTCAGAGAACTCTGCCCAGCTCGCCCGACCATCCCAGTTTCCTGCCAAGTGAGCACTTCAGGTGAGAATACGCCGTGTTGACTGTAAAAGGTGATTTAACATTTTGGTGAGGAGTACGACTCCCCTGCAAGCTTGTGAGACACAGAGTCACAGGTGCCCCTCCCGCTGTCCCCCGCCAGCAGATGGGCATCTGCCTGTGCTCATGGATCCAGAAGGACCCTGTCAGCCCCTTTCTGAAAGAGCCACATGACCTTGACCTGACCCTAGCGCAGTGCCCTCCGGGTTCACCCTGAGCTGTCCTGGGTCCTCAGGGCTGGCTCCCAGCTCTAATGCAGCGACGTGCTCAGGGGCCCGGGGCCCAGTGTGTGGAAGGAGCCAGCGCTCCTGTCTCTGCGTCCTGGCCACCTGGAGGAAGAGAAGCTGTGCACGGAATCTTGGGCGAGGGCACCGCGCCCTGTCTGTCTGGCAGCTGCGTCTGTTTGCAGAACAAGGCGTGGTGGCTGCTGGTGACAAGTTCTGTAACTGTGTATCAGTACCGACGGGCTGTGTGCCGCCTGTGTGGCGTGCTGGTGGCCCCCGGGTCAGCAGCAAGCACTGCTCATTGAGACGGCCCAGGGCACTCGGAGGGGACAGCTGAGATGCTCAGGGTGGCCCAGAAAACTCAGATGCCCCTGCAGATGCTTGTTTGAGTCCTGCCCAGTGAACCACCTCCATCCTGGTCACCGTAGACTAATCCTGGCAGCTGGCAGTCACGGAGTGGGCAGATCCCGGCACACACGACCCCCATGCGCGTATTTACGTGCAGCAGGAGCGTGATGGCACAGGTGAGCAGACCGAGTCCCAGGCTGGCAGCCCCACGTTGCCCACTAAGCGCAGAGGTGGTGGTCCAGGGGCTGCTTGCTCCTGAGTCCAAGACGTTGTCTCCAGGGGATGGCGGGGTGTTGAGTCAGGTCTTACTGTTGATCACGGACAGCTCCAGGGGACAGAACACCGTCCACTTTATTTATTAAGCTCTCAAGGCAGCTGCATTAGTTGTCTATTGCTGCATAGTAAATTGTCCCAAAGCCACTGGCTTAAAGCAACACACAGGAAACCGTCCTGCAGCCTCAGAGGGCTTAGCTGACCTGGGTCCCCACTCAGGGTCTTGGGTGAGTTTGCCATGAAGGCAAACCGCTGGGGCTACAGGCCCTCCATGGGGTGAGGTCTGCCGCCCTGCTCACTTCACTGGCTCCCGAACCTGCTGGCTATTGGACGGAGGCATCCGCATGGATCTCCCCAGAGTGAGGGACCCCAGAAACAGAGGGACCCAGGGAGGCTGCCGGACAGAAGCCACGGCCCCTTCATGACCTGATTTCAGGAGGAGGCCGCCATCAGTAGTAGTGGGATTGGTGATAAACAAGCAGCATCGATCCAGTTTGTACAAAGAGAGTTGATGAGCTGTATCCCCCTTCCTTGCTGTCCCCCAAGTTAACCGAGCTGCTGTCTCTGAATCTCAGAGCTGGGGCAAGTTCAGCAGGAACTCACTGCTGCCCAGTGGCTGGGACGCCCCTGGGGTGTGGGCTGGGTTGCAGTGGTGGCGCCGTGTCCATGCTGAGGTGGGTGTGGCTGATGGGACGGGGTGGACGTCCCCGGCCCTCTGGGGCTGTGGCTTTCTGGCATCTGAACTGGAGGCCTCCGGTGTATGTTCTGGGGCCTGCCCCCACTGGCACTTTCAGGCTAAAGGACCCCCGATGTGCAGCAGATTCGATGTGAGTGGCAGGTCACTGCAATCACTTTGCTAGTTCAAGTGAAAGAGGATCTCCTGCCACCAACTGGCTGGGCCTCTCTGTCAGGGGCACTGGCAGCCTCTTGGGGCCTCCTTCCCAGGGGGCGGTTACTGTTAAAGAATCAGTGGCAAGACCAACAGCTTTCTGCGTAAGTGGTGCAGCCCTCAGCTGAGAGGAGCCTTGCCTTCCCTGGGCCACATCTCTGTCCCTGGGGTGGGCAAGAAGGTGCCTGGCCCTAACCTGGAAGATGGAGGAGGTGCTGGGAGTCCTTTCTTCTGGGTCCTCAGGGGCAGGAGCTCTTTCCGGTCAGTGCCCCGAGCCTCTGCAGGGGTGCAGCTGTGTGCTGGGGACTTGTTGGCAGAAGGCGGACGGCCCAGCGGACAGCCACTTTGTTCGCTAACGGGCCCACAGGCGCAGGCTCAGGCCAGCCCTGTCATGACTCTCAGGTGCCGTCACTCAGGGCTCCGGGGTCTCCTGCCGGACAGAAGGCAGACAGGAAGGAGAGTGGGCAATGGCCTTGCCAGTCCACTCCATCTGCAGAGACCCTGCTAAGAGCAGGGCCCCATTCTCGGCTCCCGGGGTCAGGACCTCCTGCATGAGTCTGCGTGTGTGGCCATGTCACGTGGGGCAGGACACCAAGGCTCAGAGAGGCTTGGCGACCTCCAAGTCTAGTCCCTGGGGTCTAGCAGTCGTAGTTCACATCGGGGGGCCTGGTGTTCTGGATTCCCCATCTCCACTCCTCTCATCCGCCCTGCAGCCCCCAGGGTGAGGCCGTGCCTGCCCCTCTCCTCCCGGTGGTGGTAGGGGAGAGTTTGTGGATTTCCTCCCTGTCCCCTCCCTCCCCAGGGGCATGTTTCTGGCCCGCCTGCACCCCCCGATCCAGCTTGCCCATCCTGTCCCTTGGATGTGGGGCCACAGCCTCCACACCCTGGGCTCTGGGTGACGCTCGCCACCGACCCTCCCTACACAGTTCCTTCGAGGGTCTGGCTCCCAGCTGGCCAGGCCACCTGTTTCCAGCCAGCAGCTTGCTGGACAAGTGTCCCCAGTCCAGTCGCTCCTTAGTCCGATGCTAAGAGAAGAGCTGTGCAGGTCGCCGGCCTGGGTAGTGGGTCTCCAGTGGCCACTGAGTCGCCACCTGCGGTTGTTGGCTGTGGGTCTGTTCGCCACATGCACAGGCGGGCTGGCCGCTCTGCGCCTCTCCCTGAGCCCATGAGTGAATGAGATCCCGCGTGCCAGTGCTGCTTAAAACACAGCGAAAAAACCTACTTGTGAAAACAGAGTCCCTTGCAGCCAGAAGGCAAAGTGCACAGGCCTGGAGCCACAGTCAGAATCAAATACAAAGTGGTCTGTTCTGCTCACTCTGCTCCTCCCTTCCAAGGTTCCAGGGGGCAGAGGAGCTCACCTGGGTGCCCTGCGGTTGCCAAGACAACCGCCAGCGTCCCTGCTGGCGCGGCTTCCTCTCTGCGCTGAGCCAGGGCTGGTGGGGGCGGCTTCTGAGAGCCGCAGGCCTTTTATGATTATTGCTCAACAGACCCTGATGATTATGAACTTTTGCAGACATAGAGCATTGTTTGCAAGGGCTCCACCTCCCTCCGGCCCCAGGTTTATGGGGCTGGCTTCTGCATGGGCAGCTTTTATGTCTTCACTCTTTATACAGAAACCCAAGGTCAAAACCATAAAAACAGAAAAAAATGCCTCTTTTGCATGAGAGGCTGCTGGTTGAATAGCTCACCCCCCCCCCCCAAGATCTGTCTTTAGTTAAATTTTAAGACATTTAAAATTTTTTCTGGGACATAGGTCCATTTACACTTTATCATTTTCGGTAATATACTCACGTCTCTGCCCCCAGATGACATGCAGCAGCGTGTGCTCAGAGCGGGTTTGCTACATTGAATAAATTTCTGAGAGTCAGTATAAACATGAGAAGTCATTTGTGCCCAGGACCATGAGCCATGTGTAAAGGGAACCTGTCTTGCTCTGTTCTGCCTAATCATGGCCACAGCCAGAAGCTGCAACAGCCTTTCGGGAAATTTCCCGGCCAGCCCTTTTGGCTGAATGTGGGTGTTGAGCCCATGTGGCCTCTGGCTTCATCCTCACAGAAACAGGAGTTACCTGGGCAGCTGATGAGTGAGCAACTCCAGCCCTGACCCTGGGCCAGGCTGCCTGGGATCGAGTCCCAGCATGTGACCACGGGCAAGCCACGGACTTGCCCGGCTTTCCTGGGAGGGGCAACAAGGGTGGCGCATGTTTTCTGGAGCCTTCAATGCGTGGCTGAGCGAGCTCGGATTTGTACACTGTTCTGCATGGCAGCCTGTGACCAACATGCGCCTGCCGCTGCCCAGACGGTGGAGGGAAGAGTTCAGTCCTGTTCAACAGTGCCCTCATTTCCACTTCTCTTAGCCTCAGTTGCTGTCCCTGAACCCGAGAGTGAGGTTCACCTGGTCACTTTGGGGGTCTGCACATTGCACCTGTTTCCATGAACACAGATGTGAAATTTTGGGTCTGTTTATATTTGTCCCCTGTCAGTGCTTTGGGCTTTGGATCTCAGGAACTTGTGAAGCTCTGAGAGGACAGGACACAGTGACAGTGGCTTGTGGCATTTTCCAAGTGCTGGCTGTGGGCCAGGCATTGGAGTGAGCATTTCATCTGAGTTATGTCATGTGAGCCCTGAAAAGCCTGCATGGTGAGTGAAGCTGAGGAAACTCTGCAGGTCACTGCAGCTGTGACAGGTCCCTGGTCCCATCACAGGGAAGAGGTGGCTCAGGAATTGAAAGTCGGGTGACTGTGTCTGCCCTGGGTCCCTGTCCTTGTCATTACCAGCACTTCCTCTTTCTGTCTCAAACTCTCGGGATGGGGAGTGGGAGGTAACAGACTGTCCCCAGTTCCTACACGGGACCTGGGACCATCTGCTGGATGCTGTCCATCCTTGGACCTTTTTCTGTGACCTTGGGAACCTGGGGTCTTCAACTCTCACTTGCGTCAGCATCTGGAGCTGACCACCAGCCTGTGAATGCAAGTGCAGCCTCCCTTCAGTGTCTCCCCCGGGGCAGTGGAAGGAGACAGGTCCATTCAGGGTCCAGCACTACCATGACGCTGGTCAGGTTTTAACCCTAACCCTCCCATTCTGCATATTAAAATTGGGCAGTAATGACAATACCTGTCTTAAAAGGTTGTGAATGTCAGAGAAAACATAGGTCTGGCGTGGAGCAGCAGCTGGCACACAGGTGTTCCGTGTACTAATTGTGATCATATTCGTGTTAGAGTTTATCAGATGCCTCTTTGGTGCACAGCTGGCCACACATGTGTTGGCTTTTATTTGTCTCTGTGTTTGTCCCATTGTGGAGGTGCCATGTGCCCTTTGCGCTGAGAGAGGTGGTGGCGCAGGGTCTGCTCAGCACCTTGGACAGGGCCACACACCCGTGGCTGCTCAGCACCTCGGACAGGGCCACGCACCCGGGGCTGTCAGCACCTCGGACAGGCCCGCACACCTGTGTCTGCTCAGCACTTCGGACAGGCCCGCACACCCCGGGCTGCTCAGCACCTCGGACAGGGCCACACACCCGGCCCTTCGGAATCCGCTTCCTCAGTGCAGACTAAAGCCGGATGGGCACTTCTGCTGGCTGATGTGTTACCCACGTTTATGCCAAACTGACAGAATCAGCAAGGTGATTTGTGATGAAAGTTCGTTATGAAAAAGCTGTGCTCACCCCTAGCGTTGGGATCCCTGATGCCATGCCGGCGTTCCAGGTGTCAGAGTTCCGCAGATGATTTGGAAAAGAACCCTCATTACAGCTTAGCCTTCATCTTGTTCGCACTGTTGTTTCCATTACTTGCTAGTCGTGGCTCATGTCCTGACTTGCTGTCTACGCTCATTTCATTTCAGGGATTTATTTACTTATCAAGCCACAAGAGAGAGTTTGTGTCAAAGGGGGCTCTGCTCATGTGGCTGTGTCATGGAAAAAAGATTTATTTCTCACCCTCCACCTTCCTGGCTAACCAAAATCACTCCAGAGAACACACAACTGTTGTTACTCTTTCGTTTCTCACTGACCTTACGTCACTGCCATTGGGCAGCTGCTTGCCAGTGGGCACGCCGCACTGAGGTCATGTCAGCCCCACAGTCCCTGGCCCCGTCTAGTGCCTTGGCAGCGGTGTGAACAGCTATTAGTAGATGGGCCCTGGAAGGCTGTTCTTCACCTTAACACAGTTGCCGTCGGCAAGTTTTCCTTTGCACACCAGTAGCTCCCAACTTAGCGCACGCAGGATTCCCTGCTGGAAATGCTTCTGTACGGGCCCCTTTCCTTCCCGTGGTCACTCTGGACTGCTGTGTGTGGTGCCCCATGGGACACTCTGCTCGGGCCGGCTCGGGCATACTGAGCACCGTGGACCCATGTTTCCTGGATCAAGATCCGGAGGTTTTTTCATTGGGTAGATTGATTTCATCAGCTCCAGCATTGATCTGCATCACTGGGAGGGGCTGTTAATGAGGCAGAGGAGAATGATGTTTCTGCAGCCACCGCAGCTGTGTGACATGTCAGCCCGTTTCTTCTTGATGTTTCTTTTTTTCCACCTATGCTTCTCAGGAAGATGCGGGGAGAGGTCAAGGCAGGGGCCAGGTGGCTGGTCGGCAGCGAGAGGTAGAAGCTGTGGGCAGATAGTGGCACCTTCGGTAGGGAGGGACCACACTTTGACTGCTGGTCCTGTGCAGGGATGGGGCTGCACAAGGACTGTCTCGTTTAATTGTCACAGCCTCTGGGCGGGGAGGTACATCTGCCACAGAGCTCAGAGGGCAGCGATCCGGAGCTGGCCACAGCTCTGCCTGCAAAAGACAGGGGTGGATGCATGACTGGGGACATGTCACAGGTGGGGAGGTGACTCACATCACCAAGCAGTTTCCTGTAGGTTGGGGCATCGTTGTCCCCAGTGTGGGTGCAGAATGTGAACATTGCTTCCTCATGTTTCATCCCTGGAAACTCGGAGGGTGTAAAGGGTGTCGGAGCGCAGGGTGCCCATGGCTGAAGGGGGGGAGGCTGAATGGAACCTGTGAGGGAGCTGAGAAGAGCTGGAGGAGCCTTGTTCCCCAGGAGGAGCCTTGTTCCCCAGTAAAGACTCTGCAGCTGCCCCTCCACCCCCTTCCTGCTGTGAGCATGGACAGAGCTTAAGATCAGGGCGTGTACAGGGCCATTCAGGACATGGATGCCCAGGTGGGATGTGACCAGAGGATGCACTGCAGTCAAGCAAACAATGGAACAGAGACAGCTGCTGGTCGCTGTCCCCCATGGGCCACTCAGGGTCCACAATGCCTGTTTCTGAGCCCTTTTGTGTGAAAGTCAGTCCTGCGACTTGGAAATGGCCCTGCACTCACCCCAGAGGCCTTTCCAGGCTGCTTTCCTCTGGAGTGAGCCCTGATTGCCCACCTTGTTGGCTCTTTAGTGGGATATCTCTTTTTGCTCTATGGGGTCTTCTTGTTTCAGTCTCAACCTAATGGGAGGTGTTCATCCCCCTGTCTCCCATCGTGCTTGCCCCCTGACCCCCACATCTTACTTCTGTGAAGCTACTGTGCCCTGTCCCAGGTGGGATCAGGGAGCGAAGCCTGGCCACTGGGCTACGGCTGCAGGCAGGTGTGTTTAGGCTGGGGGTCTGGGCAACGGCCCGCACACACATGCTCAGTCTCTTCTGGGGGTTGAGGGCCAATGGAGGGCCTCAGTCTTGGGGGGCCATGAGCTTCACTCAGTGAGCTTGCAGGGCCTTGCCTGTCCTTCAAAAGGGGCTCCAGACCCTATTTCTGGACTCAGAGACCTAGTCCTCATGGATTCTGATCTTGTTGAGCAGGACAGGACTTCAAACGTCCCTCTAGTGCTGATCACGGTTTCTGTTGGGAGCTGTGTTTGTGGGCGATGCCGTGTTTGTGGTGATGCCACTGGTGCACGGCCGGGCAGCTGCTAGCTGCAGCAGCACGCGGCCGGCGAGCAGCCACACGCATGCAGACGAGGCTTGTCTGCTGGGCTCCACCACGCACCTGGTGTGTATTATTTCACTCTCACAGCATCACCGTGAAGTGCGGTTACTGCCCTTCTGTGAGCAGGGAGCTCGGGGCTCAGAGAGGAGAAGGAAACCGGCCCCACCCCCGCAACTGGGAGTGCAGTCACATCGGCCGCTGTCTCATTTCAAGTACGCGCCACACCCCCCACGTCTCTGAGAGCCAGTGTGTCACCTCATGGTGCCCTTTCCTCTTGTCCTAGGAAAATGCTTGGAAGGATGCTGCCCCAGGAGCGGCTCGCCTGAGACCCCATGATGCAGGCCTGCCAACTGGGGCCTGGGAGCCGGACCAGGTAACTCACACCCTCACCAGGCACCGGGAAGCAGGGTGGCTGGGAGGAGACGTGCAAGGAAGCTGTTCTGGGTTGGGGTCAGCACCACACTCACTGCAGCCTCGCTGCAGCAGCCGGAATGTGGAGGCCTCACCAGTGTCCACCCACCCACAGTGAAGGACAAACAGAATGAGTTCCATCCACACTGTGGACGTAACTGAGCCTTAAACAGGCAGGAATCCTGACACCGGCCACCCCAGAGGTGAGCCCTGAGGACATGTGATCAGTGACATCAGCTAGACACAAGAGGAAAAACAGGGTGTAGTCCCACTTCCATCAAGGGCGCAGAAATGTCAGGTCCCTGGAGACAGAGGGGCTGGGGTGGGGAGGGGGTTGTATTCAGTGGGCACTGAGGTTCAGTTTGGGAAGATGGCAAGTTCTGGGTTGGACTGTGGTGGAGGTTGCACAGCGATGTGAATGAACTTGGTGCCCCTGGGCTGTGCATGTAGACGTGGCGGGATAGTAAGTTGTGTGCATTTTACCACAACTGGGTGGGTTTTGGGTGCATCCCACCGCTCCACTTGGTGCCCCTCCCCTGTATTCCTGCAGTTCCTGCTCTCGCTGTCCCCCCTCCTTTCCGCAGCTGCTCAGGGGGGCGGACCACGGCACCCATGCTGAGCTGTGCATGTGTAAGGTGACTCTCTCAGCCTCATGGTGTTTTTTTTTCAAATGGAGCAAAATGCAGAATAATGGTGGTGAGTCAGGCTGGGGGCGTGGGAGCTAGAGGCAAGGAGGGTCTTCATCTCGGATCCTCCATGCACACTTCTGCCTGCTGGGGAGTGTGGCCCTCACAGCTGCCTTGTGGTCCCAGCCTGCTGAGACAGACGGAGCAGGTTCTTGTTTGCTGTGGGGAGTCAGGACATGTGCTAACTTGTGGCAGGCTGTGCACACATGCAGTCTCTGTGCTGATGCCTGCTCCAGTTAGAAGAAGGCTCTGGGCACCAGTGGGGGGACCTTGCTTCACTAGGAAAAGGAATGTATGGTCCTGTCCGTCTGGTCTATCCAAATCCCCCACCAAACGTAGCTAGTTGTGCAGAAGGGACAATTGGCAGAGACTACAAAACACGCGGCTCTGTTAACTCCAGCTGTGAACTGAGTGTGTAAGCTCCAGGAGCCCCACCTTGCAGACGGGGTGCTCACTGAAGCCCTGTGAGGGGGGATGTTCATATGGGATGGACCCGCTTGTTGGAGTGATGGCCCCTTTCCCAGGCCTGGAACCCAACCTTCCAGCTGTGTTGATGGGAACCCTGCTCCCTGGGGGGGGTCTCACAAAATTTGACATAATTTTTCACTCAAGGTATGAAACTTATTCTGTTGCCGCCTCCCCACCTTGGCTTTAGAAATGAGGTTTTGAGGCCCAGAGAGGAGCTTGCCTTCCCCCTTAGCTTTGCAGGGTGTGTGACTCACCACAGAGACTGGACAGAGGAGTCCTGGTGGGGCACTGGAGCATGGAGGGCCAGCTCTGTCCTGCCCTTTGCAGCTCTGCAGTCCCCTGGGGGCCTGAGAGGACTGTCAGCAGGACAGACGCAGTAGGAAACACAGAAAGACCATCTGTGGGGCCAGGCTCTGCGTGGGCTGCCTGGGCACCCTGCTGTTAAAGAGCTCCTGAGTCTGAGTGCTGAGGCAGCACCCTAAGTGCTGGGGCAGGTCATTAAATTCATGACCTGTGCCCCAGTGACCTGTGGACTCTTCTTCCTGCTGGCTGGAATTGGGGACCTGCTGCGAATGATGGCCATGCGCTCCGCAGCTGTCCATCCCCCCTCGCCATCTTGTGAGTGGGAAAGTGACGGTGTTGAGGGGTGCCACAGTGCCCACCCAGGATTTTCAGGGTACAGTACCTTTGGCAGGATGGTGAGGGCCTCATCCTGGGCCACACCTGTGTCAGCACGTCTCTCCCCTCAGTCAAACTTCCTGCAGGGCACACCTTTCATCGCCTCTTGGTAACAGCTTCCCCACAGCCCCGGGCCCTTTAGGAACACGCGCCGCTGCTCTGCTGCTGCCCCAGAGGCTGTCAGGCTACATGAACTTGTGCACTCAGTGAGCTGCAAACAGAAAGAACTTGGGTGGCTGAAGAGCATGACTTTGTGACAGTCTGCTCTCGTGGTGCAATCCATGCTGTAGCTTCTAGGGAGGAGGGAAGGAATGGCTGACGTGCGGCACCATGAAAAGGACCTGAGAGCAAACCAGGGTGACTGCTCACCGTGGCGTGCCCTGTGCTCTTCCCCAGGAGCCACTGGGGAGGCCTCAAGTCAGGGCGTCCCTAGGCTGCTTCTAAATATGGCCTGGGGCTTGTGTCTGAAAATGGAGCAGCCATCATTCTAACCGACACGGAGCCTTGTTGCCTTTTTTACCCACTTTTAAGATGGGTGAAAATTTTAGACAAATAAATTAGTATCCTGGACAATTTAGGTAACACTATTGTATTTCTTAGGACTTTCAGTTCAAAGGGAGAGAACGCATTTTGGATCAGTGTAAGGGAGCAAAGGAACGCTCATGTGCACAGAGAGGAAAACATCATGTGGGATTGACTGTAGTGGGGGGAGGTATAAAGATATATAATAAAAAAAAAGAAAAAAGACATCAGCTTCAGGCACAGCTTGATCTAGGCGCTCACTGGATGGCATCAGGGTCCTGCTTCTTCCTCCACATCTCCTGGTGCCATCTCCATGTAGTTGGCTCTGTTCTCATATGGGTCGTTCCCTCACGGTGGCAAATGGCAGTTCAGCGGCAGCCTTTGTCCTCAACATTGCAAGTCCACGGGGCAAAAGAGTGTTCCTGGTTCCACGTGTAACACCCCAGTCTTCACGGAGCACCTCCCCAGCTGGTCACACCACAGACGGTTAGGGTTACGCTGATTGGCCAGGCTGGGTTACACCCCCAGCCCTCAGCCAATCACTATGGCTGTGGGTGGGGTGAAGAGGGAGGTACTGTGCTGATTGGCCAGCCCTTGGTCGTTTATTCAGCCAAGAAGCAGTGGACCCAGCACGTGGATGGTAAGCTTAAGGGGAGGATTCTACAAAAACTAAGGAGAAAGTGCCCGCTGGCGGGGGACACATGCCCACGGCCCTTACATGTTGTAAACCCTCTCTCCCCGCTGCTGCTTACAGGTGAAGGCGGAGTATGCCCGGCTCTGCCACTTGCTCGCCATCGTGACCCGGGAGCGCGATCTGGCCGTGAAGGAGAAGAACCAGCTCCGAGCCAAGCTGGAGAACCTAGAACAGGTCCTGAAGGTAGGATGGTGACCCTGCTGTCCCAAGGGTCCGCGGGACATCCTAAGTGGAAAGGAGTTGAAACTTTTTCATTGTCATCAAAATTCAGGGCTCTTGGCTGTTTTTACCCTTTTTATGGTATAAAATGTGATAAATGACAAAATTCAAGTGTTTCTGGAAGCGATCCCGAAAAACCAATTATGCATTTCCATTTCTGAGGATGTTAAACACAGCTGAGTGGGAGATGGCAGGCAGCCGCCCGATGGCAGGCGGGCTGCCTTCAGAGGCGGGTGGAGAGGCCTGTGCTGGTTTTTCCGTCTCTAGGAGCTTAGTGTCCTTTGTTACAAAGTCAGAAACCTGGTTTGTCAGCGCACCAGGGACAGGAGGCCCCCTGCATCTTTTTGGTGGGCTAGGGTCACCTTCAGGACCTGATGGGTGGGGTGACCTGCTGCTGATGTCACTGAGTCCAGCTGAATGAGCTCTTCGGCTTTTTTGCCTTTTGAGTGTTAGAATTTCGTTGCACACCCTTGTGGGGACATGTTTTAGAACATGAAGGCACAAAAGAGGGACCGTGTCCAGTCCCACAATCCAGAACCTTCAACGCTGGAGCCGCTGAGAGTTCACAGGCAGCTGGCACCTGGCTGCAGCCCCGTGCCTGCCAGCAGCTGCATAACCTTCAGGGAGGGTGCTGGCTCTGAGGGGAGGCTAACTGGACGACATCCGGGGCTCAGGGGAAGGCCTGGTGACAGAGTGTGCTATGACCGCAGGACCCTCAGCCCTCTCTGGGGACTGCCCTGCTCATCCTTGGGAAGGTGGTGTAACCGCTGCAGGAGGTGGGGGACACAGACTGCAAGGGGGACCCCATGTGGGTTAGTGGGAGGCTGAGACGGCGGTCACCGCGTGCTGCATGGGAGCATCAGCTGGTCACAGTTAAGGGAACTGTGTCACCTCGCACCTGACACGCCCTGGAGTCTGTCCAGTAGTGGGGACAGAGGGTTGATGATGGGCAGTGAGCTAGAACACTTGCTGTGTTAATGGGGGTCCCTGCCACCCTGAGTGCCCTGTGTCTATCTGGACTAGCAGTTAGTCCACTGGTCATGTTCATACAGTGGCTTCTTCATTTCCAAATGTCACGTACGTGCCACTTGTCTCCAGCCTGACCATTCAGCTTAGCAAGCTGAGCGACAGCGTGAGGCTTTTTACTAACGGTCTGCAGTTGGTTCTGTAAGTCATGAGCCCACCTACATGTGCTCCTTTTCAGAAGCCTTGGTAGGGGCTGCCAAGTGACTCTGTACTTGGACAGGCAGGAAATGAGACCATCTCTGCCGATGCTCTCAGCCAGGCTCCCTGACCAGCTCCTTGCCCCCAGAGCTGCCCATGTCGGGCGCTGGCTGCCTAATCATCTGGGAAATGCAGACGGAAGCAACGCGAGAAACTGAGACACACTTCAGCGTTCAGCATGACAGTGCTCCTCGTCATGGGAATGCTCTCTACAAATGAGTCTGCCTGCCACAGATGGGACAGGGAGCCATGGGGCAAGGAGGGGCCCGACAGATACAAACTCCTCCTCCCCTCGTTCCGAAGACAGGGACACTACTAGCCCTGGGTTTGCTCCCCTGGTGACACACGGAACGCTTCCTTCCTTCTCCTGTGGCAGCCCACGCCTCAGGTGACATTTAGTGTCCCTGGTGAGCCCTGGCCATGGGGCTCCAGGGGAGGAGCATCATCCGGCTGTGCCCAGGTCATGGGTTCAAGCCCCAGTCCGGGCACAGTAACTCATGAGTATGTGAATAAGTACAAGATTGTCCCTGGAAACTTCTGGGAAGGAAGATGAGTTTTTCTTAATTCCTTTGCCCCGGCGGGGCTGGGTCCAAGCAGGAGATGGGTCCCCTGTGGATCTGACGTTAAGGAGATGACTCAGTTGCTCTGTGTCCCTTCACTTCTGCCACACCTGAGCCTCCCTGGGAAGCAGCGTGGTGACATTTGCAGGCCACTTCAGTGCTGGTACTGATGCTGACATCCTGCTATGAATAGCACGGCTTTGAAAATAAACCACGCCCAGCAGAGGCGTGCGGGCAGGCTGTGTGCTGCATGAGAGTCAGTCCTGTTTAGATGTGAAGTGTCCCTGTGGCGCATGGCACGTAGGGGACAAAGGTGGAAGCCACATGTTAGAAATTTGGGGGAGTTGGTCATGGGGTGGAAGGCAGGGGTTTTTAGATGCTCTGGGAAAAACCGGGGACCACAAAGGCTTGTGGTAGTTGTGAGGGACATGCAGACTATCTCCCAGGGGAAGTGTGGCATTTGGGGACCAGCAGGAGGTGAAACTGGGCAAATGTGGGGCTCCTGGGCAGGAGCAGAGGAAGTTCCACAAAGGAGGGGCCCCTCATGTCAAGTGCCCCCAGAGCATAGAGGTGGCTACTGGCTTGGATAGCAGGGAGCTCATACTGGCTGAGCGATGGGAGGAGGGAGGCGGAGGAAGGGGCATAGTGGTCAGAGGTGGCTGTGAGGGCCTGGCCGGGAGGATGTGGCTATGGCTGTGGCTGTGGCTGTGAGGGTCTGGCTGTGCCCATGAGGGAGATGGCCATGAGGAGGCACTGTGGGCACGTGGCCGTGAAGGAGTAGGTGGCATCCGAGTTCCCAGCTATCTGGCTCGGCCTCTGCACCGTCACCATCATTAACCTCACACACCTGCAGGGGGTGTATTTGCAAAGGTTTTTGTCTTCTTTCCTGAGAGCTGCTTCATGTGGACTTGGCTCATAGGCCTGAGAGATATAGGGCTGTTTCCACCCCAGTTGTCTCCGTCCATCTCATAAGCTGCATGACCCTTTTGTCCCTAAGAAGGAAGCTGGCAAAGGTATCTGTCACCCTTTGTCCTCCCGTGACCCCCTTGCCGGTGCAGCCACTCGAAGTGATTCCTGTGTCCGAGTGACATGTCTAATGGGCCTTTGTGAGGAAGGTGCTTCCCTCCTTCTACTGATAACTTCCTTCCTGGGGCTAATTAAGGGTGACAGGCTCATCTCCACGAGCATTTGCTGGGACAGTGTGTCATTAGGCAGCTGCATGGCAGCACTTGGACCAGGCTAGCTGTGTGGGAGCCCTAAAGCGCTGGCCCTGCCGGGCTGTGCTCCAGGGGGAAGTGGCCGAGGAGACGCGTGGTCCTGGCTGGCCTGGGGCACATCACTCCCCTTCCTGAGTCAGCTGTAAGCTGAACAGGACCTGCAGGGCTGCACAGGGAACCAGACAGTACGTGGCGTGGGGCAGGGGCTCGGTAAACGGCAGTGGGTCTCATCGATGCCATCATCCTAGTCAGTCATCATCCCGCTGGCACAGCCCCTGGTCACAGACCCATGCTGCGCACCTGAGCTTAATGGTGGAGCAGCATTACGTGACTGTGAGTTGCACAACTCTGCGTCATGTGACATTGGGTTACCTGGCACTGTGTTACACAGCACTGAGTTGTGTGACTCTGTCTTACGTGACTCCGTTACGTGACTGTGTTAGGTGACACTGTTACATGACAGTTACGTCACACTGCACAAGGTCAGTAGGAAGGGGTTTCTTACATTCAGAGTAAAGGGTCACACAGGACTAATTAACATGTGACAGGTGTTATTCTAATTCATGAAGTGTTCAGAACGCCTCCATGCAGCAGGTGTTCGTTAATGATTAACATCAGCAACTTCATCAATTGTTTGTGAAACGCAGCCAGACTATTCCCGGCCACGAAGGACGGGGCACAGCCAAGGAGCGACCCTCTGCTCCGAAGGCAGATCAGGTGGGGCCCCGGAATTCTGGCTTCGGTGGGGCGAGCAGTTAGCCGTGCTTACTCTGCTCCATCCAGGGGCTCAGGTCTGAATTCGGCAGCCACCACCGCCCAGGGGGGCAGCAAGGGGGCTGACCCTGTGCTCAGTCCATCCTCCCTCTGGGGAGCTGGTTACGGCCCCGACACACTGTGGTCAGTGCGGGGTAGGAATTGACGGCTTGGGGCGTACCCATCCCATGCATACCCGCGGCCTGGGAAGGACATGGGAAAGCTTGGTTGCTCTTTGCTGAGCCCCAGGGGGGATGCAGAGAAGTGGCCGTGGCTTCTTCCGCAGCAGGAGAGTGAGGAGGACCCGCCTTTGCACTGGAACCTGCAGCTCTTGTGTCTGACACGTGGAAAGGACAAGCTGGGGGGAGCTTTGCTAGTGCCAGAGTCTCCCCGCAGCCCTGCCACCCCCAGGAGAAGCCGGGCCAGCAGCAGGGGTGGGGTCCGAGCGGGGGGGCCTGCCTGACTCGCCCTGTCCCCGCAGCACATGCGAGAGACCGCTGAGAGGCGGCAGCAGCTGGAGCTGGAGCATGAGCAGGCGCTGGCTGTTCTCAACGCCAAGCAGCAGGAGATCGACCTTCTGCAGAAGGTGAGGGGCTGGGGCTGCTGCTAGGGGGTGGAGTGGGGAGCCGGGCCGTGGGCCCAGGGGTTGCGGGGTATGGCTGGCTGCCCTTTGAGGTTCTCGTCCCAGGCTGGGGCTCTGGCCAGCAGACCCTCTGCTCCCGGTGCCCTGTCCTGCCCCTGACCCAGCCCATGTCCTGTCCCAGCTGCACCAGCAAACAAGCAGCACTGGCATTCATTTTGGGGGGCTACAGGGAGGGTCTCTGGTCCCTGGTGGGATGGGAACTGCCTCAGCAGTGGGGATGAACCCCCTGACAGCAGCGATTAGAACTGCAAACGCACCCTCCCTGACCCTGAGACCCCCACTCGGATCCTACAGCCCCCACCTGGGATGTGCCTGCGAGAAGCACCGGAACCTGCATGGAAGGACTTGGGGTTTTGTGCAGAGCTGCTCTGTGTGTGGGGAGCTGGACTGAGTCCAGTGTCCACCCAAGGGCAGGGTGTGTCTGCCCTGCAGACCTGTGTGACATCACTGAGCAGCCTCGGTTGCTTCTGTTCTCTGCGGAGGTCGAGCGGTGTCACTCAGGGACAAGTCAGGTTTCAGGGCAATGTTTATGATGGACCTCCACAGAGAGGGACAGAGACACGAAGAAGGGGACCAAGTGCCCTCACACCTGTGATAGGGCTGGGGGCTAAGACAGGCCCTGCTAGACCTTTAGAAGCCACGGTCCTTTGGTCTTTCCCCAAATACACATGGGACCTCCTTTCCAGAGCCACAGGCTTTGGGGTCCCTGTGTCTAGTTCTCATCTGTGTTTCCTTCCCAAAGCCCGATCTCCCCAGCCCCGCCGGGCTCACCCTTCCCCCCGGGCAGCTGCCCCTGCACCCACAGCCCTGCAGTTGGGGCCCAGGTACTGGTCCTGCAGGTGGGCAGCCCTGTGCCTCCTGACAGCCCCCTGGTCTGCGATCTCAAAAGAAGCAACAAGGAGAGCTGGTTTAGTGGCTGTGGGGAGCCGGCGGCCAGCAGGTCTTCCCCGGGCTCAGCAGCAGAGGGTGTGGTTCCAGGTGGCTGTAACTTTATCCCTGGCCTCTCTCATCCCTTATCGAGTCCTGGTATTAAGGACGGATTTCATTAAACTAGTGCTGATGGGGATGGTCATAGCCATTATTACTTGTCATAACAAGGTAGCTGGCGACCAAGAAGCAATATTTCATTAGATGTTATCCAGAAAGGATCCTGCAGAGGCATCGGCCGCAGTGTCACTCTTATCTTCACCCGAGGTGCGTGGGGACCTTCCAGTGCCTGGCAGCAGCTGCCTGGTGCCCGGAAGCTGGTGCGTCTGAGGCAGATAACAGCCTGCGGGTGCACGATGTCATCCAGTGAGGGTGCAGGTAGTGTCTCAGCAGAGCCTGGGGTCTCGTTTCCTGAGCGTCTGAGCCAAGGAGAGCACCCCTGCACTGGTGAGGGGCCCTGCACCTTGTGTGCCCAGGCTCCACAGTGTTCCCTCCGTGGGGGAGCAGCAGGACAGGAGCTAAGGACACAGGGTGTCCCAATGTGGCCACTTCTCAGAGCCCTGATTTTGAAAAGGGTTAGAAGAGGGAGGTTGAGGCTTGAGTGGAACAAGGTGGGTGAAATCTCTCCAAAGTTCCTATATCTGTTGTTCTTGCGAGGGGCGACCATCAGGCCACACTTGCTGATGGGATTCGCCTTTCGTCCATTCCGTTCTCCCACTAACGCTGGCCGTGGGTGACTCAGGGTTGCTCTGGGAACTGGGAGGGCAGAGCCGGGCCTTCGCCCTCAGGGAGGGGTCAGGGGACAGTGGAACGGAAGTGAGTCAGCTCTGATCACAAAAATGCAGTGATGGGTGGAGGGGTGGGTGGGGGGAGATGACCCAGCAGACTGAGGTGGACATGGGTCCCACATGGTCCCACATGGTCCCACATGGTCTCCCCAGTGCTTTTCAGGGAGACCGGGAGCCAGCAGCTCTGGCAGAACCCGGCATTCAGTCCATTGGTCCCACAGCCTGTGGTGGGCGGGCCTGTGGGGAGGGCGGGCTATGACTGAGGACAACAGAAGTGGCAGGGTGAGGGCTTCACTGGCATGCAGGACATCCACCCAGCACCTGGGACACAGGCTCCTCCTTGATGTCCCCGCCCTCCCTCTGCTGCCTCCCGAGTCCGGGTCCCCTGTGGTCACTGTGCTTGGGTGGAAGCTGTCCACATGGAGGTCACGGCTTCCCCACAAACAGGCCCCGATGTGCCTCACTTTCCCTGTTGTGTGGGCTCTGCCAGTCTTCATGGTTAATTTTCAGCAGCCGCCTGGTTGCCCAGGGCCCAGCTTGCGGGGTCCTGGGCGCCTCTCCTGGTTTGCAGTTGACGCAGAGGCCAAGTCATTTCTGCCGACTTGGCTGAGTTTTAACAGCAGCTCTGCTGGGTTTTGTTGTTTTTTCCATCCTGCCACTTGCAAATGATCTTCAGCTTGCCCGGCTCCACTGGTGTTATTTATACGGCCCCTGTGTGTTCTTGGCTGGTTTGTCATCTTCTCCTGCTTTGTTACATATCTTCGCTTTTGCTTTGAAAGGAACGCTTTTAAGCCTTTGCAGACTGAGCTGAATTCAAGAACGGTGTAATTAAACCCTGTGCTCTGTTCACTTCCCGGCTTTAAAAATCTCATTTGAAAAATGTGAGAATGGAACAATGCACGTGAATGGACGCCAGGAAGCTCCAAGCTGCGCTCCCTTTTCTCCCAGGGAAGCCAGACGCTCCCTTTCTCTGGCTTCAGGGGTTTTCAGACGAGGAGGAGGTGCCGTTCAGATAACAGTCACTGGCTTAGGATGTGGAGCCTCTGTCTCCAGGCACCTACTGAAAACCCTCCTCTGAAAGTGAACTCTTTCCTTTCCAAGACTGTATCTATTTATCTTTAGAGAGAGGGGAAGGGAGGGAGAAAGGGAGAGAGGGAAACAGTGATGATTGTCCCTTGCATGGCGCCAGCTGGGGACCTGGCCCTTAATGCAGACCTGTGCCCTGACCGGGAATCAAACTGGTGACCATTTTTGTTTTGAGCGATACCAGTCAGGGCTCTTTATTTAAGTTTAAAAATTTGGGGGTGACACGGGTTAATAGTAGGAAGTTTCAATGTGCAAGTCTGTGATGCGTTGTCATCTGCCTACTGCACTGCGTGCCCGTCACCTGAGTTCTAGTCTCCTTCCGCCACCCTGTGTTTGACCCTGTACCCTCTTCACCCCCTGGCCCCTCCCCTCTGGTGACCACTCTGTTGTCTGTGTCTGTGGGTTTGTTTGCTTGTCTTGTTGGTTGGTGTGTTGCTCTCTGTTTTACGTCCCACATAGGAGTGAAGTCACATGGTTCTTGTCCTTTTCTGTGTGATAATCCCTCAAGATCCATCTGTGTTCTCGCAAATGGCAGTGTTTCGTCCTTTGTCATGGCCGAATAGGAGTCCATTGCATGCATGTTCAGATCTCCTCTCTCCAGTCATCCTTCAAAGGACACTGTGGTTTCCGTGCCTTGGCACAGTGAACAATGCTGCAGTGAACACAGGGGCACCTCAATCTATATGAATAAGTGTCTTCAGAATTTCGGGTGGATGCCCAGAAGAGAGATGGCTGGGTCCTATGGTATCTCTACAGAACTGAGAATGCTAAATGTAAATCTGATTTCAACATATGAATAGCTTCATTTTTGGTTCCACGTGGAGGGACCTCATGGGAGCAAAATGGCTGCAGCTGCTCCAAACTCACCTTTACTTCCCCTCAAGTCCAGTAAGCTAGAACCTCCATCTGCCTCACAATTCCCAGGCAAACCTCTTCGCTCTGATTCTGTTTTCACCCCGTCATAGACCAGTAACTGGAGTCTGAACTGGTCTCAAGCCCTCAGTGCCAGGGGCGGCTGCATCCCAGCAGAGTTGGGCTCCTCCCAGGAAACGAGGACACAGGTGCCAGCCAGGCAAACGCAGAGACGTTTACTGGCCTCGCAACACCATGGCTTTGGGGCCCCTGGAGGCAGGAAGTGACAATGTTGCGTTTCGGTTTTGGGTGAAGTTGCCACTTGGCCTGGCAGCAGCCAGCCTGAGGTCTCCCTTCAGTGAAGCTGGCAGAACTTCTTCTGTGGAGCGGACGGTCTCTTCCTCGGGCTGTGGGGAGGTGGCCCCCCACTGCAGGTGCAGCGGCTGCCAGCCTCCTCTGGGGGTCTGCGTGGCCTCTGCCGGCCTCCAGCTGTTTGGGGTCAGGCTCATGTGACTGTGTTCCGGGAATCTGGGGAAATGATGGTGCTACCAGAAGCTTTGGGAAGAACACCTTGCTGTTCTGGGCTCAGCCACCGTGCGTGGCCTTGTCTCCGGAGCCGGAGCAGGCCTGCCACCCTCACGCCAGCCCGTTCCTGCCCTGGGGTCAGAGCGCCCCTCCCGGCTCTGCAGTCAGACCCCGCAGGCGTGCACCCTGCCTCGCCTGGGGCCAGAACTGATGCAGACCCTCGGAACCAGACATTAACCCATTCTTTTTGATTTTCCTGCGTTAAATGTTCTTTTCTCTCTTTATCATCAAAAAGGCTCAGGTTGAAGCCAAGAAGCAGCATGAAGGTGCTGTGCAGCTGCTAGAGGTAAGCAGCCATGGCCCACGGGCTCTTTTTCTGCAGTGGCTGGGGTCCGGTCTGGGGTGGCTGAGGTCTGGCCTGGGGTGGCTCAGGCCCAGTAGAGACAAGTGCTCCCGTTTCTGAGTGCCTACAAAATACCGGTGGCTGGTGCTGTGGGCGGCGCATCCTCCTATCTTGTCAGCACAAGCAGGCCATGATGGCACAATAGGTGCCATCATGATGCCCATTGTACATGTGAGGAAATGAGGCGCAGAGAGGTTAAGCAATTTTCCCTCAGCCACACAGCCAGCTGGCTGGGCTTCTCGGGTGCGGTCCTCGCCTCTGCCGGCTCCTCTCGCTGGGGAGCCCGGAGGCTGGGCCTGTGTGGGAAGGACTGCTGGTTCCCATCTGGAGTCCCCTCATGGCGGCAGGACAGCTGCAGCTGCTCTAAACTCTTCACTGCCAAGGCTCATGCCCAGCAGACATGGAGCCTGTTTCCCCCGAGGTTGAAGGGTGGGTGGGCCTTTCCTGTGGGTGCCCTGCCATCCAGTGAATTGTGTAGAGTAAATTTTTAGGGGGCAGCACGTGTCTGGGAAGGCACTTGCAGAACCAGAGACAGGATGACCCGGGGAATCAAAGCCTCAGAGACTCAGAGCTCCGGCCCCGACACTGTCCTCAGCGACCATGGCCAGTGGCCCCACCTGCTGCCCAGGTGGGGGTGGTGCTGGGCAGGGAAGGGGCTCTAAGCCCCCTCTCCTGGTTCCCTCCCATCAAGAAGGCTAACAGGGCCTCTTCCGGGCCCACTGTTACAGGTACGGGACGCAGTCATTGTCCTTGGGGTGACCTTGTCCGTCCCCAGGGGAACGGTGACCATGTAAGAATCCATGCACCTTTTAAGTTGCCATTCAGAGTCTGTTTCTCCCGTGGGAACAGGTCCCGTCACTCCTCATTTATATGAAAACAGGGTTTTGAAGTGTCCCTTAGCTAATGAGCGTCTGAGGGGTGAGCCATGGGTGGCGGATGGGCCTGCAGCTGCCCGCCCCTCGCCAAGAAGCCTTCGGCGGCCCCGCCCTCCCAGGGCCCCTCCCTGTGCACCAGCTCCCGGCTGCAGGCGCAGCTTCTTGCCCTCGGCCGAAGCCCATGGAGGGAGGGTCTTCGTGTCCTAACCGGTGTCCGTCCGAGCTGCCGCTGCGACAGCCCTGCGAGGTCGCACCCCCGGGCTGGGGGTGTGGCGTGCCCGCCGGACACGTGGGGCTAGCCGCACTGCATTCTGGTTTGGAAGCGGACGAGCAGTGTGATGTGCTGAGAACGTGCCTTGTGCTCACGTGTCTTTCTGTGCTGTCTGGCGCCTTCGCCTAGAACACCTTGGAGAGCATGCAGGTACTTCGGGCAAGCGTGTCCCCACCCTGTGTGCACGCAGCAGCTCCCTGGGCCTGCTCAACCCTTGTCTTCCCCATCCTCAGCTCTCCGGTGCCGCAGAGGGTGGTGGGGCCCCTGGAGTGGGGTGGGGGCGGAGCAGCTGCCCACTAAGCCCCTGGGGGTCAGACTTCCATCTGGGCTTTGAGGCGCTCGGTATGGTCTCTAGAGTGTTGAGCAGGCCCAGCGAGCCCAGTTCCCCGTTTTCAGTGAAGGCTGTAACTTTCAGGCTGGGGGACAGTTCTGTGAACTCAGATAACCCCAGGGAGGAGACCTGGGGAGGCCACAATTGGGTCAGTGGGTCACAGGAATTCGGACGTGGCGCCTGAATGTTGCACCTGTGTGTCCGTCTGTCGTGGAGTTGTGTGTTTGTATGGAAGGCAGGTGGCAGGGGCTCATGTTGGCACTTTGTGCCTCAGCTGCGGAACCAATGGCCCCTCTGCTATGGGCCACTGGCCTGAGCCAGCGATGTGGCCAACTTCAGGCTGAAGCTGGGAAGGGAAGCTCGGGTGGTGGCCCGCAGCACGATCTCTGCCAGGTCTGAGCTGCAGGAGCCGCGTGAGACAAGGCAGGTGTGATGTCCAGGTGGGACGGAACTTGGGCCACGTAGAGCATCTGAGACGTGAACAGAGAGACTTGCACTTTCCCAGTGTTTCGCACCCTGTATCCCTTAGGGATTCTCTTCCTCCTGGGAGCTGGAGGGTGGTCTCTGTCCCCCACCTCCGGAGTCACCACCACAGCCCCTGTGTCCATCCCTGCAGGGTGGACGGAGGGCCGGGGCAGGGACGCTGTTCCTGATCCTGCAGCTGGGGTCCAGTTGACCCGGGACAAATCCTGGCTCCACCCTTGGCCCCAAGGCCTCCCCTTCGCTGCCTCTGTTGGCTCCTGAGGGATGCACAGGGTGCTGGGGTGGCATCCAGAAGTGCCCATCACCTGTGCAGCAAACGCACATGCTACAGATGCAAAACTGGGCTTCGGCCAGACCATGGAATGGAGACGGGGATCACAGGGACCAAGGTGGCCCTGTCTCATGCACCAGGCCCCAGGGTGCAGGGAGCAAAAGGTTAGCCTCACCCCACCTTCTGCCCGTGGTGCCTCTGTCACCTTTCAGGGTCAAGAAAGCGTTGTCCTGTGAGGGCCCTGGGGCTCAGAGCCGCTCAGGTGCCTTTATGGGTTTTCTGTGGGTATTTTCATGGTGGCTGAGAGCCAGGGTAGAAGTGGGTACTTGAGAGCCCATGAAAGGTGCTCCTTAATTGGGGGTCACCCTGAAAATGTGGGGGACTGCTGTGTCTCGGCTGACAATGAAGCAGGGAGCTCCTGTGTGACTGTGTGGCCTCAAATGGCTGTCACTGTACTGATGGCGGATGTCCGGGTGCCGAGAGAGTGATGGAGTGGGGCCGAGGCTGCACTCAGTGCGCTCCTGGGTCCCGGGGCACACTGCACCCACCTACGGGCCAGCCAGCTGAGGCCCACTGAGGTCATCTGACTTGTGTCCAGGTCTCCTGAGTGAGCAAGGAAGGCCTGGAACCAGAGTCCTGAGGACCGGTGTCTGGACCTGGACCGTCCAGAGACCCAGCCCAGGCCAGCCCCGAGGTCACACTGTCTCCACCCTGTTCCCCCCAGGGCACAACAGACAAGCACCTTTAACTTCCCCCACTGGCAAATGCTCTCCATCCGTCTCACTAGGAAAAAGCAATAATGTCAACATTTGTCCTGACACTGTCTCTACAATGAGCATGCCTGGGACGGCAGCGGGACTGCCCCTGTCCCCACCCCACCTGCACGAGTCCCGGACCTTCAGCCTCCAGCCACCGAGCACATGATTCTGCACCTTCCTTGGTGGACACAGTGGATGCAGCTTGTTCGGCTTCTTAAAAGAACATTCCTGCTGATGTTTTTAAATGAACCAAAGCCATGAACCGTTGCTTCGTCAATAGCACTTGATTTGGGCTAAGTCCCCCAAAAGCCTGAGGCCAGAGGAGGGAGGTGTGTCCCTGGCTCTGCAGTCTGAGGGTCAGGGTCTCCATCCTGCCACCCTTCCTTCCCTGCATGCGCACCCACGTTAAACCAAATTGTGGGGGCTGGCGTGGGATGGAGGTCTCTTCCAAGCGCTGAGGATGGAACAGGAACAAAGCCGACAGAAACCAGACAAAACCAGGAACAGAGCAGCGGGACTTCCCTCTGGTCCCGGTGTGAGGAACGTTGACAGCAGGACTTCTGCGCAGATCAACAAGGACTCGATGCCAACAAAGCAGAGCCCCTTTTACCACTGACCCCGCAGCCTCTGAGCACCTGCTGTGGGCTGATTCTGTGCAGAGCACCGAGGACACGTCAGGGAGCAGGAAGTGGAGGCCGGGAGGTCACTCTCTGGTCGGGGAGCACAACAGACACTTGGGAAGCTAGTAAATATGGGGGCCCCAGCCCCACGCCGAGAACGCTGCGGGGAGGAGGAAGAGCAGCCCCTCCATGTGCCCCTCCATGGTGCACGCCCACCATGCACAAGCCTTGCTCTGCGCCAGGAGAGGAGCATCAGACCCCGAGGGGCAGGGTGCAGCGGGGCGGGACCTCAAGAAAAGAGGAGGGAGCGAGGGGGCAGGGGACCCCTTCCCTGACTGTGTCCCTGAGGGAGGCGCCCACACAGTGCTCCTGTGCTGTGTGCAGTGCCTGCGGGTAGCAGCCGAAGTGCCAGAGGACTCCTGGGACAGCTTTCCTTTTGCTGCTCATGGGGTGTCCTGAGGTGCCCGCAGTGGGGCGGGCCCCCAGGAGGAAGGTGCGCTGGGGTGGGAGACGTGGGGTCGCCAGGTCGGGCTGTGCCGGCGCCTCTTGCTGCGCATCTCAAGCATGAAGTGCCCGCCGCATGCACAGCCCAGAACAATCCACGTCGGACGGGACCTGCGTGGGTGCAGGATTTTGAGGCACCTGCGGCTCCTTGTTTGGCTGGGAAGGCAGCTGGGCTGAGTGGGAAGCTTG
Organism: Noctilio leporinus; assembly: GCA_004026585.1. NCBI lineage: Eukaryota > Metazoa > Chordata > Mammalia > Chiroptera > Noctilionidae > Noctilio > Noctilio leporinus. Next base: position 304,058 of record PVIW01000869.1, on the reverse strand, counting down.
CCTTTAGCAGGTATGGGGCAGCCCCAGCCACGCAGGTGCGGACAACATACAGGCACACACGTGCACAGGCACACGCATTCACAGGCACACGTATGTGCAACACCCTCCAGGGCACATGTGCGCCACACACGCACACCGCAGCCCCTGCCCCACTGACCCATGTGTCCCTCGCAGTGCAAGGTGCGGGAGCTGGAGGACAAGTGCCGGGCGCAGAGCGAGCAGTTCAGCCTGCTGTCTCGGGACCTGGAGGCGTTCCGGCAGCACGCGGGCAAGATCGACCTGCTGGGCGGCAGCCCCCTGGCCCCCTTAGACGCCCCCTCGTCCCCCGGCAAGCCTTCCCCGCAGTTCTTGAACGGGCTAGCCCCCTCCCTCCGGTCGGGTAAGTGCCCAGGGCCCTGTCTACCTGGGCTGAGGTAGAGAGGTGGCCGGACCCCGCGAGGGCCCTGCGCAGCTGAGTCTGGGCAAATGTGCCAGGACACGAGCACCCAGTGGCTCAGCAGGGTGCGTGCTTGGTACTGTTCTGAGCCCCGTGTCGGGGCCGCCCATCTGGGGAGCCCAGAGCGAGGCTGGAACCAGGAGGTGAGGGGGTGGGGCAGGGACCTTGCTGTCTCTCCTGCGTGGACAGTCACTGTGGGACCCGTCACTGGCCAGAAGCAGTGCTGGGTCAGGGGCGATGCCCCTTTGTTGCCCAAACAGAAAAGTCTTGCTGGTCTGTAGCCGTGACCTGGTTCTCGGGTCTTTAAGCCCTAGGGACTCAGTGTATTCAGTCAATACCTCCCTTGCATGTGCCGTGTGCCCAGCACGGGCATATAGCAGTGAATAGCTCAGAGCCCCTGCTCCTGGACCTGTGAGCCTTGTGGGGGACCTGGGTCATGTCAGCAGTGGCCCCCCGGCTGTTTCCGCAGCCAAGGGTCTGTGGTGGCTGGGGCTCCGGCCACCTGTGTGGGAACTTGGAACATCACTTGGAACCATTTGGTGCTCACTGACTTGGACTCAGCAAACCGTTTGTTTAGCGAGACAGTTGGGGATGCGACGGCCACTGAGAGATACCAGGGAGGGGCGTCCTTGGTGCCAGAGTGGCAGAGACCTGACTGGAGGGGTCAGCGCAGTCTCAGGGCGTTCTCCCTTTGTGACCAGGGCAGGGCCCACAGCCTCCGGACAGACAGACAGAGCTACTTTGGTCCTTGTCTCTAGTTAAAAGTAGTTTTAGCCATGAACCTGGCCCTCTGGCCACTTTGTCTCGGGAGGACCCTTTGGGTCGTAAGTGACAGCAGGACCCACCCAGTTGGTGTGAGTCTGGGGGAGTTTGGGGGACAAGCGGGAGGTGCAGCTCAGGGGCCGCTGGGTCCAGCTCCGTCCCCAGACTCATGGCCCTGCTAACGGGTGCAGCCACCGGGGGCCTCGCGTCCTCTGTGTTGAAAGCCCGGGAGGGGCGGGGAGGGGGGCTCTTTGCCAGTGACGCTGCTCAGCTCTGCCTGACAAGACGGTCCTGCCTCACGAGCACGTCCCCACCACCGCCACACCAGGGTCGCACCGGGGGCCCTGCCGGGTGGATGGACAGGCCAAGAGTGGGAGGTGGGTGGGTCCCCAAACGCAAACCTTGGGCTGAGGCCGAAGATGGGGTGGGGGGCAAACAAGCAAACGCTCTGTCACTTCATCCCCGTCCCGTTGCCACGTCAGGTCAGGAGAGCACTTTCAGAAGCCGCACTGCCACTGGGGACTACACCCGGCCCCTCCCGTTCCCCGGGGACAAGCCAGAACCCTTGTCCATCAAGCCCACCTTCCTGTCAACACCTGGACGCCCACGATGCAGATTTGAGTCAGAGGTGAGTCCTGCCCCGGGAGGGCCCGCTGGCCTGGGCTGGCACGTCTGGTGGGCACGGACGGGCCTCCCCACCTGCCACCTCCTGGGTTCTCCCTGGCTCCCATGAACTTCCTCAGCCTGTCTTTACTGAGCACCTACTGTGTGCAGGGGTTGGGCCCCACGTGGCTGACAAGCCTGCCATCCTGGGAAGGCGTTGCCGGGTGGGGCACAAACAAGCAGGAAACTGACGACACACACGGCCAGCGATCGACCTGGAGGGCGAGGTGCAGGGGAGGGTGGCCGACCCCAGCATGGCCATGGGGACAGCTGTGTCACATTGTGCTGAGGAGGGAGCTGGAGGGGGGTGAGACAAGTCAAGGCCATGAGCCACCGGAAGCTCTGGGTTTGCTGTCCGAGTCTGGTGGGGACCAGCGAAAGCCTAAGATGGGTGACCTGGTCCAATCCCTGTTTGAGAAGCCCACCCTGACTGACCGCAGGGTGGACAGTGTGTGAGGAAGAGGAAGCATGGCCCCTCTGTCTTTGTCCCTGAGATGGTTGTGGCCATGGTAACGAACCACGATGGGCAGAGCCCTGTGTTCTGTGACAGCCACAAAGTTGGGTGGGAAACTGGGAGCAAAGAGCCCCGGGGAATTGGGGAAGGGATGTCCCAGGTGTCTGCCCCGCAAACATGAGATGCTGGCTTTGTAACCAGATGTCACCTGTGTCTCTGACAGATGGACAATGAACGGAATGCCAACCCCTCCAAGCAGAGGTACTCGGGGAAGGTGCACCTGTGTGTCGCCCGCTATAGGTGAGAGCCAGGGGTCACGCTCCTCTGCTCTGCGTGGGCCTGGAGCAGGCTAGGTGACGGGTGTGGGATGGCTGGCAGCTGCCACTGTCCCTTCTCAGGCTGAGCGTGCAGGCTGAGCGGGTTGTCTCTGCATGTGGACCGGAGGGACAGAGAGGCTGGGTGTGGACAGGACCAGGAGGCCTAAGTTCTGGCCCCGCCCCTGCCACTCCATGAGCCCGTAACTTGGGACAAGGCCACTCTCCTCACGGGCGAGGCTGTGAAAGCTGAGACCCGGGCCCAGGTCTGCTGTCCTCACGGGACTCACACGGCTTCACGGTAGCGGTTGTTGCTGTTGGTTCCCAGGGCGGAGCTGAGGAATTGTGCTTTCTTATTGAGCTTCGCCGCTGTTTCACGTGTATTAACCTTTTACTTAGGAAATCGGAGTTTTATGTGACATGTTTTATGTGCATTTGGACATGACTTTAAAAGATGATAATTCCAATATACGTACTTTGAGGACTTGCAGATGTGGGCGCCCTTGTTCTCCGAGCAGGGAGGAGAAGGTGGGAGGGTGCGTCCGCCTGCTGGACGCTGGAGGTGCAACCCCGAGACCTCAAACACATGCATGGTTTCGAGCAAGTGGATACACTTCCGAGGGGTCCGTCTGTAGGAAGAGAGGGTGCACGTAAGGACAGTTCTCGTTAGCCCAGCATCGGGAGCAGCATCGAAGAGCCACATTAGGAAGTCAAAGTATGTCTCTCCACCCAGTGCAACTTCACACACCCGTTAAAAAGGTTAGGAGGAGGTGGAGGGAAAAGAGCAGGTTACTCGATAGCGGATGGAGCGTGGTTGTGCCGCTGCTACGTGGAGCGTGTGGTGTTTACCGAGTTGGAAATCGGTGGTTACGGTAGAAGTGACAGGTGTGAGCAGAAACATCCGCGCTAGGAACGTGCCCCCTGATGCAGGATCCCCAGCGTGCAGCTCAGTTTCGGAACTGCCGGTTTGCTGGACATCTTTGCGCGGAGCAGGCGAGGGCCTGCCGCTCAGCGCCGCACTCGGGCTTGTGCTGCTGCGCTGTCCCTCCGGCCGAGGGCCCACCCGGGGTATGTGAGGTGCAGGCGCGGCAGCCTCCACCGGTGCATCTCCGAATGAGGGCTGTTTCTCCCGTAGTTACAACCCCTTCGACGGCCCGAATGAGAACCCGGAGGCGGAGCTGCCGCTCACGGCGGGGAAGTACCTCTACGTCTATGGGGACATGGACGAGGACGGCTTCTACGAAGGTCTGTTGGAATACGGCGGGCGGGCGGTGCGCATGGCCAGTACCCCCACCAGGCGGATCTGTCCGGGGCCTGATCCCCAGGCCAGGTGCCCACATGACTCCTACTGCCCTGGCTCTGCTCAGGCCCTTGTGCCATCCAGGCTGCCCCTCTGGTCACCGAGAGGGCTTCCTAAGGCAACTCCCTGACCTCTGACAGTTGGTGGGGAGACCGCAGTAACCTCTGCGGTTTCCTGGGCCACCACGAGGATGCACAGGGCTGACGCACCTTCTTGTCCTCAGGGGCTCCCTCTGCCCCCTTCTGTGTTTCTGCCCAGGACTCAGGGTCCCCCATCAGCACCCTCTCCATGGGGCCCATTCTGGTTGTCCTCCAGGCTCGGGGAGATCCCACCAACCTTCAGGTGCCCATTTAGGGAGCCTGACCTCATGTCCTGCCTGGCCTCCTGCTCTGTGGTTGCCTCCTGGCTTGAAATCAGGAATGCAGGCTCTTCAGCCCACAGCACCTGGCTTCTGTCACCTTTCTAGTCCCTAAATTCTGCTCAGTTCCCCGAGCCTCAGCTCCAGAAGGTGCTGGAGGCTCTCAGGAGAGAATGCAAAAGTGGGGCCACTGCCGAAAGAAAGAGGCCCCGGGGACCACCCACGGCCCCCAGTCTTCTTGGGTGGAGCTAGTTGGGTGGCTTTGGTGGTTCTGGCATCAAACGGAGCCCCTGGGAATCCCACGAGCTGCAACACAGCACTTTGCCAGGAAGGCCACCTCCAAAGTCTGTCTGTGTCGTCCCGGGTGGAGCAGGTAGTCAGTGGACAGGTGCAGGGAGATGAGCATGGTGGCTTCGGGGTGCTGTGGAGAAAACCAGGGGGACTGTGGGGCAGGCGGCAGCTGTGGGTGTCAGGAGGGGGCCCGGGTCCCGAGGAGGTGACATCTGAGTGGATCCCCATCAGGGCCGTGCATGTTGGGTGGCTGGTAACTCTGTCCTGCACCCAGCAGGGGAGCTTCTGGACGGGCAGAGGGGTCTGGTGCCCTCCAACTTCGTGGACTTTGTCCAGGACAGCGAGTCCCGATTAAGTGTGCTGGGGACTGAGCTGGGTCAGAATTTCATCAACCACTCCGGCCTCGGCTTGGACGGGGAGAACATTCTGGACCTGCACTCCCCCACTCACCTGGACACGGGCATCACCGACAACGGTGTGGGGACCCTGGAGGTGAACATTGATGACATCGGAGAAGACATCGTGCCTTACCCTCGGAAAATCACCCTCATCAAACAGCTTGCCAAAAGTGTCATTGTGGGCTGGGAGCCCCCGGCCGTGCCGCCGGGGTGGGGGACTGTGGGCGGCTACACCGTGCTGGTGGACCAGGAGCCGCGCCTGAGCCTCCCGCTCTCGAGCAGAACTAAGGCCCTGATCGAGAAGCTGAACGTGGCAGCCTGCACCCACCGCGTGTCCGTGCAGTGCGTGACGAGCAGGGGCCGCTCGGACCCGCTGCGGTGCACACTGCTGGTGGGCAGGGGCGTGGTGGTGGCGCCCTCCCAGCTGACGGTGGACAGCGTCACCCAGGTCTCCGCCCAGCTCTCCTGGCTGCCCACCGACAGCAACTACAGCCACGTGGTCTTCCTTGGCGAGCAGGAGCTGGACGTGGTCAGAGCGGCCACGTACCAGTACCAGCTGCTCAGCCTCCGGCCCAGCACAGCCTACAAGGTCACGGTCATGGCCCGGCCCCACCAGATGCCGTGGCAGCTGCCCCTGGAGCAGAGGGAGAAGAAGGAGGCCTCAGTGGAGTTCTCCACGTTGCCCGCAGGTGAGCCCGCCCTCCCGGGGGCCCCCGAAGTGGGGAGCAGCTGCAGGGCTTGGTGGCAGGGGGAGCAGGAGGGGAAGCTGCATGTGGCCAGCATTATCCTGGAAAGTCCTCCGCATCGTGTGAGACACGGGGTGTGTGGGGATGCAGAGAGAGGGTGTGGATTGTGTGCAGGGCCACGGTGCTGGGAACGTTCCCTCTCACGCTTGCCCGACCCTGGCGACGGGCAGAGTGAGACTTTCCCGGGCATAGTGGAGCCCCGACCTCTCCTCCCAGACCAGCTCACTGAGCGGGACGGAGAACTGGTGCCCCACCTGCCGCTTTCCCAGGTTTCTTTTGCTGCGAGTCGCACACCCGGACGTATTTGTGGACAAGATGTGAGTTCCTCTGTAGGTGCAGTTTATGTTCCTGGCATGTCCGCTGTGTGACCCTGTCCCTCCTCACATCCTCGGCTGATGCTGGAGGAGGGACGGGCTCCCCACCCCCCACACACTCTGGAGCCCTGTACAGTGACAAGGACACAAGGACAGGCGGGCTGGCTCTGCTTGTTCTGCAGTCGATCTCGATGGCCCTGTGTCCCGTGACCGCTGGTCTTGGCTGGGGGCCCAGTTCTGGGAGCAGAGCAGGTGCTCCTGCAAGGACATCGGGCGCCAGCTGCGTCCTGGGGCCTTTCTTCCTCAGCCCCCCGGGCCAGTTCCCACCTGTGGACGCGGCCCCACCGCACTCCTGGGGGTTTCACGGACTGTCCAGCATCTTGTTAACACCTGCCCAAAGTCATTCATCAAATGCAGACCAGCTTCCACAGCCTGGAGGACCCAAGTTCCATTTCCTGAGCTCCCAGCGTCCACGGGAGCCACACCTGACGGGGTTTGACCCACGAGGCACAAGGTTGTGCGAGGGAGGGAGAGACAGGACTCTGAGGATGGGACGCGTCCTCATGGGAGCTGGTGTCGGAACAGTGAGCTCACTCCTGTTACAGGATGACACCCTGTCCTGCCCTCTGCTGGGCGTAACCTCGACTGTGGGGTCTGTCCCTTCTCGTCGTCAGTGCCATGGGGCATCCTATGACCAGTGCAGGAGGAGGAAGTGAGATCCTGGACACAGGGCTGCATGGGGACAGAGGACAGGTGTGGGCGTGCCTGTGGGACCCCCTCTGCCGTCCTGGAGCTGCTCTGCCCTGACTGGCCAGTCACAGGTGGGCCATGGACGGTCAGGTTGCTCCGTCCAGCACAGACGGAGGCCTGAGTGGTGACTCTGAGGGAGCAGCCCAGGTGCTCCCTCCTTCACTCACACCCCGTCCCTCCTCCTTGCCCCGTGACTCCATTTTTTATAGTTGAGTTTATTTTCGTAAGTGGGGCTGACATGTGACCGCACGTGAGGTCCAGGTGTACAACAGGCTCTAAGTGACATGTCCTACCGATCATGGTGACACGTCCGGGACAACTTGTCACTGTGCAAGGTCATTACGATATTGTCACCATGTCCCCACATGCCCAGCCCCGTCTGCGACTGATTTACGTAATAACAGGGTTTGTAGCTCTCGTGAAGGACCTCCTTTCCTGTGAGACCGGCCCAGCACGGGAGCAGCTCACCAGTGGGGCTCTGTTGTGAAAGTCCCTCCACCTTCTGTTCCCAGGCCCTCCAGCTCCCCCACAAGATGTCACCGTCCAAGCTGGGGCCACCCCAGCAACCATCCACGTCTCCTGGAAGCCGCCTGCCCTGACTGCTACAGGGCTGTCCAGCGGGGCCAGCGTCACAGGCTACGGCGTGTACGCTGAAGGGCGGAGGGTGAGTCCCTGGGGCAGGTGGCTCACCATGGGACATTGGACACCCATCTCGCGGAGGGGTTACCACTGGGAGCGTCACCACACTCAACACCCACTACCTGGCTGCCCCAGGGCGAGCAGGATACCGGCCACCCCTCTTCTGTCCCCCTGCCCAGAGTTCCCTGCCTGCCTCCCACCAATCACCTGCCCTGCATGGCACCTTCCTCATTCTCCTGCCTTGAGTCCCCCAGCATCAGGGCCCCTCTAGAGATGATGCGCTTACGAACTCCCAAGCCTGACACTTGTCCAGGCCTTGACTCTGATGTCTGGTGCAGGGAAGCCCAGGGCCCCAGCCCCGTGTCCATCCTGGCGCATTAATTAGACATGGCTGCCTTTGAGACTCAGTCCTCCACCCTTCCTTCTCTGCTCCCCACAAGGAGCAAGGCCGACTGGGCAGAGGGGCAGAGGGGCAGACGGGCCTGAGTGTCCGAGCTGCCTCCAGCCCCTTCTGTGAGCTTGGTCCCTGTGAGCTGCGGGTCCCTGTCTGTCCCCCACCAGGCAGGCCACGCCCTGTCTACCCTGGGCAGGAAGCCCATTGGCCTTGGCCCGGCCCATCCTCCTGCCCAACTTGGACCGAAATGAACCTTGTGTTTTCCCACCCACCTGCGCCCCTGCATGTCTCTGAATTGGTTGGACATGGAAGCCTTTTCTTCCAAGGGCTGGATTGGCCCTCCGACAGCGGGCGTCCAGGAGTCTGCAGACTGTCCCCCGGGCCCCTCTCTGAGACGCGGGAGGCCAGGCTGTGCAGTGTGGCCAAGCTGCACACAGGCTTCCTGGCCACGAGAAGCAGCCTGAAGGGGCCCGTTCTGGGCCGCAGGGAGGGGCTGGCAGGGCCAGGCAGCCTGTCAGTGGGCTTTCTCTTTGGCAGGTGGCGGAGGTCATTGCCCCCATGGCCAGCAGCACAGCCGTGGAGCTGGTGCGGCTGCGGAGCCTGGAAGCCAAGGGTGTGACCGTGCGGACCCTCTCTGCTCAGGGCGAGTCCGTGGACTCTGCCGTCGCTGCTGTCCCCCCCGACCTCCTGGTGCCTCCAGCCCCCCCGAGAACTGCTCCCACACCCAAGCCATTAGCAAGTGCTGGAGTCCCCGATACCAAAGATGACCGCCTGGGCCCCCATGTCCAAGTGGACGGGGCCTGGGAGCAGGGCAGGGCACCCTCCCATGGACACATGCTGGAGCCCCCGGGCCTACAGGGGAGGCGCTCGCCCTCGCCCAGCCGCATCCTCCCACAGCCGCAGGGGGCCCCTGTGTCCACCTCTGTCGCCAAGGCCATGGCCCGGGAAGCTGCGCAGAGGGTGGCCGAGGGCAGCCGGGTAAGGCCGGGCCTGCACAGTCCTGCACCCCAGTCCGTCCCTGGCAGAGGCAGGGGCTCAGCGTTCCTCCCAGCCGGCCTGCGGGGTCTCTCCAGAACGGTGACCCTGGGCAGCACCTTCTCCAAATGCCGGAGCTTGTAGACCCCCCACTTCCTGAGGTGCCCAGGGGCAGGAGGCAGGTCAGGGATCCCCAGGAGGTCAGGCCGAGAAGCAGGTCACATCCAGGACCCTGGTGGGGGGAGTGGAGGAGCTGTTTCCGGAGCTCCTGCCCGCCTGGCTTTTAGGCGAAGCTCCCAGTCTGTCCGGTGTTGCCTGCTGGTGCTTGAGGAGCACGTACACTCCGCTCTGTGGCCCTGGTGGTGGGACAACTGGGATGTGCTCCCCCGCCCGGGCCACCCCCGGCTGAGCTGGCTCTCGGAGCAGAGGCCCGACCAACCTCGTGCTTGGAGCTTCGGGGACACCGCGTGAGCAGGAAGGCCTGGCAGGCGGCACTGCCCCTCCCTGTTGCACAGCGGGAAGGGCCAAACGCAGAAGGACCAGGAGCCTGGGGACCCCCTTTTCTCTGTGGCCTCTCTGGCTGATGTCTCGCTCACTCACATCTTTCCTCTCCTTCCAAGTTAGAGAAAAGGAGTGTCTTCCTGGAGAGGAGCGGGCAGTATGCCAACTCCGACGAGGAGGATGGCTACGCGTCCCCTGACGTCAGGAGGAGAGGCGCGTCGGTGGACGACTTTCTGAAAGGGTCCGAGCTGGGCAAGCCGGTGAGTGCAGGCCGTGCTGCTGGCGGGCAGCTCCTGGGCGCCTCCTCGGGGTTAGGACGCAGTGGGGCCCCAGAGGAAGATAAGGAGGTGCCAAGAGAGCCATCTTGGTCGATTTTAGGTCTAGCAGCGCCTGAGCCTCTGGGACCTCATCAGGGGACCGTTTCAGAAGCCAGTCTGTGAGGCTCCTTGCGGCTGCCCTGTGCTGGCAGCTGGTCACAGGCAATTTCGTGGGCCGGAGAAGCAATGGGCTCAGTTGGGGCAAAGCCTGCTGCCTGTCGATTCACTCTTGTGAGTCAGGCTTGCTGGGCGTCACGGGAGATCCGACGTCAAACTGTTGCTCCGAGTGGTGGAACACCCAGACAAGGTTCACACGCAGGAAATCCAGCCACTGCGGGTTCGCCTCCGGGCTCTGACCCGGCTCCTCCCAATGGGACTGCCCTCCTGTGGGGCCAAGAACTAATACAGAACAACCGCAGGGTAGAGCCTTAGAGTCCTCACGTGTGGGGCTGCAGAGCTTGAACACACCCCGTACCCTCCACACCTGCTTCTACAGGGGGACAGTGTCAGGACCTCAACAGGCAAGGAGGTGTCACATCCTGGCTCTGCTGCTACCGCTGAAGTTGTGGGCAAGTTACCCAACTTCCCCAGGCATCAGCTTCTTTACCTGTAAGACTAACTTGATCCACGTGTGATAACTTCCGCACAAGAAACAGACCGCCCAGCGAACGATGCCTGAGGTAGCAGATGTTGAACTCCCCCACATCGCAGGGGGCTCAGGAGGTTGCGGAGTCAGTTCAGCTGCTCAGCTGTGTCTGGGCTCTGGGTTCGGAATCCTCCGTGCTTTTGACCTTTCTCACGGTTACAAAGTGGCTGCCGTAGCTCCAATAATCACACCCTCCTAGGACAGCATCCCAAGAAGGAAGGAAGAGGTGCGTGGAAGGGGAAGAGCTTTCTTCTCGCACTCTCCCTTCGGCTGGAAGGAGCACGTTCTCCGGAACCTCTGCCAGGCTGCTCGCTGGGCAGGTCAGGGTCCTGTGCTGCCCCCAATCCATAGGGTTCCCGCCAGTGGCTGTGGGCGGCATAGCTGCGAGCGGCGGACAACCCGCCCACCCGTGGTTCACTGCCAACCCGTCGCCGGGCCTGAGTCAGGGAGGCTGTTGCCTTGCAGGGAGCTCTTTCCCGCAGGCCTCGAACACCTCACGAAAAGCCAGCCTGACCTTCGTCAGTTCCCTGAACACCCACCCACTTTTGTGTTGTCCACTTGGGGCCCTACTGGAAGAGTTAGGGCCAGAGCAGCTCTTCTGAGCAAACTGCTCCAGCCAAAGACTTTCTTGGCCACCTCTCTTGGACACAGAGCGGTGGAACCTTCCGGAACCTTCCACAGGCCGTCTTTACCCAGGGTAGTCATCGAAAGTGGGACATTTTTAATCAGCGCGCCTCAGTGCCATTCAACACACCTGTCTGGTCACCCACCAGGGAAAGAGGGGGCCTGTCCTTAGTCACCACCATCAAGCAAAAGCAGAGCGTCATGAATGGTGGTTTGTGCTGGTAAATGCAGCGCGCAGGGCGTGCGGTTGAGCTGTTGCGGTTTCGCTTACTTTCTTTGAGGGCTCGGGTGCGGGGGAGGGCCTGAGACCAGCGCTGCCACCCGCTCTGGGACACCCTGTCCGGCTGCTGGCACGGGAGTCTGCACATTGCCAAGGCCCTTCAGCTTAAGGGGGGCTTTTCTGTGACACCTTTAATGCTGTCCCCAGCCTCTTTCCCTCGGCTCCGTCCCAGCTGTGCCTGTGACAAGTGGGCACAGAGTGAGCACAGCCCCACCACAGCAGGCTGTGCTCCAAACAGTCCTGCGTGTGCATGTGTGTCTGTGTAGTTCAGACCACACGCTGTTAAAATCTTAAACACCTAAGTAAGATGCGTAGACACCCACTTCCCCACCAGCACACCTCCCTCCGCTGACGGACCACTGGGGTGCACCCTCAGGCTGGTGTGTTTGCCCAGCCACTAAGCTGAGGTGCCGGTGGCACAGAAGAGCCATGTGTTCTCACCGGGGCTGGGAACTCCAGGGCGGCTCCCCACAAGTCTCTGAGCTCAGGAGTCCGCAGAGGAGAGCCTTGTGGGGTCTTTCACATGGAGAGGATGCTCATCCGTGTCCCCCTTCCTGCCCCAGCCACACTGTTGCCATGGAGACGAGTACCACACGGAGAGCAGCCGAGGCTCAGACCTCTCCGACATCATGGAGGAGGACGAGGAGGAGCTGTGCTCGGAGATGCAGCTGGAGGGCGGGGGCCGGCGGCGGCCCAGTGGCACGTCCCACAATGCCCTCAAGGTCAGTGGCCAGGCGCCGGCTCCCTCCGCTCTTATCGTTGGCTGGGGCTGCTGGCGGGCTCCAGAGGGGGTCACCCTGCCCCGCCGGGGCCTGTGAATTGGGATTGGCTTGTTTCCCACCATTGAATTTGCATCCAGGGGCTCCCTGTCCTCTTTGGTCTGTCCTCTTTGCTAAAAGCCTGGGTGGAGGAGTTTGGGATGACCCCCTTGGTACCTCCTGGGGGAGCCCAGCTCTGCACTGGGAACTGAGTGGGGAAGAGGTGAACAAGGAAGACCCCGCACACTCCACCCCCAGGGAAGCAGCAGCCAGGAAAGGAGGAGTCAGCTTGCCTCAGAGCTGGGGGTCCACCGTGGGGCTGGCTGGGGAGTGTGGGAGGGACCAGTGGCTGAGCTGGCCCTGCAGGAGGCGGGAGTGATGGCTCTCCGGGGGACAGTGGTCAGACACCTCCCCCACCGCAGATGGGGCATCCTTAGCATCCCCCTCTGGTGTGGCCAGCGGAGGGTTTCATGGGACATCACATTCGTGGACATTGAGCCCAGTAAGAGGCCGGCCCTCACGTGTGTCTCCATCCTTGTCCGGGGAGCTGTCCACCTCTCTGCAGGCTGCTCTGGCCTGGGCGTTTATTCACCCCAGGGGCAGTGCAGGCTGGTCACCCCTGGGTGCCTAGCCCTGCACCAGGCTGGGGGTGCAAGGCGGGATGTGACCTCTAGTCCTCTAGCCCTTCCCAACCTAGTGGGGAGACAGAAGGCCGGACAGTTGGTAGGACCATCGTGGGCTTTTTTGGGTGGAAAAGCCTTTGGAGAAGAGGCAGGCTGGGGGTGAATGGCCAGCCCCGGCATTATTCAGAAGTTAGATTCGTGCATTGTGAGTGGTGGACAGAAGGTAACACCCAAATCTGCTGCCACCTGGGTGCCTCCTTGCCCGGAAAGACTGACTGATGTTCTCCCACAAAGCCAGCACCAAAGAACACGCCGGGTCCCTATGCAAACCCCGCATGGTTGCAGCTGCTGCTCTGCCCGCTGGCTTCTCGCCCGCTGCCCGCCCCCCAGCTCTCCCAGCCCCCGGTCCAGCAGGATTCAGGAGCTGGACTTGACGGAGAAAGGCCCCAGGCTGCCCTGTGGGGGTCCTGCCTGATGCTCCCCAGGGCACCCTGGGGAGATGCTCAGAGCTGGGCCAGGTGAAGCTCATGCCGGGGTCCCTGCTGCCCGCGATGCTGCTTCTCCGTGCTGGGACCTCCCGGGGGCACTCCCTGAGAGTGGTTGGGCAGGGAACGGGGAGGTGGCCTTCCCTCCAGGGAGGAGGCCCAGGGGCAACAAGGTGATTCTAGCACCCGAGGCCATGTCCCAAACCCACAGGACAGTCCGCCCCCCGGGAACAGCTGAGTGGGACATCAGAGCCGGCAGGAAGTGGGGCTGCCAGCAGTTGAGGGGCCTCTTGAGTTCGTCCACAGTGTCTTGCAGATTTAGAGGTCAGGAGACGCCTCACGCTGGTCTGGGTTTCTGGCTTTTAGAAATTCCACGACAGGGTTTGGGATCTGCTCCTCTGGGCTCACCAAGCACCAGCTGAACCCTTTTCCCAGCTGGATCGGCCAGTCGCCCCTGATGGGCCCTGAGGGCCCTGGGGAGCTCTGGGCAGACCCCTGAGCCCCACTGCAGCTGCTTCCACCCTAGCATGTCTGGAACAGATGTCCTCGCTGTCCCGTTAGCAGCAGCGGAGGGTGCGCCGTTCTCATGCTGCTGGCCCTCTGTGGCCCCGTGCGCACAGCAGACGCCGCTCAGGTGACCCGCCCCACCCTGTGCTCGAGGGTGTGCAGGCCGGCGTGGAGGCAGACAGCGTGGCAGACCACGAGGTTCCGTGCAGAGCGTCCTGGGAGCTCCTGGGAGCTCCTGGGAGCAGACGGGAGGAAAGACAGGGCTGCGCCTGGCCTGAGGGTCCATCTCCCCAGAGCAGCACCCCCGCCCCCGACGGCGGCTCCTCGGGCGCAGCAGAGGCCGAAGCTGGTGGGCAGCGTGGGCAGGGTTGCGCAGATGTGCCGCATGCACCCCGGTGAGCCAGGCGGGCCAGGCCCGGGGCCCTTGATAGCCTGGATGTGGGTCTCAAAGTCCAGGACAGGGAGGAGGGCGAGGCAGACACCCAGGCCTTCGCAGGCACTGACGGGCAAGGCTGGGGAGCAGGCACTGGTCTCAGAGTGAGGGCGCAGTGCCTGTCTCACACTTGGGGGGAAGGATTTCAGCTCAGGGCTAGAAAGAAGGTGACAGAGGACAGGGACTGTGTGGTGACGTGGCTCAGCCACACCCAGCACCCAGTGGCCACTGCTCGGAGATTGGGCTGCAGGTTCAGGTCTCCTGGGTGCTCTGGGCGCCGCTGGCTCCCAGAACCAGCCACCGTGGTTCCCCGGCAGCTCCCCGTGTCCATGTGGCCCGGCCTGCCCGCCCCGCTGCTCCCGCCTGCCCGGCTCCATCCTTTCACCTGCTCGCCCACGTCTCATTTCAGAGCCTGGCCAGAGCACCCCATTGCCCGCCACCCGGCAGCACGCGACCCCCCGGCGGCCTCCAAGACTAATGCTGTCTGTGTTTTCTTTCCCTCCCCTGGCCCTCCATGCCTGCTCACATGCCGTTTGTGCACGCGTCCCTTAGGACTGCCATAAGCATGGGACCTCTGACGGGACTTCCCTGGAGCAGCCCGAGTGCCCCCCGCAGGCCCCGCACAGCTCCCGGCTGTCCAGTATCCCCGAAGTAGCGGAGGAGGACGCGGAGCAGTGGGAGTTCCTGCACAGACAGGGCCCGGGGCGCTCGTCCGGGACCCGGAAGCCCCAGCTTGCCAGGCCCTGCATGGGGCACGGGGTCCCGCAGGGCTCCTGGTGTCCTTTGAAACCTGGGGTCCCCACAGCCGGGCCCCACACCGAGGGCGCCCTTCTCGAAGACAGAGGCTGTCGGTTCAGCCGCGTGGCCACCAGGAGCCCAGACAGCGGCCTGGACTGTGGGAGTGAAGAGGAGGACCCACGGTTTAGCTCCAGGAACACGGCCGCCTTGGGCAGCTCAGGCCCCGGGCTCTGCCCCTGCAGGAGCCTGAGGCCCCTGCTGGCCCGGCGGCGGACGCTGACCCGGCAGACCAGCATCGAGGAGGACTTTGGGGAGCAGCTGGACCCCAGCGCCGCTGTCAGGAGCGATGACGCCCGCCGGAGCCCCGAGAGGCCCACCCCTTGGACGTCTGGCTGGGAACAGCCTGTGGGCCCAGACGTCTGGAAGAAAAGCCCCAAAACGCCCACTAGTAGGGCCACTGCCCAGCAGGCACAGGCTGCTCCCCGAGTGGCAGAAGGCCCCGCGGTGTGTGACGTGAGCCCTCGCCTCCGCTTGCCCGGCCGATCCGTCCGCCTCCTCCACTCGCCCCCCTGTCCGGGTGCCCCGGGACTCGCGCTGGCTGCCTGGTTTCCATGCCGTTTTGATTTACTGGCCCATCGCTTTCCATCTTTGGACGGTGCTGAAGGTTTCTTTACGTTGCTTTCGAATAACGATCCCCTCCCGCTCCCTGTCCCCAAATCAGCGATGATTATGGCTGCATTAGTTAAAGGACAACTGAATCTAAATTTTAATTAAGGGTTAGCTGAACTACGATTACCCCAAAGTTCGACATGTACTTTTTTCAAAGTGAACGTAGGGGCTGGTTTCTGACTACTGGCGTGACGGAAGGTTCTCCTCTTGTGGTTGTGGGTTTGTTGCTGTTGATGTTTGGCCTTTATCCATAATCAAGGAAGAGATCCATTTTTGCGTATTGTTCCCAAAGGTTTTTTAATCCCTGCATCCAGTTTTCAGAATGAATTTTCCATCATCAGCTCTAGACACACACACACCCCGCCGTGTCTCCTGGGCCTGACGGTGGGTGTCAGGAGCTTCATTCAACCCTGTGTCTTGTCCTCTTTCCAGAGCTTTGGCTCGGGTCATGGCTCTCTAATCACCTCCCAGGTGAGGGCTCAGGTGGGCCAGGCCGGGCTTGGGGCCGGTGCAGCTTGCGATCTGTCCACAAGGGGGCTCTGACGCACGGCCCCGCGGGCTGCACCACAGACCAGGCTGCACCGCAGATGGTGGCCCCTCCTGGGTCCCACCTGTAACAAGGTCTCATCACTGGAACCCCAAAGCATTGCTCCTTCCTTGGATCCCTGAGAGCTTCCCGACTCAAATTACTTAAGGGGGCTGGAGGTTTTGCTCTGATCCTCCGATGCGGTGCCCACTAACCTTTAGAGCAAGTGAGAAGCACATAGCTGTTCACGTGAGCCCCGGACGTGACCAGTGTTTCCCTGGGGCCGGTGCTGTCTCCAGGCCCACACCCTGGGGCCCACCTGTGATTTTCGGCAGTATCACTGTTGACTTTGTGGCCACGCATTGTTTTCCCACCTGTGTGACCCTTAGAGGGGGGCATGTCAGTCAGGGTTGTACCTGGTCACAGGGCCACTGGGAGCCTGAGCTGCATTGAAGCCAATTCTTTGGGGGTTGGAATGTATGGTTTCTGTAGCAGGAGCAGTGCTGCAAAGATGCTTCACGAGGGTCTTTCCACCCTGCCCCCTGCTGCGAAAGTCGGGGTGCCTGGGGCCACATCTTTGTCCCCCAGGCACTTCAGCTAACCTTTCAGTTAAAAGCTAAGTTTAGTTGCCTTTACAGCTTCTGCTTCTGAGTTGGGTTGACTTGGCTGACTCGGTCCTGTGTCCTGGGGGCTGGCAGGACTCGTGACTTTGTCGTTTGTCTTCAGATTCTAGGAAACCCAGCATCTGCAGGACGGGCTGACAGGCTGGACTCCATGGGCCGGAGGTTCCCCCAGGGCAGCGTGGGCCCCCGGAGGTCCCGGCTGGCGATGGGCCTCTCCGTTGGTTAGTGCGCCTGCTTGATGCCTGTCTTTCACTTCCTCTCCGGGCACGTGCTGCGCACCTGCAATGCAGACACACGCACACATGCGAGATTGAGAATAGCCTTTTGATCCAAACACAGGGAACTTTGCATTAGTTGTGGCAAAAGGAAGGCAGAA
Source organism: Noctilio leporinus (assembly GCA_004026585.1). Taxonomy (NCBI): domain Eukaryota; kingdom Metazoa; phylum Chordata; class Mammalia; order Chiroptera; family Noctilionidae; genus Noctilio; species Noctilio leporinus. The sequence continues at coordinate 287,158 of PVIW01000869.1, read as the reverse complement.
GCAGCACAAGAGAAATGAAACCTGTTTGCGAGGATTCTCACAGAGGAGGTCCCATTATATTTTCAGAAGACAAAAGTGAGTTGTGCTCAGAAGCCACCAAACACAAGGAGATGCAGCGACATCTTAATACTCAGAGAGGAAAAGTTAAAAACAAATCACTAGATGAAGGAGGCCACCTTTTAGAAAGGCGTCCGCTTTCCTGAGGGCGTCCCTGCCCGGAGAGGAGGGGCAGCCGTGTTTGTGCAACAGCAACTGCCGCTTGTCGGTGACAGGGGCTCCATCCCGCTGTAACCCTCCAACAGGGTCCTGCTGGAGGGAGGTGAGCACCCCGCACTCGCTCAGCTCTGTGGGTCCCGTTGCAGTCGCACTATTTAGATGGCAGTGTTGGGAACTGGAGAAACGGAGATCTTGCCATTGACTGTGCAGAGACAGCACCGTGGGGGCGGTGCCGCAGCCTGCCCTGCAGGTTTCCTTCCCTTGCAGAAGGTAGAAGTTTTCAGAGAATCCAGGCACCCTGCAAAGACCCCGAATTTGAGTAGCTGAAAGTGCTCACTGTATTTGAAACATCCGCCTTTCCTGCACCTGAGGTGCTGCTTATTTTGAAATGTTTCTGCGGGTAGTGGGCCAGTGGCTGGGCTGTGTCTGCGTCACCTGTCTCCCGTGCCCCGGTGACACCTTCCTGCCTGCCCGCCCTGTGCCTACATGCTGGTGGAGAGCTTTGGCTGGCTGCTGTCCACACCGCCCCTCTTCTGATGACCGGGCTTCCCCTCCCTGCTTGCTCGCTGGCCAGAGCCTCACCATGGCCAGCAGATAACCCTTCTGTCTTCGTACACCTGACGATAGATATCTAGATAATGGTCCAGAGTGATCTAGATGCGTATCCACCGTGATACCTAAGGCTGTCCCTACCCATGTGCTAGGGCTTCAGAAAGAACCATAGCTCGCAGTTGGGGGCAGGACTAGCGGAAGTCACTGTTCACAGCCGAGTGGACAAGCTTGGTGGCTTGTAACACTGTGAGTCTTTGAAAGACAACACAGTCAGGGTATTGGGTCCCTGGAGCTCCAGCCACGACCCAGCTAGGACCTTTCTGCCTCACGTCCCTAGATGAGTACAGTGACCGCGACCGGCGCTCGCCGGACTTCTACGAGGAGTCAGAGACCGACCCTGGCGCCGAGGAGTCCCCCGCCCGCATCTTTGTGGCCCTGTTTGATTATGACCCGCTGAGCATGTCTCCGAACCCGGACGCGGCAGAGGAGGAGCTGCCCTTTAAAGAGGGACAGATCATCAAGGTGGGGCCACATTTTGCCCAGGGATGTCGGAACATCCTGGGTCTGGGGACCCCAGGACGGGGCACAGGTGGCTGGGAAGGGGTTGTGACCATTGTCCTGCCTGGGAAGGACGCTGGTGCCCCGGAGGGTCACACACTGGAGTCGGTGGTTTCCACTCCAGCCAATAGCACTGTCTTGGGGAGGAAATGCCTGGATGAGTGCCCCCGCCCCCTGCAGCGTCCCAGCAGGTACCCCACCCCGGTGCTCAGGGCTGTGCACCCCTGGGCCACCGGGAGCCTCCTTGTGGGTCGCCTGTTGGGTTTTGCTCTATGGGGCACGTCCTGAGCCGCAGTTGCCCACACTCAGAGCGGGGAGCCCACCAATCACTGCGTTACAAGCTGGGTGATATCATTCTGAGCCCACCGGTCACCATGTTGCAAACGGGGTGACGTCATTCTGAGCCCACCAATCACAGGGCCTCAGCTTTCTCCCTCTGGCGCAGGTCTACGGGGACAAGGATGCCGACGGCTTCTACCGCGGGGAGACCTGCGCGCGCGTGGGCCTCATCCCCTGCAACATGGTCTCGGAGATCCACGCGGACGACGAGGACATGAAGGAGCAGCTGCTGCGGCAAGGCTTCCTGCCGCTCAGCACGCCGGTGGAGAGGACGGGTAAGAGGCCGCTGCACCCTGCGTGGCCGCGCGCGGCCGGGCGGACCGCACCCCGCGGGGCAGGGCGCCACGGTCCCTTGCGGACACTGAGCCCCTCGGTAGGGACGCGGCGACCTTCCGACGCGCGTAGAAGTGCAGCCTGCGACCCAAGGGCGGGCTGAGCGCCGGCTCCGCGCGAGGGTTGGGGTGCGCAGGGGGGGCGGCGGGGGCAGGAGTGCGGCCGGCGGTGGTGCCCTCGGCTGCGGCCCGAGCGCCCCGGCGGGGGACCCTCCCGGACCTGCCCTCGTTCTCCACCTGGGCGCCCAGCCGGGTCTGCGTCCTTGAGGGTTCACGGCGGGGCAGCAGGCGGCCTCCACCCGACCCCAGAGCCGGTTCCGGGGGCGGATCGCAGGGAACGGAGGCCTGGCGCCCGCGGGGTGGGGTGGGGTGGGGGCCGAGCTCGCAGCCACTGCGGCGGTTCCAGCGGCCAGCGACCCAGGCTCTGCACCTGCGCACGAACGGGGACCTGCACCCAGAAGTCGGCGGGGCCGCAGGCCCGGGAAGCCGGCAGCAGCGCTCTGAGGTGCATCGCCCAGCAGGTCAAACGTCTCCATTCGGTTCGTCGCTCGAAGTGCGCGGGCTACACGTCCGCTTGCCCTGCGGCGCCTCGGAGTTCTCTCCCTTCCGGGCTGGGGCCTCCCGCCCCAGCTCCGGACCTGCGCGTCCCGAGAAACAGGAGTAAATGGCGCTCTGGCTGCAGAAGACGTGAAAATCTACCTAGAAAGTGTTTAAGAATCTATAAGAAAGCAGTTCCCAGAGATCCTTAAGTGAGTTTAGCAAGGTCAATGGCTACAAAAGCAATTGTATGATTGTGTTTCCATGTTAGCAACGAACATTTGAGATTTACTTTTTAAAATAATTCCATTAAAATAACACAACAGCCCTGGCTGGTGGCTCGGTGGATAAGGCGCCAGCCTGTGAACCCAAAGGTCGCTGGTTCGATCCCCAGCCAGGGCACATAACCAGGTTACAAGCCAGGTCTCCAGCCTTGTCTGTAGCTGGAGGCAGGTGAAAGGCAACCATACGTGGATGTCTCTCTCTCTCTCTCTCTCTCTCTCTCTCTCTGCTTCTCTCCCTTCCCCTCTCTCTAAAAATAATATAATCTTTAAAAAAAAAAAGTTTAAAAAACAGCACAATAAAATATGAAATATTTTGGGTTAAGCCTAACAAAATAGACCAGGGTCTATATGCTGAAAATTCTAAAACATTGATTGAAGACATCCCAGGATTGATAAATAGAGATATCATTTTCTCCATATTGTTAAGATGTCAAATACCCCCAAACTGACCTAGAGACAGAGGCAGTTCCACTCAGAGTCTTGGCAGGGATGTGTGTGGAATCAATAAGCTAAATACAAAATTTATATGAAAAAGTAAAGGCACTAGAATCACCAAGACAATTCTTGTTTATTTATTTTTAAAAAGATTTTATTTTCAGAGAGAGGGGAAGGGAGAGAGACAGAGAGGGAGAGAGACATCCATGTGTGGTTGGCTTTCACCTGCCTCCAGCTACAGATCTGACTGGAGACCTGGCTTGCAACCTGGTTATGTGCCCTGGCTGGGAATCAAACCAGCAACCTTTGGGTTCACAGGCTGGTGCCTTATCCACTGTGCCACCAGCTAGGGCTAAAACAGTTTTTTTTTTTTTTTTTTTTTTAAACAAAATTGGTAGATTAAAATACCTGGTTTTAAAAAAGTAATGTGTTTTTTAAAATTATTTACGTATTTATTTTTACAGAGGAGGGAAGGGGAGGAGAAACAGAGGGACAGAAAATATTAAAGTGAGAGAGAAATGTTGATTGGTTGCCTGTTGGACATGCCTCAGCCCGGGACTGAACACACAACCCAGGCACATGCCCTGACCAGGAACCAAATCCATGTCCTTTCAGTTGGTGGGACAACACCCATCCCACTGAGCCACACTGGTCAGGGCTAGCCTGATTTTAAGACTTACGAAAGGTAAACTAATCAAGGCGTGATTAATGATGTTGGAGAAAGGCAGACACTGCATCAATGGGACAGAATGGCATCCAGAGGTAGACGGATACTTTCTGGTCAGTTGATTTGCAACCAGAGTAAAAAGGCAAGTCCATGGAGAATGAACAGTCTCGTCAGTAACAGGTGTTGGACGCTGTATGCCAAAATGAGTGTCAAGCCATATTCTCACCATATTAAAAAGAAATAACTCAAAATGAAACATTGTCTTGAATACAAGGTCTGTCCAGAAGGTATCCAGCCATGTACTATGAAAAAGAGACATTTATCAAAGAAGATACAAGATACAAGAAACATTGTACACGGGACGGTGATGTCTCAGTCCCATTCAGAGGAGGCACCTTAGGACCTCACGGAATTCTCCCAGTCTCCACCAGCTGCCCCATCATATTTTCCTGAATTTTGTCAACAGTCTGAAACCTCTTCGTTTTCAAAGCTGAGTTTAGTTTTGGGAAAAGCCGGAAGTCTCAGGTTGCCAAACCTGGGTCATAGGGGGCTGAGTCACCTGGGTGATTTGATGTTTTGCCAAAAAACTTTTCATGAGACATGATGCATGAGAGGGTGTGTTGTCATGATGACGTTGCTAGTCACCAAGTGCCCGTGGCCGTGGCCTTCTGAATCATCCAAATAGTTTCCATGGAGGAATGTTCAAGCTTCATGCAGAATTTGATGCGGATTTGTTGCTCTACTCACTCAGTCATTTTGAATGTAACAACTACACAGTACACATGCTCACTCAACAGCATCTACCACCCCCACTGGCTAGTACAGTGCAGTCGTCATTGTTCACACATGTGCATTCCAGTCCACTTTCCCTGGCTGCCAGGTGACATCCATGTTGTGCAAACCATTGAACGACAAGGCCCACGAGGGTGTGCTTGTTTATTCTCTGTTAAAACAAGACGTAAGAGCAGGAAGTCCAGGTGACTGTCCCCAACACAGAGCTGTTGACTGGGCCGCACGCCAAGAGCTGGGAGAGGATGGTTATCCTGGGCCCCTGATGCAGGGACGAGGACGTAGGCCCCTCTGCTGTGCAGTCAGGTCACGATGGCTTTCTTCCTCCCCTGTGCTACCAGCAGAGAGGAGCAGGAGGGGTGGCCAGCGGCACTCTGCATCCACACGCAGGATGGTGGCCCTGTATGACTATGACCCGAGAGAGAGCTCACCCAACATCGACGTGGAGGTACTCGCCTGCACCCCCTGCCCCACAGCGGCCTCCAGCCCCATGCTCGGGGTGCACGGCTGCAGCGCCGGCTGCAGCGCCGCCCACAGCACCGGATCCTAGGGCAGTCAGTGGCTGCGGGGCTGGGGGGCCAGGCGGGCATGGCAAGGAAGCAGGGCACCACGGGGGAGGCATGGGAGGCAGTGTACTCTGTGCACAGGACCACACAGCGTGGCATCCTCAGCCCACCTGCTAAATGGGGGAGGATGGGCCCCTCGGAGCTGCTTTCTCAGGGGATGGGGTGTGTCTGGACCTTCGTCACCCTGGATTCCTGGGGTGCCTGAGGTGCCTGGCACGTGGGTCTCATATCCAAAGACCTCTGCCAGGGTTCCCATGCGCGATGCCTGGCGGCCCTTCAACAGGGACTCTGCCCCCCAGTTTCATGTTAGAGATGAAAGGGCATTTCTGGCATCTCTGCCAGATCGGTTTCCTTGTCAGTGCCCAGCCTGCAGCCAGGTCCCTTCTTGGCACTGAAATAGCCACGTGGTAACCAAGCCGGGTGCCCCCAGCCTCCCTGGGAGGATATCTATGTCAAGGTCCCTAACGCCCCAGGTGCCTGGATGAATGATGTGATGGGTGCTAGGAGCAGGTTACTACCAAAATAATGGGATGGTGGTGGTGGGGGGTACAGGAATCAGAAAGCCATTTGAAAACCACTCCCTGCACAGGCCAGCATCCCCATTCACTCTCTCCCCAGGCGGAACTCACCTTCTGCACAGGAGACATCATCTCTGTTTTCGGGGAAATCGATGAAGACGGATTTTACTATGTGAGTTTTTGGAACATACACTTGGTGTACCTGGCTTGCGCTGTCAGCTCCCTCCTTGGGGTACAGGCCCGGGGTGGACCTGCTGGGTCCTAGGGTGGCTGGACTTGAGCTGCGCTGGGTTCCACAGCGGCCACGCCAGGGCCCACGCCGCCCATCTTCCTCGAGCTGCTTCCTGCTCACTGGAGATGGTGTTCAGTGTGGTGGAAGCCATCCCAGGGGAGGGAGGCAGCACCTGGTGGTCTTGCTCTGCGTTTCCCTGACGGTTAGGGGAGCGTGTTGCCCACTGCAGGCCCCACTGGAGAAATACCCATTCAAGGCCTTTGCCCCGTTTTAGCCGGGTTGTTTTTAGGTTGAGTTGTAGGCGTCCTCTGCATGTTGTGGATGTGGACCCCGCATTGGGCCCAGTTCTGTGGGTGTCCTTCCCTGCTGTGGGTCTGGGCGGCTTTAACTCTGATGCTGGAGGGGCCCCTTTCAGGCGTCACCTTCCAGGCCTCATGAACAGAGGGTGGACTGCTGTGGGCCTGCGGTGGCCGTCCTGGGACTTGGGTCGGGCACTGCAGGGCAGGTGGGTGTTAAGGGTGGAGAAGAAACAGCAGGGTGGACCATGAGCCCCTCAGTGCAGGCAGCAGCTGAACCTGTGGATCTGGACCCAATGCTGTGCACAGAGACGTGTAAATGGGTAGGAAAATCTGGAAGGATATGCACCTGCTGAAGCCGTGGCCTCAGAGGAGGTGTCGGCTCTTTTCACTGCCCAGAGGGTCTGAATTTTCAGTGAGAAAGTGGTCAGGGGATGGACTCATGTGGTTGGACATTGGTCCGCACAGTATTGCCACCCCGGTTCACTCCCCAGTCTGTTCTCAGCTGCCCCCAGCCCTGAGCGGGAGGGAGTGTGTGTCTGGCCCATGTCCCCAGGATGCCGAGGTCCCATCGGAACCACAAACGGAGGTGACCTGAGGTCTCAGGAGTGCCTGGTGCAGGGGTCGCCCAGCCCTGCAGCAAACCAGGCTCTCAGCTCCGTCCCACAGGCCACCTGGGGGAGGTCACAGAAGTCCTGGTCATGGTCAGGGCAGCTTCACACTGTGCGCCCTGCAAGCCAGAAGAAGCCACACACCACTGCCCTCGAGCTGTCCTTTCGCTGAGGGGAAAGTGGGTGTGAGTGCAGTGGAGTGAGGGTCCTTCTGCCCCCCCTCTATTTCAGGGGGAGCTCAACGGGCAGAAAGGCCTTGTGCCCTCGAACTTCCTGGAAGAAGTGCCTGATGACGTGGAAGTCTATCTCTCTGACGCCCGGCCCCACCTCACCCAGGACGCGCCCGCACGCTCCAAGGCGAAACGGGTAAGCAGCCGTCCCCAGTGTGTCCCCGGCCCTGCCTCTGCCCCCTGCGCGCTCATACGGTCTTTTCTTAGTTTTATGTCTTGAGCCAAAAGCACACGTCCTGAATTTTGTTTTCACCCTTCCATGGGAGGGCGTGCCTAAAAATGCCTACTTCCAAAAACGTATGTTTCACGAAAAGTGACCCTTTCCATTCTAATTGGCCGTTACTCACAAGGGGACCCCGCGACGTGACAGACCACACTCAGTCTGGCGGAGAGGGAGAGGGGCGTCCCGTCCTCAGCGGTGAGGCATCCCCAAGGGCCCTGGTCCTCGGGGCAAAGGTTAGGGAGCGCCAGGCGTGCAGCCAACTCTGAGAGGACGCCCACGTTTAGTGTCTCATCCTTGTTTTATTTCATCACTACAAGTTCTTATATATTATATTTTTATATATATATATATTTTTATTTCTTTGCTCATCTGCTTGGAAACAGAAGAAGAGTGTTCATTTCACACCTTAATCAGGCAATGTAGCCTTCACGTAAGTGGGCAACTGAAGATACCCTATAAGATTCAACCTGAGCTACCTTAATGGACTAGCGCGGTAGACTTAAGGTTCGCTGTGGGGTCAAAAAAGAAATATGTCTCAAAATCTCATTGGACCTAAAGTATTAGGGTATTGCTTGGTCTCAGTTGTAAAGCAACTGAATGTGTAGTGAGATAAGTCATCTCATGACCATTTGCTGCTATTCACGTGGAGAACACTTGAAAGGCCAACATTGGGAACATATTTCTTAAGAGGCTAATTGTGTGTTTACGGAGAGAGTTCCAATGTCTACTCGAAACCGAAGCTGCGTATTGCATTGAGAGCCACTCTTGGAAAAAGCACAACCTCACACCTATGTTTACTGTAGGACATTTGCTTTTACGTAAAGGCTGAACTCACGATCAAGCTCACCCCTGGGCTGGGAGCAGGGCTGACCTAGAGTCCCTGGCGGCCGCCCACGCTGGCCTGAGGGCCTGGTGTGTCTCCCCCTGTCCCCAGACCTCTGTGTCACGAGGGCTGAGCATGTCCTCTGAGCACAGAGACGCTGGGGAAGGCGGGCCAGTGGCAACCAATGCAATACGCGCTTCCCTGAGACATGCAGCTCCACTGACGGCCTCGGACGGAGGGCACGGTATCTTCAGGTGGCTTTGGGATGCTTGACAAGGTGTTTCCATTAGAGCCAGACCTTGATTTCAAATCTGAGCAAGCTTGAAGCCCCTCAGCTGGCGCCCTTCACCCGCTGAGTCCCGGACTGGGGAGGCGCCGTCAGGTGGTGAGGGGAGCGTGTGGGTCAGGTGCCAAGTGAGCTCAGTGGCTCCCAGTTTAATGTCAAGGTCGTGGAGACACTGAGACTTGACCACGTGCTCAAACAGACGAAACCCCGTCCCCCGTCACGTGTGAATAAGAGCAGCACGCATCGAGGGCCTTGAAGCTTTCTTTGATTGCAATTAAGGTTCATTTTAGTTTTTTTTCTTTCAACCGGTGTGCCATCTCCAATATTTCCAACCCAGGAACGCACGCAACCACGCCAGGGTTGATAGACCCAGTAGCTTTCAAAGACCACAAAATTCCCTTAAGAACGTTCACTTTGAGATTTCCTATGGGTTCTCGGCCAATTTTACCATCATCGTCATTTAGAATGGCTCCCCCACCCGCGGGTTCCGATTTGCAAAGGGAGGGATGCCCCCGCTCCGTCGGCCAAAGCCCCCGAGGTCCCGCGAGGACCCTGGCTGAGGCGCTGGGCGGGCCCCCGGCACTTGCACTCTTGAAAGAAGAAAGAACACCCTTCCCCTCCCCTGCGTGGTGGGTCGGGCGTGTGGTGTGCCCAGTGGCTTGGTGGTGTTGGCGCTGACACACTCCCAACTGTCACACTGTACCTACTAGGTTCCTCCTGAGGGGTCAGGTACAGCAAGGAGAGCGCCATCCCCCACAGCCCATCTCCATTCGGGGTCACCTGCATCATCTGTGGGTACTGGTGGTCCTGGGAGAGGCAGGGAAATGTCCTCGAGAAAGAAAAAGGGGCTGCTTTTCAAGGGCAAGAGGCTGCTGAAAAAGCTGGGCGCGGTGAAGTGAGTCGGCTCCGGCGACTTCCGAGTCCACGTGGTTGTCTCTTAATTCCAGACGAGGGCTTTCAGGACTCGCATTTCCCAGCACACCCCAGAACCCCTCCTCCTGGACCCCGCAGAGAACTCTGCTCCCCGCGCCCCCCACCCTGCCCGCAGGCCTCAGCGGGCTCCTCCCTGGGGGCGGGCCTTCCAGGCGGCACTGCCCCAGGCCTGACCTGCGGGAGGGAGGGCCTGGCAGCCCCACCGGCCCCCCGTCTCTGTGCACTTGGCATCTGCCCCTAGAAGGGCGTCCGGCCCGCCCCTCTTCCCGTGCTTGCCTCATCCTGCGTAACTGTCACTTAACTCTGGTCTTGAAATTCCTAGTCGAACGGCCTTGATGTTCTTTCTGCCTTATTCCTGCACAATGGTTTGTACTGTCTAATAAAGCCTCGCTGTCCACTCGTCCGTGTGGTGCGTCCCTCCCGTGCTGTCCACCCCCACCCACGCAGGGCTCCACACCCGCCTGTCCGGGCTGTGGGTGCCGAGATCTGGGTTCGCACCTGAGCGCGAGCCGTCCCCACGGGACACGGTTACTGGTTGAGCCACTCACGGCAGGAGGGGGCCCGTTAGCCACAGGCGGCCTTCCCTCAAGCTGACTCCACCCCCCGCTTTCTGTTGCATTTTGTGGCGTGCAGATTCCTCCCTTTCATTATCTGTTACCACGCCAGACAGACCCAGACAGCAGCAGCACACTCGAAAAGCCATCCGCCTCGCAGAGCCCCAGGCCCAGGCCTGTCCCGAGGGGCCCCACCCCCGCCCCGAGACTCCCCAGTGGCGGGTGGCGGGCAGGTGCATTATGGTCACTGTTTTGTAATTCTCGTCCGCTTGTAAGTTGTTTTTACTCTTTCTACAAACTTTTCAGACTGCCTTTCTTTTGTAATTTATGGAAGGTTTATAAATGAATGACAGAGCTTTCCCCTTTGTGTCTTCAAAACCATGTTGTCAACTGTAATAGCCTCTGTGTGCTAAGTGCTATGTGGGGTGTGCACGTGGCGGCTGGTGTCAAACATTCTCCAGAAATAAAGGCTGTTATTTTGCACCTGCCGGCGTCCTGTCTTGTGTGGAGCGTGGGATGATGGCGGCCCAGCTGGCCCGCAGTACGGAGGGACTGGTGATGGCCTTACTTACCTCCAAGTGGGTGCCTGGCTTCCCTACACCAGGCCTGACCCGTGCTCGGGAGTCATTGACAAAATGCTGTCACACTTGCATTAGTGACAGCCTGGTCAGCACTGAGCCAGCATTTCCTAGGCGTGGGACACACCCCTGTGCAGCCAGGACGCAGAGGGTGGGAGTGCCCGCTGTGCTGCGCCCGCCCCTTGGCAAGGATGGTGTCCAGGGACAGCAAGCCCCCCGGAGCCAGCGGAAACCGCATCTCAAAGGCGGACGCGTTATTTTAGCCTTCTCCCCATAGTAGGGCTTATCCTAACAGGAGTCCAAAGAGGAAACGGATTCAAGTGCTTCGCTTCAGGAGACAACAGCTGAGCCTGCCCTTGAGAGCGCTGCCCTGATGTCCTTCCTGGGAACGCGGGACACGGACCGGTGCTTCCTCCTCCTGCAGCCACGAGAGACCCAAGGACGGGACTGTCCCACACGGTGCGGCCACGGCTGGCCTGAGAGCCAGACTGGTGCAGGCAGAGCGGGGCGGTTTCCCCCAACCGCGGGAGGGCAGGTGGGGTGAGGGTGCGAAGTTTTTGTTACATGTCAATAAATTTTGTTGCATGTGAACAAATTCTGGCACGTCAACATAATTAAAAAGCTGAAATGCTAGAATAAACGGATTGTTTTCTTTTTTTTTTTTTTTAAATTCTAGTTTAAATACTAAGTCTATGTGACGTACTTAATATCACACGCACTGTAAATGGCTGAAAAGATAAAGCTTATGTCATGTATACTTTACCACAATGAAAAATAAACTGATGACAGTTTTTCCAAAGGAAAAAATCAGCAGAAGTGGCCCGGACTCTTTCTCTACATCTTTGCAAATACTTACAGATTTCCTAACAAAACTGAAAGCAACAGTGAGCTGGACTTAGCTGTGGTGAAGGCTACCAAACATTTAAGGAACACGAAATGCCCACTGTGTACAAATTCTTCCAGAGACAAGGGGAAAAAATGGCCCAGACCAAGGAGGCCAGCATCGACCTGATACCAAAACTAGACAAATACATCGTAGCGAAACTACGGACCAACAGCACCATGCACGGAAATTCAAGAAAAATCCAAACCAAAATATTAACAGAATGAAGCCAGCAATACAGAAAAAGGCTGATTTGCTAGCAAAGACCCGTGCATTTTACTGCGTTGGCAGAATGGAAGTGTGCCTGTCTGATCATTTCCACAGACGCAGGGGAGCCCCGGACAAGGTTCCTGCCCTTTGAGGAAGCAGGAAGCGTCTGTGAAGTTCAGGGTCTGTGCTGATCTCCGTGCTGAGGACGGGCCGCACCCCCTTCCAGCAGGCAGCAGGCAGCACCTCCCTGGGTGGCGGGCATTGGACCCTGTGCACAGCTTCCCTGCCCCCGGCGACAGAGGAGGAACTGGAAGGCACACGCTTGGGAGATAAGGAATGTCTGCCTCAGGCAGCACGACTGGGTGCAGGCGATACTCTGGGGACAGGTCAGGGCATCTGCGAGGACACGTGCCAGGTCAACACACACACCAACTATTTCCACAGTCCAGCAGTAACGATTAGAAGCAGAAATGAAAATACGCCTCTGGGACATAATAAAATGAAAACGTACGTTGTTATATGAGCATCAGAGCCAGGAACGATTCAGGGATCAATTGAATGAAATATGGGCAAGACCAGCCTACTGGGAAATAGGACCCTTGCTCAGAGACTAGGAAAGAGCTCCCAGATCTTCATGGTGGCCACCCAGGAGCGTGTGGACTTGTCAGAACTCATCCCGTTGAATTCATTGATATGAACACTGTACCTCAATAAAGTTGCCTTGACACAAAAAGCCACGGCCCGTGAACTGGGGAAGAGGGCGCGGAGTTGGCGCTGACACTTGGAGCTGCCCGGAAAGCAGGGTCGGCACCACCTGCCCGTGCTACCCAGGCCCCTGGGGTCCTCGGAAAGGTGTGAGGGGGCCCGGGAGTGACCTTCTGGAACCCGGTCCTTCCTGCACAGCATGGGCTCCATGGGCCCAGGACCAGCCAGTGCCCCACCCAGGGCACGGCTGAGGCCACGGCTGTGGCCACGGCTGCCCCTCTCCAGGAGCCCTTTCACAGCAAGGGTGGGGGGCTGAGTCGTGAACCTAGGTTGTCACCTTTGTCACCTGCAGAGGAAATTGAATTAAAACCAAAGCAGGAGGAAGAGGACCGGGAGACACAGAGCCTATGTCATTTGACCCTCCAGCTGCTCAGCCATGACTGCCAAGGCGGAGACCATGAGGCACCGGCTGCTGAGACCCAGTTCACTGCCTCCCTGCACTTCCGGGTGGCAGAGCAAATGGGGGACAGTCAGCCTCTATCGGGAGCCTTCTGCCTCACACAGCTGAGCAGCTCAGCACCCCTGAACCAAGGCTTCACTGCACAGTGATGGAGGGTCTCCTGCTGCTTCCCAGAATCGTCGTATTTCCCAATTTGTTTTGTGGTTTTCAAGGCAGGAAAGTCTCTCAGCTCTAAGGGATAGTTTAAAAACTGCAAAGAATATGACTTTGAGGACTCAAGTGATTGACTAGTCATAAAAATCCATAAATAAGAACCAAATGCCCAAGTCAATCTTTCAGTTACATGATCAGACTTCCTTATTCTCCTTAATACTATGACTTTTTTTTTTTTTTTTTTTTTTACTATGACCCATTTTTATCAGCGATTTCCTGTCTGTCTGGCATTTTTCTAAAACTTCACAATTGTCTCTTTTCTTCTGATGTTTACAAATCAAACAGGTTAAGAAACCTGGACTAAAAGCCAAGAACAATGTTAACAGTTATCAGTTCAAAGAACAACAACAAAAGAAACTTACAATGTTTTTTATTTACAATGTTAATGAGGCTAAATCCAAAAAGTATTTTAAAAAATTATCTTAAAGAGAAGGAAAGGGAGCAAGAAAGAGGGAGAGAAACATCAACGTGTGGTTGCCTCTCGCACACCCCCAACTGGGGACCTGGCCTGCAACCTAGGCATGTGCCCTGACTGGAAATTGAACCGGTGACCCTTTGGTTTGCAGGCTGGCACTCAATTCACTGAGACACACCAGCCGGGGCCAAAAGGTACCTATTGCACAGGACGGAGTAAACCAAGAGCAGGACAGGGGGCTTCACTGAACTGCATGAAGTTACTGTTCCCACAGCTTGAGCACAGTCTGTGCAACATCCACTCCATGACAAGCAACGTGTGAGGGGGTCATGACACACCAGATCTGCCGGGAAGAAGTCCAGCCATCGTTCATGTAACGAGAACGGTTCGCGCAACATGGATGTAACCTGGCAGCCGAGGGGAGTGGACTGGGATGTGCAGGGGTGAGCAGTGACGACTTCACTGTATAGTCAGTGTGGATGGTAGATGCCACTGAGTGAGCATGTGAACTGTGTGGCCGTCACATTAAGAATGGCTGCGGGAGTAGAGCAAGGAGCCTGCATGCAGTGGCGCGTGAAGTGTGAACGTTCCTCCCTGGAAAACACTGGGTGATTCAGAGGCCGCAGCTGTGGACACCTGGGGGCTGGCAGCTCCATCAGAACACGCCCTCCCATGCATCACGTCTTGTGCGGAGTTTCTGGTAAAAGATCGCATCACCCAGGTGACTTGGCACCCTGTGACTTCTGGCTTTTCCCAAAACTAAAATTACCTTTGGAAGGAAAGAGATTGCAGGCCGCTGATGAGAGGAATTATGATGGGGCAGCTGATGGCGACTGGGAGCCTGTGTGAGGTCCTACGTGCCTGCTTTGAAGGGGACTGAGGTGTCACTGTCCTATGTACACCGTGTCTTGTCTCTATCTTCCTCATGTCTGTTTTTCCTACCACGTGGCTGGATCCCCTCTGGACAGACCATGCGCAGTCACTGAGCAACCTCAAGCCTGCTCTTTACAAAGTTTCCTAAGAATTCCTCCCAGGGTGCCGCCCCGAGATCCTCAGCCAGCTTCCCAGGGGCAGCTCCCAAGGCTGCGTTTCCTCCAGGCTCACGTTAACCCAGCAGGGGACGCGCCTCCTAACGAGTTTCACTCTGATGCTGGACTTCGGAAGTGGCTCTAATTTAGTTTGTACAAGTGGAACTGCCTTCTGACGGGAGGACCCTCCAGCAGTTTGCAAACTACATTCCATAGGAAACACACGTGCTTTTAGTAAACAAAAAAACAAACAAACAAAAAGGCACTATAATTCACATAAGGTGCCAATCACTTCCATTTTATTTTATAATAAATACAGTGATGTTAATACAGAGCACTGGCCTCTTCTGCTAAAGGGACTTAAAATGTTTCTTTGAACAGAAATTGAAAACTTTTCAACTATTTTTAACCCCACCCTGCTAGCCTATTTCTCCCCTTTCCTGCCCCTGCTAAGTGTTATTTCATGGCAGCTTTTATCTTTTTTAACTATCAGACGCCCCTGTACAGCCGCACCTTGCGACAGCAGTGGGCTCTGCTCCCTATCTATGCCTTTTCTCCTTTCTATTCAAAATAAGGTAAATATAAACTACAAGCACGCCTTTCTCGCTCATGAGAGTACCTTATTCCTTTTCAACACAAACACAACTCCTTACAATATGTTTGAGGCAAACAACTTAAAATATAAAATCTTAGTAAAACACGCTGCTTGGTGGCAACGTGAGAGTTGAGACTTCAGACAACCTCATTTCCTTCCCAAGTCTCATCTGCAAAGAAAACCGTTAAAAACCAGCCTGAAAGACTCCCGGAGCCCTTGATCAGGCGGCGAGGCGGCGGCGGCGGCGGCTACAGGTAGTAGAGGCGGTTGGACAGGGACAGGTTCGGCTCGCGGTGGATGCTCTGGCCCACGAGGAAGGCCAGCTTGTGCGCGTACTGACACGGTGCGGGGACGCGGATGACGCCCTTCGTGGGAGGAAGCAGGGCTTCCGTTAGTTAGTCTCAGCCCAGCACCCCAGCAGTCCCGCTCTGCAGGGACGCCCCCGGGGCAGTGTTGGCGGGGAGGGGGCGCACCGGCCAGTTGTAGTAGACGTGGCAGAGCTTGTACGTCAGCCGCTGGATGTGGTCGGGCTTCAGGCCGCTGCTGTCGTAGATGACGTTGTAGTGCGTGGGGGACACGCTGCCACTCCTCACCGCCTGGCTCACAATGAAGAAGTCATACCTGGAACCACAGACGCGTGCATGGGGGCGAGGCTCCCGTCTGCAGCGCAAGGTAAGAGGGTTCAGAGTTCCAACAGGGACAAGACCTCCAACACCAGTGTCGGCTGGTCTCCTGGGGACACCGTCCAGGTGTGGACGAGGCGGGAGCTGCTCCTTCTGGCACCCAGGGTGGGTCACGGGAGCCCTGGACAGTGGGGCAGTGGGGATGGGGCTCTGTCACCCCCAAATACCCCTGTATCACAGAGATGTCCCCCCACATCTCACAGAGATACTCATTCCACTTGCCGCAGATTTAGAGGGAAGCTGGGAAACCCAGGGAGCCTGAAAGGACCTAAGTGGAACCAGATGGGAGCCAACAGCCCAGCAGAACCAGGTGAGTAAGTACTGAGACGCATCCCATCAGCATTTCTCCTTGGCACATCCATCCTGAGCTGCTGCGATCTGGCTGATAGATTATGAGGAAATTAACTCATTTATTATGTCCACGGGAACAAAATGATAGTCAGAACTGATCTACAACAGATTTGGGGCTTTGGAAACGACTTCCTGTAAAAGCAGAGCGGGCGCAGCAGGGCGGGCGCAGCAGGGCGGGCGCAGCAGGGCGGGCGCAGCAGAGCGGGCCTCCGCCCTCAGCCCCAACGCAACCTGCCGCGCGTGGGGCAGCCGGGCATGTGCCCCGGGGCCTCACCAGCACTTGGGTGTTGTAGTAAAAAGGAGTCAGATTTTTCTACTTCCTAATGCAACTTGGATTCCCCACTGTGGGGGTCCCACGGTGCCCTCAGACGAGGGCTGCGTGGGCACTAGGCAACCCGGGGCCTGGAGAACGAGGGTGACGGTGCCCCTGACGGCTTCTGCAGGGCTGCCTTTCAGGAAAGGTTCCATACAAACACTTGCCCTCTGGGGAGGGCATCCTGTGGCCTCCGTAGGATCAAGGTCACGGGTCCGAGCTGAGCCCTGCATGTGCCCATGTGTGGCCAGAGCCTGGCCCCAGGGTAAAGGAAGGCTTTCCTCAGCAGCCACTTCCTCATCTGCAGCTGGGTTTAGGGGCCAGACAGGTCCCGGCCCTGGGACACTATGTGCGTCACAGACCTCAACCTCTGACCAGGAGACAGGTGGATGAGGTTCACGCGCAGCTGCCAGGCCCCAGTGCAGAGCACCCCACCCCTGCCCGCCTCTGCGCAAGTGACGAGTGCCAGAGTCCCCTCAGCCACAGATGCCCACGCAGACGCCCAGGCTGGTGCTCCAGGCATGCAGGTGGTGAGTGTGGGCTGCGGGAGGGTCTCAGGACAGACGAGGGAAGGCTGGAGTGTGGAACACAGCGTGAGGGCTGCACCCCGTGTCACCACAGGGGGCCGTGGTCAGAGAGGTGACAGGCCGCAGCCGGCACCTGGCCCACAGGCAGGACTCACCACTCCGGGCGGGTCACCTCCACGTCGATGACGGTGCCGGGAAGCGGGTTCTGCAGTCTTCCTCCAGACTGGGCGAAAAACCTGGCGTTCACACGCTTCTTCACTACGATGACCGTCAGCCGGGGGCTGAAAGGTGAGGAAGCTGCGGTTAGTGCTGTCTGGGGCTCATCCATGCCGTTTAGGAAGAGACACGACCCTTCTGGGGGCCTGGGGGTGCAGGGGTGAGATTGGGGTGAGGGGGCACCTGTGGATGTGCTGTCCTGCCTTCCCCCACCCCTGCCATGCTGGGCCCATCTCGGACACACGCAGGCGGCGTGGGCTGCACCGGCCACTCACTTGTAGCCACGGCCCACGGACTTGAGGCAGTCCAGGAACTGCGGCACCTCGTAGTTGACCAGCGTCTTCAGCTGCCCGTCACCCACGCCGTCGCGGTAGACGATGATGCGGCTGGGCATGTACTCGTTGCACGTGTTCCAGGCCCGCAGTGCAGCTGCGACAGAACCAGGTACATGCAAATGAGCCCACGCAACAAAATGGGGCTCCCCCCGTCCCAGGCCTGCTCAGGATGTGTCCCTAAGGCCCGTGCGGGGACTGACCTTGCAGGCAGACCTTGAGCCCG
This sequence comes from Noctilio leporinus, assembly GCA_004026585.1. NCBI lineage: Eukaryota > Metazoa > Chordata > Mammalia > Chiroptera > Noctilionidae > Noctilio > Noctilio leporinus. The sequence continues at coordinate 269,442 of PVIW01000869.1, read as the reverse complement.
TCCACCAGCTCTTGTCCTCTGTCTTGGAAGACGCAGCGGGAGAACCAGCTGTGCAGACAGAGCACCACCCAGGTTGGCGGCGCCATCTGGCTGCTTCTGCCCTTAGCAGCTTAGGGGTACCAGCCTCCCTGCAGGCGCCTGCCAACAACCCCAAATCCTCCAGGACACCTCACCAGGGCTAAAGGAGAAGCTCGTTCCTCCCACAACACACACCACGAGCTCTTTTCTCAGCACCAGTGCTGTCACTTCATGGCAGAGGAGAAGGTCAACCTGCACCGTGACCCCAGAGGGCCCTCCCGGGCTCACACCTGGACACGTGCAGACCCACTCCCCTGGTGCCCCAAGAAGCCCTTCGGGATGGACATCGGGCTTTGGAAGCCTGAGAACTGCCACTGGGCCCCCTGGCCAGGCTGCAAGGCCAGCATCCACCACGTGCACAGGCCTCTCAGCTTCCCTTGCCAGCCGACACGCAGTGGCATGTTGCAGATGTCAACCTTAATGAGGCGTGCTCCTCCGCCACCCCCCCAACACACACACAAAGCAAAGGAACCGGAAATGCAGCTCCTACCGCAGACTGAGGACAGAACAGTGACAGGGCTGCAAACGACTGTTTCTTTCCGGCCTTTTCGCTGCAGCGTCAGGGCGATCAGCAGGCCGGGAGGGAAGCTCCGGCCCCGCCCCAGCAGAGGCCCTGCCCAGGCGGCCCGCGCACTCACCGGGTCATCCCCTCGTTGATGCTGGCCACGAAGCCCGCGATGGACCTCCGGCCGGCCGTGGTGTCGTGATAACAGTCAATGCCCACGATCATCACCAGCTTCAGCTGCAGGGGAGACGCTGCAGTTTCAGACCCCGAACAGTGGGGGCCCCGCGTGTCTCCCCCACGAAGACTGTCCCCGGCTGGGAACAGGACTCACAGGCATGTCCACCCTCCACAGCTCCCCGCCCATCTTGCAGTTCATCTGCAGGGCGATCTTGGTGGCGATGGCCATGACAGTCTGCTGCTTGCCCAGCGTCCGGGCCACCACGCACTGGCTGGGGGTGGGGCAGTCGGTGCACAGGTACTTCTTAATGGCGTCGTATTTGTCCTTGCGATTGCTCGACAGCAGGCAGACAACCTGCAAACAAGCAGAGCGCCTCGGGACAGAGAACGAGGGGGCTGGAGGCCAAGTTCCAGGACGACAGAACCCACCCCCACGGAGCCCGGCGCAGCCCCTCCTTCCCCATCTCTGCCACGGGCCACCTCGCCCAACACTGGCTGGTGTTTCCTGCCCAGTGTGTCCCCTAACTGGCAGGCGCTGATGGGGACACGTGCAACCACACTGTGAGTGGCCCCGCGGGAACACGGAGACGGGGATGGGGTGGAAGGAGCAAGGGACAGCCTGCGGGGCGCCACGGGGAGACTCCCTGCCCACCCGAGGCCCCTAGGACCCGGTCAGGCTCCCAACCCTTTCAGGCTCTGGCTCGGGAGCCTCGTCACACTAGGAAGTTTCCCAGGAAGCCCACGGACAACCTGGACACGGTGGGGTGGCCCAGACACAGCCCTCGGTCTGGGGAGGTGCTGGTGGGGCACAGCACCACAGAGCCCGGTCTCCCCTGTAGTCGCCACGCACATTGAGCGGTGACGTTTCACACGCACGCGTGGGACAGCGAGCTGGCGTCCTGGTCAGTATCCCTCGGGAGAGCGGGGAAGTACCTGCACCCCCCGCAGCCATGGCTCCAAGTTCCAGTTCTGGAGCTGAACGCGACTTTGACTTGGGGGTCTCCTCACGCGCACCCCCCTCCTCTGCACGCCCAGCGCAGTCCCTCTCCCGCTCGAGTCTGTCCTCCCAGACGCAGAACAGGGACCTGCCTTCAGCAGAGGGACGAGGGCCACCCTGGGGCAGGGCGGACGAGGCTGACTGCGCCTCAGGTTCCAGCAGCAGCACCCGCTGGGGTCAGGGACCGTGTGCGGCCTGAGTCAGTCGCGCTCTGCGTGTGAACAGCTACGTGCGGCTCTCGCTTCCGTGTCCCTGGGCTTTTCCCCAACCGTCTTGGGTCCAAACCAACCGAAGGGGCGTTGTCTTCCCGCCCCTCCCGCGCAGTAACCGGCCCGGCAGACGACTGGAGCCAGTGCCGGCTCTCATCCCTTAGGAAGGGAAAACACCTATTTTGTGCCCAGTGTGGGGACCTAACTGTGACGTTTGGAAAATGAACTCAAGTTCCAGCATTTCCAAATGCCCCTCGAAGCAAGTCTGCATGGCTGCCGCAGGTTGGGAGCAACTTACAATCTGAGTGTCTGATGTGACCTTCTGCTGTAAGACTCGCAAGTAGGCTTCAGTCCTGTCGTCCACTTCAATCCTGGAATGGAAACGCGCAAGCCCACCCTGAGAAGGGGAGGGTGGGGCAGCATGTGCTGCAAAGTGCCCGCAGGTTCGAGCACGAGAGACGCTGCTGTTCCAGGTACGGATGGATGAGACGCCCAGGCGGCCCGGCGGCCACCCCACCATCTCGGCCCCCACACCTGCGCCTGTGCCTGAGCCCACGTGTCCACTGCTCCCCGCAGAGGTGGGTGGCCGACTCACATCACTGCCTTCCTCATCTGCATGCCCATGGCTGGCGTGACCTTGAACAGGTTCTGGATCAGCGAGTTGGCTGCTTCGTAATTCCTCCGTGTGTAGATCAACAGCCAGTTATCCAGCGGCTTCACGCTGATCAGCGGGGCGCCTCTTGTTTCCTTGGACCAGTCTGCAAACTGGGGGTTGTACTCGAACTACAAGAGAGTTAGAGGCACCGTGAAGTTGTGTGCATGCTCCGCGAGGAAGCTGAGAAGTCACCATCGATTCCCGGGCCGAGCCTGATCCCCAGAGCCCCTCACTCCTAGGGTGCCAGGACAGACACAGGCTCTTGAGGGGGAAAAGGGTACTGAAGTGTCCCCAGAGGACAGTGGCAGCTTAAGACTTGTCCACGTTAAGAGATGAGACATGCTGGCAGCTGTGACACCGGGCACAGCAGCCTGGGGCTGGGTTAGAGGGAGGGCCCACCTCCCCGCTGCCCGGATGGGACAGGCTCTGTTGGCGTCTCTGCCAGCGACCAAGCACGAGCTGTGGGTGGGCTGCCTGCAGGGCCCTGCGGAGGTGGAGGCCCAGCGGCACAGATGGGCGGTTCTCACACACCGACCCATGCACCACTTCCAGCACATGCACACCCACACGCACACGCATGTGCACATGCAGATGCTGCCTGACTTTTCGGAAGGCAGACGAGAACAGGCATCATGGCATGTCACACGCGTCTCTACAGACGTGTAGCCCTGGCAGGAAGGAAGCCACGTCACTCTGGATTTCTCTGCGCAAGATCATCTTAGAGGCAGAGTAGAGAGCAACCTGGGTAGAGGCTCCAGCTCACCCACACCGGACGGGGCCTGGGCCAGCAACCAAGGTGAAGGCGCCTGGGAGAAGCCCCACAGATGACCCCGGGACCATGCCCTGGCTTGTGTTCTCTGCGTGTCCGCACGGCGGCTTCCCTGGCTGCTCGGTCACTGGCAGGGGCCAGGTGGGGTGGGGAGGGCAGAATAGTGCTGCTTGTCACCGCCCTCCCCATTGGTGCTGGGCCTCTGCCCCCAGCCTGCCCTCCGTGACCACAGCGCAGCCGCCTTACTGTCTTCCCGCCTTGGTGAATCTTCTCCGCTTGCAGGATCCTCCCTGAGAAGGACAGCAGGTTGGAGTCGAAGCTCAGACCCCAGTCTCGGAGCTCCCTCTGGACATTGTCGTCTCTGTCGACAGAACATTGACCCCTCAGCAGACGCAGGGACGGCCAGTGACACGGACGCTCGCAGAGACCCATCCGAACCCTGGCCCTTGCCGTGCTCGCCTTGGGCTGGAGCCTGGCCCCAGCACACAGACATCACGCGCTGCCTTGCGCCCCCACCAGGCCCTCGCCTGCCGACTCAGAGGCCCAAACACTCTTTCCTCCAAGCCAGCCCCAGTGTTGCCGGAGAGAGAAAAGAGTTGCCGGAAAACAAGCCAATGTTTTAGTTCCTTTTCCTGACAGAGGAGTTGGAAAGGCTGTGGGCTGAAACTTCAACCCCTCTTCCCTCACTTAGAAAAGGGAAGAACAGACCCCCCAATATTGCCATATGAAAGGAAACAGAATCGCTGCTGGGCCCTCAGGAAGCGTTCCTGCCCAAAGGCACTCGAGGGACCGGTGCCTGCGCCGGCGGACTCACTTATGGATGTAATCAATGAGCCGCCCCACTTCCCGCTGCCGCTGCTCTGGGGTGAGTCTCGTGTGGACGGCTAAGTCTTTCATCACGTTGAAGTCGTTGCGCATTTTATCAGTTAGACCTTTAATGAAATGTTGAAGAGAGTTTGTTTAAAGAACCAAGAATCACAGCTCAGTATCTGGAGCGCGAGGAGGTGATTCGCGAAAGGAGATCTCGAGGGATCTTCTGGGGCAGGACACAGTGGAACACAATGGCAAGTGGTGGCGACAGCTGGGCCCGGGAGATGCCCACACATGTGTGACCCACTGGTCCCACCTGCAGGTGCTGGAGGCCGCACCTGTGAGGTAGCACAGCTCCGGGATGAGCATGGCGGGGCCGGGTAGGATGCCACCAGGGCCCCGCCTCCTCTTGGGCTGACTGACCAGCACCGGCTGCTTCAAGTCGGTGATCTCCTGGTTGTATTGCTGTTCAAGAGAAGGTGGGCGTCACCACTCAGGGAAAGTGCCCGTAGCAACATGGTGGGCAGAGGCAGCTGCTGCTGATGTGCAGCACGGTGGCCAACAGCAGCAGCTTCCCACTTCCCAGTCCTTTTCAAAATGCACTTCAACCCCCGACGGCAGGTCTGAGTGGCAGCTTCCCTGTCCTCCCAGGAGCCCACGGTCGTGGTCAGGCTGGCTCTACCCAGGGCCTGTTCCTCTCGGCTCTCATCACTTCCTGTTTGGGCTTCTGGGTTCAGAAGCGGCTGCTGGATGACTTGGGCCCCCCCGGGAACCTGGGCAGGGCACTTCCCAAGCGACTATGAGCCAGCACTGCCCTCCTGGGCCCCCTTCACCGGCCTGACCGCCGCAGTTTTCCCCGAGCGGACAAGCCACAGAGCACCAGCCACGCCCGGTTTGGGCCGCTCCTGGGCGCCCCTGCGTGGCCCGACGCCCCTGGCTGACACTGCCCGCACCTTCCTGTAGTACTCGAGGAAGCTGACTTCAGAGCCGTCCGCCTTCTTGAAGGTGCTGTTTGGGTTCTGGTCCCAGTCAATGTCGTCCACCCTGTACGTCTTGTTGTTGTACCTGGAGAACACGCACGCCGGGTGGAACTCTATTAACATGTGGAGTAACAGCTGAAACTTCAAAAACACTTTGTCATACGCAGTATCGCAGGGAGGAAAAAGGGAAAGAATTTCTCAGACTACGCTGCATCAATGGGAACGAGACTAAATTACTATTAAAAATAAAATGAAAAATGAAAGGGGTAAAGATCATGATGCATTTGTCATCCAGATGCGTACGCTCCCCAAACCTGTTCTTCCGGAAGATGACAAACGCCTTGCTGCTGTTGGGGTCTCCCTCCCGCCGCCAGGGCAGACCCCTGCTGACGGGCGGGTCGGCCATCTTACTTGGTGAGGACAATCAGGCCTATGAGCTCCTTCGACACCTGCTCCTGGAACCGGTGCTCTTCCGTCTGCTGGTACAGGCTGAACATGAAGTCCAGGACCGTCTCGCTGCGCAGCACCTTGTGGCTGACATCGGTGCACAGCATGATGTTGTTCTCGTACTGCAGGATGGAGGTCGTGAAGCCGGGCCAGATCACCAACCTGCGACACACCCCCGCCGTCGGCTCGCACAGCTGCGAGAGCCCCTCCGCCAACGGGCTCTGAAGTGCGAGGGTTTGACTGAGGGAACTTTACCTACCGCTAAGTTTTACATGGTTCAGATAAAGACCTGTTTCTGAGGTCTTCAATGATGAATGTTCTTTTATAATAATTTCATAAGTTCCGTTGTAAATTAATACACTAACTTTGTTAAAGTGCTCTGTATCCTGAACCAAGACTTCAAAAAGTTGCCAATCTAACTGAAACATCTCGAATTGCTTTAATAAGTCAAACCACTGAGCCACCCTCTCGACACACGTGTGAAGCCACCCTGTGGGCTGCTGGGTTCATCACCTGTGCGCTCCGAGGGACACGCAGATTCACACCCTGTGATTTGTAAAATCCAGGTATCTGGGATGTCCCCTTAGTACTCAAGCCGAGTCACACTCACTTTGTGTGATGGGCACCGGGAAAAGCCACAGGATCAAGTGGGTCATTTCAAGTGCAAGCATCACTAGAAAGTGATTCAGCCCCAGGACTAGAAACTTGCTGGTTCATACAAACCTGTGGTTTGGAATATCAATTGGGTCACTTGGGTTGTAATAGTTCCGTCCAATCTGTTGCAAATTCATGATCTTCAGAAGCCTAGGAATGGAAAGACGAGAACGGAAATGTGATGGCGAGGGACCCGCTAACCCCACAGTCACAACGGTGCATTGGCCCCTCGGACCAGACCCCGCTGGCCTGCCCGTTCCTGCATGGTGCGGGCGAAGGGTGGCGCTCTGCATTGTGTGAAAGCTGCACAACGTAAGAAGGTGCACGAGTCACAAGAGATGCAATGTCAGTCTCCGTCAGTCGTGCTGCATGGGGCCCCAGCCATGACCGCTCCTCGACCAGCACTCTGGGGCAGGGACAGACCATGTGGCCACAGCCAAAATGTTCCTTCCCCTCCCCAGAGGCTGTTTTCCAACTGCTCACGGAGAGGAAAACCAATCTACGAATGACGTTAATTCTGAACAATCACCCCGCAAAATGAATGTCCCAGTGTCTGCAGCTGATACCCTGGACCAGCCAGAGGAGGTAACTTCCAGACCTGAGCACCGTGTCTCCCTATTCACGGGCGGACGTCAGCCCCTGCACCCTGCTTCTCACCCAGCAGAAGAGCTTCGTGGAACATGGATCCCGACTTCCGGTTTGGGAAATGAGGCATCTGTCTCGAAAGCAAGTCACAGAGCCTGCCGTCCGTCTCCCAGGACGAAAGGCTGCACCCAGCCCTGCCTCGTGAGCAGGTCCCCCGGGAGAGGAAACAAGGTCAGCGACAGTGGGCGTCCCCAGCAGCAGCTGCAGCACCACCCGGAAGGTCAGAGGTGTCCCCAGCTCTCGCGGGTGAGTCCGCATCAGTGCACTGGGCGGCCGGTGGCCCCGTAAACCTACGGACGTGCACGAGCACAGGCCTGTGCGGTGCAGCTCTCCCTGTCCGGCGTGTGCCGAGCCCCCACGTACCTGCGGAAGATGATGTTGTAGAACTGCAGGCATGTGGGGGACGTGGGCGGGAGCTCGTTCGTGAGTGTGATGGTTATCCGCACATGCTCCCCGTTTCGAGTCTGGCTGAAAACTTCCGTCACCTGAGGCCGGGGTGGAGAACAGAAATGCAAACAGCTCAAAGAAAACCAAGTCTCGTCGGGGCAGCTGCAAAAATCGCCCCAACTACCCGTGAAGTTGGCTGCGAGGACAGAGTGCGCAGCACCCCTGCAACCCTACAGCGTGGCCAGCAAGGCTTTCCGGTGGGCATGAGGGTGACACGCTAGTGACAGTGACGCACCCTGAGGGGTGACAGGTCCTCCCAGGCAGAGCCGCGGGGGTCTTAGGGCTCTCTGGATGGTGGTGCCTTTGCTTTGAAGTGGAAACCCCCACCTCCTTTCCCTGATGGCACTGGAAATAACCTTGTGCTGCAGCCGTTTAGGTAAAAAGAGTATTGTTCCATCAAAGGCGTGACACCTCCCGATCAAGTCTTCATGCTGGAAAAGCAGCGCCGAGCGGAGCCTGCGGGCCTCCATCAGCGGGTTGTAGTCGATGTGGTACTGGTACAGCGCCCACTGTGGGCGCGACGTCAGCCGGAAGTGGTTGGTGCTGAGCCTCACGATGATCCCCGAGGAGCCTGCAGAGCACGTCACACGCAGTGAGCCCCCACCCAGCCCCTGGTTGTCCTTCCCCTGCGTCTGCCGCGTCTCTGTGAACAGAGGGCCTGCGACACTCACCCTCTCCGGCGCCACCTCTGGAGGCCGCTGTCCCTGCTGCATCCACCCTGACAGCACATTTAGAGAAAACCCTCCTCCACTAAGTAACTTACCACTGGACCAACCCCGCTCTAGGGTAAAGAGCTGTAAAGGAAACCCTGTGCTTACTCACCTGTTTTTGATTCTTTAACGTGGTCAATGTTCTGTCTCGTGTTCACCCCGAGGTCATGAAAGTCTCTGCGCCGACCTCCCCTCTCTGCTAGTGACAACTCCTGAAATCCAGCAGAAATCTGGAGTTCTTCAAAGAAAGGAGCGGGGAGAAGAGAGACACGGAGGTGAGATGGGACACAGCCCAGACCTGTCCACAGCGGCCACAAGCCATTTTCCTGCAAGTGAGCTGAGCTCCTCATGGAACCACTGAGGACACCACTTCACTGGAGGGCAGTGAGTTTTAAACGACAGTGTCACTTCCAAAGCGCTTTAGGGTCCCTGCAGCCCTAGGCTGGGGCTTCATGCCAAGGTCCTTCAGACACATAACTGTTCCATCGGCCCCCGTCACCCTGTCCCTCCCGAGGACTTTCAGTCCTCGCTACTCGCAGCCCGTTTCCCTGGGATGCGGCTCGGGGTTTCCACGCCTCTGAAAATGGCTCCACGTGCTCTACCATGAAGGTACTGGAGTTCCTACTGGACCTTCTTGAAAAAACTTGCACTTACAGGTGACCTTCAGCACAGTTTTGTATCAGTTTCAGTACATGGCACGGTGGTTACATGGGCCAGCACGCACCTGGCACCACACCAGCTCTCACAGCCCCACTGTGCTGAACCCGGCCACCTGATGACCCTATAACTGCCCATTGGTGCCCGTGAACCCCTTCACCTCCCCGACCCACTTGCCTGACCCTGACTCTCATCAGGCGTGTCAGGGCTGTGGTATCCTGCTTGTCCTTAACCCCTGGGCACCTACGTGCTCACCCGGTGTGTGGGAGGGCACTAGCACGAGTGCAAGGGACGTCCCAGCTGCTGCTGGGTGCCGACCTGCCCAGAGCGGTCCCCTCACCCAACACAGAGGACAGGCCAAGGATGTCTCAGCACGGTGCACAGGCAAGGACAGGATTCTGCTTTCACAGGCCTTTGCCTCTCCAGGGCCGCATCCTCTCTGTCCCCAGCTCAACAGCACAGGTATGTGAGGGGAACGGCTCTGAAGGTGCAGCCAAGAAACGAGTCCTGCCACCAGCAGTGTCTGTTGTCTCATGACAGTGGCACGGTGTCACAGTTGGTGCACACCACTCCTGGATTCAGATTCCCCATGTGAATCCAATCATGTTCATGGATTGCACAGGTTGTGACCCAGTCGTGCGGCTCATGGGAACGTGACGGGGGCAGGACGCAGGGCAGAGCGGCGGCTCTGATGTCTGGCGACCCCAAACCTCGGCATGTGGCTCAGAGCAGCCGTTTCCTGTGCCCACCCACCCACAGCTCTCACACAAACCCCCATGTGGACACGGGTCTGTTTGTTTCTGTTAAAAAATAAGCAATAACCATAGAAGCAGCTTACATTACACATCCAAGTAATTCCTTTCCGAGACAAAGCCCAGCGTTTGGAATCAGAACGGGTGTTCCGACTAGGCCAGCGGTCAGGGGTCTGACCTCAGTGTTGGGAGAGTTTTAGAAACCAAACGTCAGATGCTCATCTCGGCCCAGCTTGTGATGTTGCAGGGAACCCAAGAGAACGTTACGAAGTGGTTCAAAATGTATCATCGGGACGTTTATCATCAGTTCAGCCTTCCGCTCCCTCAAGACACCGCGACTTCATTTCCGGGGAGAAGAGAGCCGGCTCCAGACCAGGGGCCCCAGGGCAGCGGAGCAGCTCAGGCTCCAAGGGCCGTGGGGGGCCGTTCCTTTAGGGTTTGTACCCCGGCTGCCGGCTCCGCCCCGTCCCCGTGACACACGCACACACACACGTGTGCACACACGCGTGCACGCCACTGTCCCTTCACCTTGTGACTTGGCTGTTGCTCCCACTGGTCCTCGCTGCCGTCCCAGGCCGACGAGCTCCCCCTCGGGCAGCGGCTGAGGCCGCGGCTGGCTGTACCCGGGCTGCGGACTCTGCCCCGGGCGACAAAGAAGAGCGTCCTTTCCACCAGAGGTCGCAGGAGTGAGATGAAAACCACACCCGGCCCAGCCCCATCTCCACGGGTCGCCAGAACCTTCCCACAGGAGCTGCTTCCAACGCGCTGCCCGTGAGCACCAGCCCCAACCCCGACAGGCCGCCCGCCTGCCCGCGGAGGCCGCGCCGGTGCCCGGCGCGGGGCGACACTCACCGCGGCAGCGCCCACGTGCTGCGCCGCCTCCTGCCCGCGGGCGCGTCCCCTGGCCCGGGCTCGCGCTCGCCCCGTCATCTTCCTTCCGCCCGGTCGTCGGCGCCGGGTGCGCGGCCGCCCTCGCTGCCTCACGGTCACCGCGGGCGGGTTCAGCGGCGACTCTAAGGCGAGCGCGTGGGCAGCGACGTCTAACCTCCGCTTCGTGTCTCTGGGCACCGGCCACGCAAGTGCCCCGCGCGGGAGGCCGCGTGGACCCTCCGAGCTGCCCCCCGGCCCCCGCGCCCCCGGACCCCTCACCCCGTCCAGGCAGCCGTCCCGCCCGCCCGTGGCTCCCCACGCAGCCCCCGCCCCGCGCCGCCCCCCGCCCCGCACGCCCAGCCCCAGCCGAGGCGACCCCAGCGGCCCAGACGCGCCGCCCTCACCCGCTGCAGCCGGAGCAGCGACACCGCTGGCGCGGGGCTGCAGGACCCTCGGGCTCCGCCACCTGGCCGGGCGCACCAACAGCCCCGCCGCGCCTCCAACGGTCGCCCGCGGATCCCTCCGCGCTGACGCCGCCCCAACGGCTGCGCCTGCGCCTGCGCAGCTCCGCCCGCCGACGGACGCGGGCTCGGCCACGTGACGGGGGGGGGGGCAGCAGTCGAGGCCAGGGGCGCGCTGATTGGCTGCACAGGACTGCGGTTTCCAGCAAGTCCCGCCCTCATCTAGCTCCGCCCTAGGGCCCCGCCCACACCAAACCACGCCCTGGGCCACGCCCATACCAGGCCACGCCCACGGTCATGCCTGCCCACACCCACACCAAACCACGCCCTGGGCCACGCCCACACAGGGTCCCGCCCACACCGGAGTCCAGGCCCCACGTGGTCCTGGGACCCGAGCGTGCGGGTGGGTGCGAGTGCGGGTCGCTGGCCACGTGGGGACAGCCCTGGCTGAAGCTCAGCCCCCGTCCGCTCCGAGCTCGGGAAGAGCGGCCTTCGTCTTGGGCTGGCCCTTAAATTGCGAAGGTAACTCGCTCACCGACTAAGGAAATGAGCTTTGACCTTTGCACCCCAACCCCCGAAAACAATCGCGCTGCAAGGCCAGGATGCCAGGCGGCTGCCTACCTGCAGGTTCAACCTTCCCCTCGACAAACTGGGCGAGGAGTGCGTGCGGGTCCACGGGCGACGCCTCTGCGGGGCGGGTCAAGTCCCGCTTCGCCCCGCCCACTCCGAGGGTCGGATCCCGCGCGCGGGCCCCACGTGCCTGCAGCTCTGACAGCTTTCAGGTGGCGCTGCTGCACGGGGTTCAGGTCCGGGTTAACGGGGGGACTGGGCCGTGGGAGCCGAGGTAAAGCTATTGTAGGTACCGAGGAATAGGAGAGAATTGGTGGTCAGCTCGGAAGTGTGGCGGGTGGTACCTGGAGATGTGACGGGTTAAGCCTTGTAAGAATTCAGCACCTTCTTGGTGACACACCGGGGGTGGAGTGAGCGACCACAGGGTTACCACTCGGAGCCTTGTTCACAGCTGCAGTCACGGCATAAACGTGCCGTTTTTTCATTCACCCCGGTGTCGTTGAAGGGGGGGGGCTGGAGCGGACTGAAGCCTCCCACGGCGCCCCCCCAAGTCCTGCAGTCACGTCCGTGGGGTGGGGGGACGGGCTGGGCTTCGTTGCTTCCACGTTAGCGTGACTGTAAAACTCCACCGGGGGAAGCTCCACGTCCCCAGATCCTGCTGACTCAGTCGGTCTGGGACGAAAGCAAATAATTGTAACGAGAAACAGGGTGATTCTTAGCGCGCGCGGGAGGTGCCATCGTTCGAGGCCATTCCCTGGTCCTGACATTGTTACACCGAGAGCATTTACGAGCAAAGGCGAGGCGCGTGAAGACAGGACTACCTGGGGGCAAAAGGGGAAACCCGGCCTCCCACACGTTCGCACCTTCTAGGAAACGAAAGGCCGGACTGGGACCCCGAGATGACCCTGAACTTGTGCCGGCCGGGTGCGAGGGTTGCGCGGAGAGCTGTGCCAGGCCTTGGCCAGCAGAGGGCGCCATAAAACAAGACCTGGAGCGGCGCGGCCTCCCACGTCCCGCACCGCCGTTCCGGGGAAGAAGCCAGGCGTGTCCCTCCGCGTCCCTTTTGTCTGCGGGCTTGCGCTCCTGCCGCCGCCGCAGACACCGCGCTCCTGGGCAAGTTCCGCAGCGTCTCGGGCTGCAAGAAGTCGCGACCCCACAAGATGTAGGTGATTCTCGGGCCCCCTTTCTCCCGACGGCTCAGCAAACTCACCGAACAGCACAACGAATTCTGCAGAGAGAACTTAGGGAAACGTTGTTTCTCTACCGGAAACCCTGAAGCTGCAGCTCTGTGTTGGGCTCTGGAAACGGAGTGAACATGAAAGGTTCTTGTTCTGTGTATCCAATGCCCATTCGTCTCTTCCCTGAACCAAGCTGAACCTCCACCCAAGCGACTTTCTGTGTCAGTAGAAATTGTCACCCAGCGTCAGCCTCTGCCCTGTGGGAAGGATTCCGCACGAGCCAGCACGTTGGAAAATATCGTTCGGATATTTTCTGGTCTCGACCAATGATAACAAAATCACACACTTGTAATTGAATTTGTTGGTGGAAGTTTCAATTTCTATGTTTAAGAATATAGTTATCCCGAGTTTCCTTCCTTTTTAGTTTCCTCTTAAAAGCCTTTGTTTTGGAGGCTTTAATTTTTTTTTTTTTTTCCCCAACGAGTTTACATTCCACATTATGTTGTGTTAGTTTCAGGCTGGGTTTCTAACTGGCTTGAAATATACCTCTTAGGGAAATTGTTGAGCTTATGAACTGACCGGCGGCAGATGTACAAACGGTTTGGGTCACACGTGTCACTCTGAGCTGTATTATTATTTACGAATTGGTGCCTTTGACATTTCATTCAGCTTCACTTCAAATACTTAAGTTCAAAGAGCAAAAATCAAATATTAATACAGGATTTTTTTTTGGGGGGGAGGCTATAAAATCAGAGGAAGTTATGCTGAGCTCTGTCACATGACGTGTCACTGGCCTATTTTGAAGAGCTGTTCGAGGTAGGGCTCCTCCTCCCGTGCCAGCCAGGAAGGTAGCTGAGACCCACTGCGAAGGGGACGTGTGATGGGTGCACGTTGGACGGTTGGACTGAGCACCTTCAGTCCTTCCTGATCCTGAGATCAGTCCTTCTCCTCTGGAGACCCCGAACCCATGGCTCTCAGCTTTGGAAACACACCTACGAGGTCCATCCTGAAAGTATCCACCACCAATGTCCATATAATGAAAACAGTTGCAAGACCAAATTTTCAAGACAGACCTCGTACCCATGCATGACTCCCCATTTTCTATGCATCATCAGAAGGTTCTTGATCCTGATGAACCCCCCCCCCCCCGGTGCTGGACCCTGGCTGTGGACTGACCGCGCCACACCAGATATTTCTGTAGCCTCAGCATCCAGCCTGGACCCAGGGACACGGCTGGCATCCCAAGCAGAAGGGCTGTGGGGGGAGGGGTGGGCAGGCCTAGGCACCGTCTGAAGGTGCGTTTGTATGGCAAGTACGTGCCACCAGGTGTTCTGTGGATCTGGGCTGGCTTGAGTGAGGACTGACGTAAGCTGCACCGGAAAGGAAGCCGGCAAGCAGACAGTGAGGTGCGAGCCAACGGCCAGGAACACGTCACTTTCGCCTGGTGAAGTCGGGTCTCTGTTGGCAACCTCCTCGTGAGCTTGTCCCCTCGCTGTCGGGTGTCTTTGCTGGCGAACTTCACCACCACTAATGGAGAATGAATGTAAGTTACTCACAAATGTTTACAAAAAAAACCAAGAATGAGTCCAGTCCTATCTGGTGTGGCTCAGTGGATTGGGCGCCAGCCTGTGAACCAAAGGGTTCCTGGTTTGATTCCTAGTCATGGCACATGCCTGGGTTGCAGACCACGTCTCTAGTTGGGGGTGCGTGAAAGGCAACCACACATGGATGTTTTTCTCCCTCTCTTCCTCCCTCCTTCCCCTCTCTCTAAAAATAAATAAATAGCCCTGGCTGGCGGCACAGTGTATAAGGCACCGGCCTGTGAACCCAAAGGTCGCTGGTTCGACTCCCAGCCAGGGCACAGAACCAGGTTGCAAGCCAGGTCTCCAGCCAGGTCCGTAGCTGGGGGCAGGTGAAAGGCAACCATACGTTGATTCTCTCCCTCTCTGCCTCTATCCCTTCCCCTCAATCTAAAAATAATAAATAAAATCTTAAATATATATATAATATGAATAAATAAATAAAACATTTTTTCTTTTAAAGGCAGGCAAACTAGCCTCCCTGTAGCCTGCATCTCTCTCTTTTCCTCCCGCATGTTTAGAACCATGTGCGGTGTGTCTGGTGCGTGTGCACGTGACCTGTGCATCTCGAAAGAGAGATGCTCTGAATGGTGGCAGGAGTCACGGTCTTCATGTCCGACCTTACCCATTTTTATAGCATTTGAGTTTTGTGGACTCAGATCCTTTCCCAAATAATAAAAACAGCAGCTTATTGCCATGGGGGGGAAAAAAAGGGTAGTGAGACAGTTTGTGCAGTTGATGTTGGCCAGCCCATCATGAAGGCCGGGAACCCATCCCATGAAATCAAACCCTCGGTGACCCTTTGAAAGGGTGACATTTAACATGTTGGACTGAGCGCAGGAAGGGGTGACGGGACTTTTCAGCCCTCACGCTGATGGCTCCGATACGCACGTGGATGAATATTTCATCAAAACGGAGCAGGCTGCACACCCCGTCTCTTGCGCTTGCTGCCGCTTCCCCGCCGCGAGGACTTGATTACGGAGTGGCCCGCCGTGCGCTCCGGGGGTCACGGGGTTAAAGCCACAGAAATCTGACTTCAGAATCATCTGGGCTCAGCGTGGTGGGAAAGATAAACAGGCTTATCAAAGCCCCTTCCCGGTGCGTTTCAGCAGCGGGGTGAGCGCGCTGGGCTGGGAAGTCTAATGGAAACCAAACCTGAAAGCATCGCTCATGACGTATTAAGGATTTTACATGCCTGCCCCGCCCCCCAACGACCCGCAGTTACAGTTACAGATGGTCGTTAGTGCAATAGGGTCGGGATTGTCTTCCCCTCCCCAGTCGTTAGATGCTGCGAATGGAAACAGATGTCTGAGTGAAATCCCAGGTATTTCATTTGTCACAGCTCTCAAGCAAATGATAGCAGCCCCAGATTTCCTTTGAGGGGATTGGGGGTGGCCGTGGGTCTGGAGGCAGCGGGCTGACTTCCTCCCCAACACGCCCGCCCTTCGGACCTCAGCGTTGAGGCTCGTTTGGGTGACTTTATTACCAAGTTAGTGTCACTGCGGCCTGTGTGACAGCGGCACATGTCTTCGCATGGGAGAGGGCTGGTTCCATGGACACCTGAAGTCGGTACCGGGGGTGGAGGCGGGGACCCAGTTAGGGTGCGTTCAGGAAGCTGCAAGTTCCTGAAAAGCTTGTGACGTGCCATTTGTATAGAATTTGCCCTCAAAGGTCCACCTTTCATCATTCCTGAGCCGACGTCAAAAGCGGCAGGCAGGACTTATTTGGCAAGGCTTGGCCTTGAGATTTTCCCATAGCCCGTGTGTGTCTGTGTGTGCATATGTGTGCACGTGTGCGTGTGTGCGTGTTTTCTTTCTCAACCTCAGCTTCCCTTCCTCAGCATCTCCAGTTGTTGCAATAAACCATTTCCCTTACATGTCATCTCTAAATGGAAACAGAACAAAGAAAACAGGACAAAAGAAACCAGGGAATTTTCCAAAGGCACATTTGATGTTCAAGTATAAACAGGAAAGAAGCCTGGGGAGCCTGGATCCGCTGGGCGGCCGCGGCCCCTGGGAGAAGGCCCTCGCTGAGCAGAGGAAGAGTTGCAGGAAAGGAGAGGCAGTGGGAAGGCCCTGCCTTTTCTCTCTCCACGCTTAGGATGCATTTGTAGCAGCAGAACTAAGTCTCATCTGTAGCAGCAGAACTAAGTTGCACTTGTAGCAGCAGAACTAAGTTGCATTTGTAGCAGCAGAACTAAGTCTCATCTGTAGCAGCAGAACTAAGTTGCACTTGTAGCAGCAGAACTAAGTTGCATTTGTAGCAGCAGAACTAAGTCTCATTTGCAGCAGCAGAACTCAGTTGCACTTGTAGCAGCAGAAATAAGTTACATTTGTAGCAGCAGAAATAAGTTGCATTTGTAGTAGCAGAACTAAGTTGCACTTGTAGGAGCAGAACTCAGTTGCACTTGTAGCAGCAGAACTAAGTTGCATTTGTAGCAGCAGAACTAAGTCTCATTTGCAGCAGCAGAACTCAGTTGCACTTGTAGCAGCGGAACTAAGTTACATTTGTAGCAGCAGAATAGAGTATCTGATTTACTCAGGGTCCCAGAGGTGTCACAGGTCCGCAGGAACAGACTTGTGAGTGAGTCTGAACATGTCCTCTCTGCCTCGTTCTCACACCAACTGTCTTTTAGGCCAGGGGAGCCTATGACCTTCCCAAGCTGCTCAGGGTCAGGTTGGCAGTATTTGGGGGGTGGCCTGTGTCTTCCCAGGCTGCCGAACTGAGCTGCCTTCTGACACAGCCCGGTCCTATTGAAGAACAGTTGAAACATTTAATGGAGCCAGGCTCGCATTAGGGTGTCAGTAATTATATGTTGTAAGAACCAAAACCTTGCTACCTACTTGGGTCTCATCGGGAGGTCACAGGGTATCCGATGTTGTGATCTAGAAAATCTTGAGCAACCAACAAGCATTTCTGGTGAAAGCAAAAGGCATAAAAGTGGGAGGGGGTAAGGACCAGAATGGGCCCTGCATCTCACGATGTGCTTGGACCTGCACCTCCCCCTCCTTCCAGGGGCTCAGCTGAGACGGAAGCCGCCTGGTCCCCTGACACTGGCCGTGACTCACAGGTGTGCAGACACAGCATCTTCTGTCTTTTCTGCAAGGGCAGCCGGAGGGGCTTCCATTTCCCAGCAAAACTTGTAAGGGGGTAGCCAAGTCTGCAGCGGGACATTGGGGTCTGGAGCAGGTCTGTGCGCTGCAAGGCACAAGCCAACTCTGAGCGCCAGGGGTGTTGCCAGGCTGACCCTTGTCACCTCGCCCACCTGCCAGTCCGTGCTCCTAGGCCCAGTTCACAGACGCACCTGGGAGACTGAAGATGAGGTTATCCAGGCCCAGCACGTGACTCACGTTCTGCGAAGAGTCCTCTGCATCGTGGAGTCACGCCAGCATCAGGCTTCCCCCGTGACAATGTCATCTTAATGGCCAGGACAGTGGAAGAAGCTGACACCGGGAGACCCATGAGTGGGGACAGGGTTGGGGGAACCTGGTAAATCTGGAACACACCGTGCCAAGCGGCAAAAGTATACTCGGTTTTGAAGAACAAGGTTAGGTGCTCCTGGCATGGGACGCGGTTTTCAAGTTTTCACTGGACAAGGGGAAGCATATAAATACCCCTTGTCTCTCAAGTGATTTGACTGCAAGTCGCTTGTGTCGCGAGGTTGTGCATTCCTCAGGTGTCCAGGGGCTAAGTGCCTGGCTTAACCTGTTCCGTGCCGCAGACCTCTGCTCCGCGCCAGCTCCGTGCTTTTGCTTTTCCTCTTGTTTTTTTTTCTTTCCTTTCCCCGGTTTGCAGGCAGCTGCTGGCCTGGAGCCTTTCTCATAAAGAGCAGGAAGGACCTGAAGCCACAGGCAGGATTAAAGGGCTGATCTGAAGCTCAGATCTCAGCTTTCAAGTTGTGATGTGCAGTGAATTTGCTTACATGGGAGAGGAAACAGTAATTGTTGAAGTATGTTTTCTTAAGCGACAGAGTCATTTTTAAAATGCCTTCCTTTAATCCACAGGCCGGCTCGCTGGGGAGAAAATACCGCCCGGCTGCGCTGGGCACATCCGAGCACCCGGAACGCTGCATCTTGGAGCCACATTTTGTCTTTTAAAAAAGAAAAGGGAAGAGAAGGAAAAGATGACTTAGCATCGGAGGGTCAGGTTAGAAAGGTGGTTTTTTTTCTGGCTCCGGAATTCTGGCTGTTGCAGTCGCCCGAACGATGGGTTTTTTACGTAAAATCCGACAGCATGCCCTAGTTTATTTGAGTTTATTTTTTAAGGCACCTGTGAGTTCACCAGACTAGGAACCCGCCTCTTTGTGCCCGGGGGTTAGACGGAGGAGCTCGGGGGTGAAGAGCAGAGGATCTGCCCCAAAATAATGGGCACAGACGCCTCCGCCGGGTCCATGCCCGTCCTCCCCGGCCACCAAGGTCAAGGGCTACCTGGGCCTCTCACCTCCGACCCCAGGAGCTCTGACCTTGAATTCTGAGTTTGCTCCTCCCCAGAGCTGAGCTCTCCAGTGACTTTTGTTCTGAGCCTGGATTGGCTGCTTGGGAACGTGGGTGACCTGACATGACCCTTTGCACCTGCCCAGCGTGAGGCACCATGGCACCTGCGGTGGGCGTGCCCCTGCTGGTCTGGACATTGTCCCCCACGGGCGCAGGACTCTGGGCTCCCCCAAGAGGCGAGAGGCACAGGCTGGGCAAATGGTGGTTCCAGGCGCCACCAGGGATGAGTTTGTCAAGTGGAATAGTATCTGCGGCAGAAAAGAAGTGGCGTCCTGACGTCGGCTCTGGCGTGGGTGGCCTGGAAGCACAACCCTGAGTGACAGACGCACAGGGCACGGAGGGTGTGACCGCACCAAGCAAGGAAGGACGGAGGACCCATCAGTGGCACCTGGGCGGGGAGGGCTGAGGACAGCGGCGCTCAGGGGTGCACGGCCACCTTTTGTCCCGTGAGGACACCAAGTGTGTCCTGGGGACCCGGTCAGCCCCCCAGAGCCGCTGCCACGCACGAGGGTGAATTTCACTGCCCCTGGGGACAACTCTATAAACTGATCTAAAAAAAATTCCAGACCCTTACAAATCACTTATTTTCTTGTGATCTGGCCAAGATCTTTGCTTTAAAAAAATCTGTATTTTAATAAAATTGTTTGGAGGCCTTGACATTTCTCATGAGAAGCAGCCCGAATTACTGTCACTTTATCATGTAACTTATACTCTTCTCAGCTGAGTGACTCATGTTTATTTTCCTGAAGGGGGGCAGTGTCCTCAGTGAGGGGGGCAGAGCAGCATTTTGCACTGTGGTCGAATTCCTTCAGGCTCCATGTACAGGAACAGGACACAGTTTTGAAGTCAACAATATTGTCACACTGGTCTTTGTTCTCTATCCCCTTTTAAACATGTCCTACGCATCTCAACTTTTAAAAAATTGCCTCTCAGCGAAGACGTGAAGCCTTTTTTGTTTGTTTGTTTGTAAACATCAAAGTCTCTTTTTAAAAACTGTGATGGTCCTCACATCCCATAAACCTTTTTTAATACCGCTGGGTTGAATTAATCAGTGTAATGCGATCTATGGCACCGCCCCCTAGAACAAGGACTTGATCCCCGAGGCCCTGTGGCGGTGGATAGAATATTTATCACCACAGATAGCTATTTATCAAAGGAGTATAAGTTAAAAATAAAAACCCTGCATGGCTCTATAAATGCGCAACTCATTCATGAGTGGGAAGAGGCTTCTGAGAAGAAGTTTCCTCCTCAAGGCTGGAATAGTTCAAGCCACATGTCACAGTGGAGTTTCAGTGACAAGAGTATTTGAGTGTGGGGATGAATGTCATGTGGTCCAAGACCTTGACGGTGGGATTTACTGGGCCGCGGGCGTGACCGGCTCTGGGAAGAGCCAGCAAGGCCTCGTCAGGGGCCCCGACTCGGCTGCCTGGGAACCTGCCCCCAGCTCGGCATGTGCGGCCTTCGTCCCAGCCCAGGTTCCAGTCCCCCGCGCTCCCTCAGGAGTTGTGCTAACGGCCCGTGTCACGGTGGGGTGACCGTACGACTGACAGTCCAAACCGGGAGCTCTGAGAACGGAGGGGTGCTGATCCATCGCCCTGGAGGGCAGACGGAAGCCAAGGCAGCTCAGGGCAAATTGGGGAGGACACCCCAAGTCCCGGGGGGACCCTTCCGCTCCGCCCAGGCTCCTCGTGGCCGTGCGATGGCTGCCACGCAGCAGGACGACACCAGGCTGCGCTGCGTTTCCGCTGTTCCCCTGGCAACCTCGGTGAGGAAGCCTGTGACACACCTGCAACCTGCCGGCTGAGCCCCTTCAGCCAGGTCCCCAGCTGGTCCCCCGTCTCTCCGTCAGCAGGGACGGTGGGCGCATCTGCCATGACGGAGCCCCGGGTGCAGGGAGGTGAGGACATGCACACACACACACGTAAACACATGTGCATATAAACACAATGCCTCTAAACATACACATGCATCTAAAACACACAATGCACATAAACACACCTGTTCATAAACACTCGTGTGCATAACTACACGCACATGTGCAAAAACACACACAGGCAAGCACACAGGTACAGACACGCAATATACACTTCCCGATACACACATGCATAGACACATGAGCACAGACACATGACCAACACATCATGTGCATAGATGCACACGCACAGCCCTCACGTGTAATGCTGTGACGGGGTGGAGCGTGCACGGGAGGAGAATGAACTTGGCAGGAAGGACAGAGGCCCCGGGAAGGGTCGCCGGGACTCAGGGACCCAGGGCCCCTCGGGAATCGCTGTCCCGGGCTGACCCAGCGCCTTCAGGAAGACGAGGTCAGACGCCATGGAAATGGCGGCCAGCAGGTCCAAGCGGCATCCGTGCGAAACGCGGTGCAATTGTGGTGCCAAGGCTCCGGCCACAGTCTGTGCTCAGGGCCGTTGGGCAGCTGCTGGCTGACAGGAGGAGGAGAGGGGCCACCGGGGAAGTGCAGAGCAGGACGCGTGTCCCGGCCGAGGGCCCCGTGTGTGAGCGTGGACATGGCGCTGTCCACCGAGGACCTAGACAGAGGCCAGCGAGGCTGGAGGCCGCAGGACAAGGCGGTGAGGGTGATGGGGGAGTGGGGTTGGGGGCTTGGGACAGGGTCCCCATGGTGCAGCCCACGTGGGTCCACAGCCACAGGCCGGAGCAGCAGGACGGCCGCGCAGAGGGTGAGGGGTTGGCTGGAGGGCAGGGGAGGGGGGCCTGCAGGGACCGCAGACGGTGGGAGCAAACCACGGGGTGGGTGGTCAGGGTCTCAGGTCAGGTGCCCCTTGACCTGGCCATGGCACCGGGTGGCTCCCCGCAGGCACAGTGACAGCTGGGTGACGCAGGTCACAGGATTCCCTGGTTGGCCCGGCCGCGTCCCCGGCTCCGGAGGCCGGGCGGCAGGTGCGACGGAGCAGCGTTCCCGCCACGCTCAGCGTACGGGGTCCCCGTGCCGTCGACTGAGGCTGCCGTCAGCTCGTGGGGTTCAAGGCTGTTGAAACCTTGTTGACAAACTACCATCGGGTTGGCGTTTGGGACGCAGCCCGGGCAGGATGTGGCAGAGCCAGGACCGCAGCCCCACACCGTTTCCCTCCGGCAGACGGGCCGAGGGGCGGGCACAGGAGCAGCTGCCACCTGCCAGGCGCGAGCTGAGGGCCCCGGGCTCGCCAAGTGTCTCCGAAGAGATAAAAGGCACTTCGCAGTCAAGAGGGACGTGACAGCCATGTTGCGTGTCACAGGCGATTATGAAGATGATGTCCTCCTTTGTTTGGCAGGAACTTTCTCACTTTCTATCTAACAAACAACCTCAGAGTCCCTGGGTCAAAGGATCCACCATCATGTCCTTTGTCGCATGGCAGGAAGTCCAGAGGTGGAAGGGCCGGCTGTCGCAGGAACTCGTGATGCTCCTGGGGTCTGAGCCTCGTCCCCCCTTCCTGGCCCGTCATCCTGAGTGACGCACATTCGTCACCGAGGTCTCCTCATGGCTACAACATGGCTGCCACGGCTCCGGCCTCGCACATGCTCCTGGCCTGATGAAGAAAGATCCCAGTCCGGAGCTGACGTGAGAAACAGGGATCTTCAAACATTGTAAAAGAGCTTTTCACACCTGCAGGAGGCCGGTTCACCTGGGCTCATGGGAGACCCCTGAGACCCCTGGTCAGGGTTTGGGGGACACAGGAGGACAAGGACATTTATCAACACTCTCCACCCAACAGCTTCACAGTCTTTTCTTCCTCCCCCAGCCTGTTGGTCAGTGACATGCGTGTGGAACAGGCACATGGGACCTGTGCCTGTGCCTGTTTCTCCCCCACCCTCTGCTGGAGGGACCCCGTGGCTACCCAGGCAGGGGCAGCCCCACTAGGCCCTGGGGCGCTGCCGTTGCTCCCCATGGCCTTGGAGCACCAGCGAGGCCTCAGCTCTGTCCTCCAGGCCTGCGAGACGGGGGCCTGTTTGCTTCTGTGGCACAACCTTGGCTGCCGGGGGCCCCGAGTGGTGTCGTCCACTCCGCTTGTCTGGGACACTGGGAAAGCCGGAGAAGGCCAGCCGGGCAAATGCCACTCCCAGGTATTCCCTGCGGCCCCTTGGGGGTGACAGAAGGGCGTTGTCCGGCCTGTGCCCTCATTCAGAACCCGCTGGGCGAAGCCCGGTCACCTCCTCCGGGGAGCCCTCCCTGTTCCACCGTCCGTGTGGGGTGACGGTGAGGGTCCGGGAAGGTGGGCGGCATTTCCTCGTTCGCCCTCCTTGTGGTGTGTCTGCTGCCCCCGCCCTGCGGCAGAAAGGAGCAAGGATGGGACCGCGGCGGGGGTCCCCGGTGCCTGCCGCCGTGGGGTCAGAGGGCAGCCTGCACCCGGACAGGAAGCGGCTCCGGAATCTCCTGGACGGAAGCCGATTCCCAGGAAGCAGGCCTGTCGCTGTCGCAGCCCCAGCACCGCCCGGGGGCGGCTGGAGTCAGAGCCCAGTTTTGACCCAGGTTAGGGGGCCAGGTGCCCCGGGTGCCCCAGGTGCCGTGCGGCATCCGAGTTGGGGGGGGGTCTCTAAACCCTGCGCCTGCCTTCAAAGCAATTGCCCGCAAGAAGGAACTTCTAACTGCATGTCGCTTTCATGGAAACATCGGCGGAGGAACAAGTATGAGCCAGTCTGGCCCCAGGAAACAGGAAACACGCGAGGCCCCCGCCCGGCCTCCCTGTAGGACACGGGACGCATCTTCGGGCCCGAACCTGACCCCCGCTTCTCCCGTTGCCCCGGCCCTGGGAGCGTTTCTTCGGAAACAGACCAAGTTCAAGGGCAGAACATCCGGTGTAGCTGATTTCTCCACCTGCCCACCGGGCAGGAGCTGCAGAAAACCGCTCCCCAGGGGCGGAGGCAGGACCGAGAAACGGTGAGGAAACGATTTTCTGCCTTAACCAGCGATGGACTTGAGTTCTTCTCCTGGGCCACGTGCGTGCCACGTGGGTGCCACACAGCCACGGAGGGTGCAGCCACGGAGGGCGCAGCCACGGAGGGCGCAGCCGCCTGCTGGCCGTGCGTCAAGTCTCCTTCCCCTGACCTTCCAGGGGTCCCCGAGTTCCCTCGGCGGCGACACCTCGCTTCAGGCAGGACGCCGCTCGCTGGGTTGGGAAGAGACCACACGTGAGTCCCGTGCGTCCAGGTGGCTCAAAGTGGAGCCCAGCGGGTGGGGCGAACGGGACCCCAGCCCCCCAGGGTGGCTGCCCCCTTGGGTGCAGTCGGTCCCGTTTGACCCCGTCTTTCACTCTCGCCCGTCGGCGGCTCCGGGGCCCGTCTGACATGCGCCGCCTTTTCTCACGTCTCCAGGGTTGTGTTTGGGAGTGGGTTCAAAACACTTCAGAAAAGGGGTGGGAAGCAGGTGTCTCTTTGGAAATGGATTTCTTGGTTGTGTCCCCTCCCGGGGGGATGGTTCCCCCAACACCTTCCGACTCAGCCTTTGGTAGCAAAGTTGTCGGAGGAAGGAAAGGACCCAGGGATCTGTCTCCACCTTCCCCGGGGGCGCTAAGGGGATGCTGGGCCTTTTCTCTAGACAGCTGCTCCCAAGAGGGTCCTATGGGTTGCCCCAAAGCAGAGAGAAGGAGGGATAAGCCCACCATTAAAACAACTTCTTCCATCTGGCTGGTGGCTCAGTGGATAAGGCACCAGCCTGTGAACCCAAAGGTTGTGGGTTCGATTCCCAGCCAGGGCACATGACTAGGTTGCAAGCCAGGTCTCCAGCCAGGTCCCCAGCTGCAGGCAGGTGAAAGACAACCATACATGGATGTCTCTCTCCCTCCCCTTCTCCCTAAAAATAATAAAAATCTTAAAAAAAAACAACCCAAAACAATTTCTTCCAGAAGCGAACTTGGGCAGGTTTCCCGTGTTTGCTCTTCTGCTCGGGCACGAAGCATGTGGGCGGGTCAGGAACGCTTGCTCCATGGCGGGCGTGTTGAAACAGCCATCTCCGGGGGTGGCCCCGTGCGCTTGCCCCTGGGGCCGCGTGGGTCTGCGCCCGTCCTCACCACGGCCGGCGTCTGCCACCCCCACGGGGCTGCCCGGAGCAAGTCGGGGCAGAAACGAAGGTGAAGGGGCCGCAGGCGGTCAGACCGATAATGCAGCTTCAGACCACGAGGGGCGCGTTGGGACGTACTTCAGAGTGACCAGCACCCCAGACCACCTGGCCGGACCCCCGCGTCCTGCTGGCAGAAAGTGTGTCCAGAGCTCCGGGGTCATCAGGGGTGTTGGTCGCATTTTGTCACGGTCCGTGGCTTTGGCTGTTTCCACGAAAACAGCTTCGCATTGTGCCTCTTCCCTTTGACGGCGGGAAATGCCTCGTCAGCGCGGGGGCTGGTCTACGTCCACTCATCTCGGGGGGCTGGATGCTTCTGCACTTCCGCTTCTCATTTAGAACCCTGATTTCTCCTCCCGGAGGCCATGGCTGGTCCCGCTGCCACCTGTCCCTGTGGCCCGTCTGCACCTGGAACACGGCCCTCGCAGGGCCCGTGTGCCGGCTTCTGTTTCCTCCCGGGCCGTCTGTGCCACGGCCTTTCCTCAGGGCGCGGTCAGCTCCTCTTCTGCGTGACCCACACCTGCCGCAAGACTCTCTGGGCTTTGTCCTCAAGGCGTTTCTGGGATCAGACACTCCTGCCTGGAGCACCTGGGCTTGCCACCTACATTGGTGCGTGGCAGTTGGCTGCCTCCATGACCCCAGACACCCTGCACTGGCGTCGGGTGCTGCCCCTGGCCCCGGGGCACCACGTCCCGGGTGGCAGAGCAGCTGGTGGAGAAAATTGGGGTCCCAACTGATATGGGACCCCATTTTCCCTCCCACCTTCCTGTTACGTCCTCCTGAATAGTCATTTCCCTGTCACTTGTAGCTGAGAAAGCAGCCTAATTGCTATGACCAGAGTTAAAAGTTGTCATAAATGATGACACGTTCCAGATGTTCCATTAATTTGAATGGACAGGAAAGCAACGCAAGTAAAACTACACAAGAAAAATGTTCTATTCTTTTATCATTATGATCCATTTTTTCACTTAAAGAATTTAAGCATTCAATGACAGGCAGCATCTTTTGTAGAAAATATTTTAATGCATATCAACTTTCTGTAAGTTCTTTTAATGGACCCAGTTTGTTAGAGTTACAGCAACACAGATAATTTTTCCCTGCTTAAGGAAATAGAGCAGAACAGCTATGAAATTATCCATGGCTTTGACCTAAAAGTCCCACTCTGTGGATTACAACCCAGGAAACCACTCATCTGAAAACATGTTACCCCGAGTATTTATAGTTTAAGTATTTATAATGGCGAGAAACTAGACAGAATTCTAGGCCTGGGAACTGGGGAATGCTCCAGGAAACTGTGGCTCATTAGCATGATGGAAGACGATATAAATTCAGCTGATCAAGGATAACAGCTACATTCATATTGGGAGCGCTCCCTAAAAAGAACATTAATGAGGAAAAACAAGAACAATTATGTCTCTATTGCTATAATGCTCACGAAGTAGGCACACAAAAAGAACACATGAAATTGGTATGTATTAGCATCATCATTGCTATACCATACGCTGCATATAAATTATATTTTAAATTGTATTTTATATTTTAAATCATATTTAGAGTTTCCAGGAACATGAAACATTGGGATCATCAGCAACGAAGCAAAGCATTGCCCTTGTTTGGCTTTCTAGTCTCCGCTTTTTTGTGACGTGCTGGGGAGACCCTCTGCAGTCCTCACAGGTGCTGACCCCCTTTACTGCCACTTACTGAGGGGTGACCCTGGACGAGGGCCTCAAACTCCCTGTAAAGTGAAGATGAAGCTTATGGTAGAAATGAAGATGATGGTAGTGATGGTGATGATGGTGGTGATGATTTTAATGATGGTGAGGATGGTGGTGATGACGCTAAACACCTAATAAAACAGCTCTAAGCATGAAAAGGGTTTGCAAATATAAAAACACCCAGAGCAGGGCCCAACACCTAGTAACTCTATTGAATGTGGCTAATGAACAACTTAGGTCTTTAATGTTGAAACAATGTTAATTCTGAAAGCTATCGCTTACATCTAAATAACTATTTCTTTTTTAAAAAAAATTTTAAAATATTTTTTAATTTTTATTTTCAGAAAGAGGGGAAGGGAGAGAGGCAGAGAGGGAGAGAGACATCCATGTATGGTTGCCTCTCACCTGCCTCCAGCCACGGACCTGGCTGGAGACCTGGCTTGCCACCTGGTTATGTGTCCTGGCTGGGAATTGAACCAGCGACCTTTGGGTTCGCAGGCTGGCGCCTTATCCGCTGATCCACCAGCCAGGGCTAAATAACTATTTCTAAAGGACAACAGATTTCAGGAATCAATCGGGCGAGTGTATAGCATCCGGCAGAGGGGAAAATAAGGAAACTGGCATTCGGTTCCAGCTCTTCATGGCTGTCTGACCTCTAGCAAGAAAATGAGTATTTTTGAACCTCAGTTTTCATTTCCACAAGTAACAAGAATAATATCTGTTTAATTCCATGACTTTGAGGATGAATGAGCTATATCAACAAAGCGTCTCTATGGGTGAAGTATTGTCATTAACGCAGAAAAGTCACGAGAGGTCTGGACAAGCCAGTGCAAGCTCTGCCTGGGCCCCTTTGCCCCTCAGTGAGTCCTGTCACCCTGTGTATGGCCGACAGAAGGCGCGTGGAGCGCAGCCACCACATCTGGACGTGGTCCCTGGAGCTCCCAGGGAGGTCTTCCTGCTGCTCCTCCCGGGCAGCCAGCCAGATGCAGGGCTCCATCTGAGAAGGTGGGGACGGTCCTGGAGGCGAGGGGCCGGCCCTGAGGACAGCTGCTCTGGCCCCGCCCGGCCGGGCCCATCACACCGGCCTTGGGGACAGGCAGTGGCCCGTGTGTTCAGCCGCTGCCCCTTCTGTGCTGCCGGATTCGGCAGCCACATATAAAGTATGCAAAGCAGAGCACGTTTTATGTCCCTTTGCCAAGAAGAAAATAAGCTACGGGGTGTGGTCTTCATAGTTCACATACAAGAACTATGTTGTTGATTTTTAAAAAGATTTTATTTATTACTTTTAGAGAGAAGGGCAAGGAGGGAGGCAGAGAGGGAGAGAAGCATCACTGTACGGTGGCCTTTCACCCGCCCCCAGCTACGGGCCTGGCTGGAGACCTGGTTATGTGCCCTGGCTGGGAATCAGACCAGAAACTTTTGGGTTTGCAGGCCGGTGCCTTATCCACTGAGCCACCAGCCAGGGCACAGGAAGCTTCTTAAGGCCATAAAAGTTGCAGTGATAAAAACAGAAATTCCTAACGGGACCTGTTCGTTTAAAGGGGTGGGAGGACCAAACACCCATTGACCCCTTTTTCTGTAAATGTTTTCTTTTGTGGGCTT
Organism: Noctilio leporinus; assembly: GCA_004026585.1. NCBI lineage: Eukaryota > Metazoa > Chordata > Mammalia > Chiroptera > Noctilionidae > Noctilio > Noctilio leporinus. The sequence continues at coordinate 241,411 of PVIW01000869.1, read as the reverse complement.
TTCCCAGCATAGTAGCTGAGAAGCATGTTTATGTTCATGATCCAAAATCTTAGATATTTAAACCACTTGGTTAGGCTTAGTCAGTGCTTGTGAGCCTGACTCTCAGTTCTTACCTTACAACTGAGAAATTAATTGGGGACCCAAAGATGACTTGCTCTATGAGTTGGGTAGTTGGTTGTTAAGCTGGTTAATTGGTGAGTTGGGGGGTTGGTTAGTTGTTTTGTGAATTGAGTAGTTGGTTGATTATTTGCTGAGTTGCCTAGTTGTTTTTATTAGCTGGTTCGTTGTTTGGTGAGTTAGGTAGTTGGTTGATAAGTTGATGAGTCATTTGATGAGTTGGGTCATGGTTGGTTAGCTGGTTCGTTGTTTGGTGAGCTGGGTAGTTGGTTGATAAGTTGATGAGTTATTTGATGAGTTGGGTCATGGTTGGTTAGCTGGTTAGTTGTTTGGTGAGTTAGGTAGTTGGTTGATAAGTTGATGAGTTATTTGATGAGTTGGGTCATGGTTGGATTAGCGGGTCAGTTGGATTCAGGCTGGGTGGATGGTTGTCCACAAGTCAGATTAGTTCTGTGCTCTAGCTTTTACAGCTAAAAATGGGCTTTTGAGAAAACCTTGTTTGTTTTCTCCAGCCATTCGAGGAGGGCTGTGCACACGCATGTGTCCCGTGAACACGAGAGCTCAGCTCCCGTGTCAATTGGGGTAAGAGTTCATGACCTTTACCTTTCACATACTTGACCCCAAATGGCGACTTAAAAAGTTGCAATGGTCAGGTGTCGGCGGTGGCAAAGGGAATATTGGAATCAAGTACAATCACATCCCCAAAATGTAGAAAAACAGGTTTTTGAGGAAATTCCCAGAGTGACTTTGGAAAGCATCTCTTCCAGGACCCCCCTGTCCAGGGAGGTGTCCCACCGACAGGAGGGGGGCGGCGGTCAGGGCCGGTCCTCCCAGCGACGGCTGGAGCGGGGACTGGGGGGCCCGTACCTGCCAGCTCCTCCGGTCCCGGCTCAGACGGTCGGCGGGCTCCCCCGGGACGGGAGCGAGTGATCATCAAAGGCCGTGCCGCACAGCAGGGCTGACACCAGCCTGAAGTTACAACTAAGACGCGCCACGAAAGCACCCCCAGCCCCTCCCCAGCGCATCGCCCGCAGTAATTAAAAACGTGATCCCCGCTGTTTCATCCTCTCATTAGCGATGGGCCACGGGACTTTCATCCGTGTTTGTCAGGAATCAAACATACCAGAGGAACGCTGATTATACACGGATGAAAGTCAAGTTAAACTTTTAAATAAGAGGAGTGACTGTTCATGATGTTTCTTCTTTCTTTCTTTTTAGAAGATTTTATTTATTATTTTCAGAGAGCGGGGAAGGGAGAGAGGCAGAGAGGGAGAGAGACATCCGTGTACGGTTGCCTTTCACCTGCCTCCAGCTACAGACCTGGCTGGAGACCTGGCTTGCAACCGGGCCATGAGCCCTGGCTGGGAATCGAACCAGTGACCTTTGGGTTCACAGGCCGGCGCCTTATCCACTGCGCCACCAGCCAGGGCTTTTTTTTTTTAAGCGGATTAAAGAGATCCATTCTTTTTTCTCTCCATGAAAATAATCTCTGTCCCGCCAGGGTTGTCGGGGTCCAATCTCTGTCCCGCCGGGGTTGTCGGGGTCCAGGCCAGGGTGGCCACCTGCCGGGCATTCTGGGACCGGCTTCACCTGGGCTGAGGGCTGAGATGTAAGGCTCACACCAGCCCCGGCAGCACCCACCGTGCGGAGCCTGCTCTGCCCCTTGAGCCCCGGATGAGGGTGCGACCTCCCCCAGCGATGGGTGTTGTCAGCCCCACGGGCGGCCTCCTCACTGAAACTGCCCAGCAAGCCTCTCTGCTGTGATAATGTCCCTGTGGGAAGGAAGACAGTCGCAGGACCCGGGCCGCTCAGAGGCAGCTCACTTCTTGGACATTTGTTTCCAAAACGCAAAATTTCCTTCGGGAACCACGTGATTTTCCTCGGGTCCCAAGGATTCCACGCTGGCCCCTCCAACTCTGGTCTGTCTTCCGGGACAGGCGGGGCTGTCAGAGCTGGGGGAAGAATAGCTGGTGGTGCGCTGTTTAGATTTTGCTTTATCCTGATTTAACTTCGTGGTCCTTAAACATCTCCCGTAAGGGACTCCTCTCCCCAGCACCCCGGGGAGCCTCTGTCCCACCCCCAGGGACCCTGCGGCTAAACTGCATGAGGGGCTGCCGTGAAAGCAGCTTAGGAAGTCAAAATTCATGATAGAAGCTGGGTGCCCTTGACCGCGGGATTACAGGGGTTCGGGGTGGACCCTGGGGGCAGTGGGCCCGTCCTGTGCGCTGTATGGTGCTGAGCAACCTCCCCATCCGGGAGCAGCCTTGACCCAGCGCCAGCGAGACAGCCAGGAACGTCCCGGTGCATTGCCAGGCGTCCCCGGGAGCCCCCACCCTGGGGAGCACCAACTGCGGTGTCAGTAGGTCCCCCTGGAGGCCCACGCTGGATCGCGAAGCCCGGCCCTTCCGGAAAAGGGACAGGAATCCTCATCTGGGGAAAAGCAGTTTCCTCTCGCAGGTGAGCGGGAAGCGGGGAGGAGTGATCTGCTTTTCCTGCACCCCCTTCGCTCCCCTTTACTGACATCCTGGGCCCCGGGTGGGTAGCACCTTTCCTAAGCAGCCAGCGGATACATAATTCAAGCCAGGAGCGTCCCCAGAGGTACGCAGGTGGGGAGCGGGTTAATTAAAACCTAAACAAGCGCCCGCATGAGTAAGTCAGGCTCCGGGCGGGGCCCCCCTCCACGTCCTCGGGTGGTAAACTCTGCGGGACCAGCGGGACCAGGCGCAGGAGACGGGAGGTGTTCTTGACCCTCCGTGGTCGTGACAACACCCACAGCCCACGACGAAGGGGAGCAGCCGCAACCAGCCCCCCGTTTCTCCGGGACGCACCCTCCTGGAGTGCTGCGGGCTGCCCAGAGGGAGGGGTCTAAGTACACTGGATTGAAGGGACTATAAATACACCTGGGAATCAGGAAGATGACGAAGGATCACAGCCCGGAGGCTGGGGAAGGGCTGCTGAGGCCCAGGGGACGGCCCTGCGGGCAGGCTGGGCATGAAGGTCCCAAGGGTCAGAGCTTCTCCTCCTTGTTCCTCCTGTGGGGGTTCACGGAGCTCAGTTCTAGACCCCCAGCCGCAGCCCGGGACCCCCATGCGGATGAGAAACTGGGGCAACTGAGGTCAAGGGAGGTGCCCGGGTCACGCGACCTCTCCGCGCGGGGCCCACGGGGCCCACGAGGTCACCTTCGCTGTGTCGGCTCCTCCTCCCAAGAGGAACGTTCCGGGGAGACCAGCTCGGCTCCGCAGGATGGAGAACTTCCCGGACACAAAGCTTCTCTAACAAAGTGACTCGCGAACAGCAGCGCAGCACCCGGGACGGGCCTGCGGCAGCCCCGGCCCGGCAGCCCTGAAGGGTTTGTGCCCACTTGACCCGAACGAGGAAGAATGAGCCCCCGCGTGGGGAGGAGCCGGTCCTGCTCCGTCTGCGCACGGGGAGCAGCACTCGGGTGGGAAGCAGAGGCCCGGAGGGCGAAGGGCCCGTCCTTCCCGCCTGGAAGCAGAAGGAAACCAGCTCAAGAGCCAGGGCAGCCTGTCCCCCCCTGGGCCACCAACCCCTGAAGAAGCTGCGTGTCCCCCCCGAGACTCACCCACGGCCCCGGCGCCCTCCCGGCCAGCCCCCCGCCCCCCCCCGGCGCATTCCCCGGCCACGACCCTGGCCCCCCGCTCTGAGGGGCGTGTGCCTCGCTGGGGGTCAGCGCCCAAGCTCCCAGCTTCCCCCGGTCCTCACGTCCCCCTTCTCCGTCTCTCCCGCTGACTCGTGCTTCTCCGCCCAGCTGCCCACAACTGCCCATCTCCCCATCACCCCCTTCCGTCTCGTCCCGCCTGACGCCCCGTCTCAGTACCTCCTGCGTGTTCTTCTTCTGTCCGCCCTTAAACGAGGGGGCACCTCCCGTCGCATCAGACACGGCCTGTCCGGGGGTCACTCTCACCACACCGACCCCTGTGTCTCCGGGCTGCAGAGCCACGTGTCCAGCCGAGGACGGGGCGTGGTCCCTGGGATCCCGCCTGCCATCCAAGTTCACGAGTTGGGGTCCCCTGGCCCGCCCTCCAGCCCCATGGCCCTGGATTAGGTCTCCCGAGGTCAGTGACCATGCGGCTTCGGTGGCAAACCTCCCAGCACCCACCAGCACCCGCCAGCACCCGCCAGCATGAATGGCACCCTGTGCTTCCCCCAAGGAAAGCGACTCAGGGCAGGACCCTCTGCGCTTCAAGCCTGTGGGGTCCACTTTCCGTCCCATTTGGCTGCTGATCTCGTGAGAGGGGACAGCTTGTTGGGGGCCCTCAGGGCCCGGCATTTCCCACGCTTCACCAGGACGGGCTCGTCACGCGTCCTGTACACGCGTCCTGTACACGCATCCTGTCACGGGGTCTCCGGTTTGCAAGATGGTTCTGGTTCATGAACTCTGCATTTCAGGTGTGTTTTTACCTCGCAGCCGCCTGTTCACCGAACGACTGTGAAAAGGTCGTTACCCCAGAAAACTCTCGTTCTGGAGACGCCCGCTGAATGTGTCCTGAGCGTCACAACGGGGAGGACGGTCTCTCTGTGCCCAGGGGGCCAGCTCCGCCCCGTTGGGTAAAGCGTCCTCTGCGGCGGGCGGCTGCCGGGCGTGGACACTGTTGGGGTGATTGTTCGAGAACAGCTTCCTCCTACGAGGGTCCCGAATGGGCCTCGTCACTGTGGGAAAGCGGGAGACGTGGATTTTCGGGGCTGGGGTAGCGTTTCCAGCCGGAGTCCCGCGCCAGGTGGGAGGGGCCTCCCCACTCGCAGCCGCCAACGTGGGCGAGGACCCCCTCAGAGCTGCCCGCCCTCCGCGTCGTGTCCGCCGGCACCTGGACGGCAGGCACCGTCCCCCCGCACAGCACGGGGGGCCCCCCACCCCTGGCCGGACTTTCCACCCCACCTTCTGTCACCCCTCGGCCGAGTGCCTGCGGCCCAATCCACCAGGCGTCCAGCGGCCGGGCCGGGGCCAGGCGGGGCTCTCTGGAGTGTGGACAGCGGCCGGTTCTCCACGCCCTTCCTGGCGGAGTGCGTGTGCGAGGGTGCATGGATGTGTGGGATATGTGCACGCGTGCGTACGGATGGATGCGGGCATGGGCATGGCTGCCTATAGGTGCTTTAGGTGTTTTATGTGTTTGGTATGTGTGTTGGTGTCTACGGGTACATGTCTGCACATGTGCATTTATGTGTTAACATGTGCACACAGGTTTGAATGCACACGTGTGTTTGCACACACAAACATGCCTGTGTGTTAACACATGCACACATGTCTGAATGCACACGTGTGTTTGTGTGTGAGTATGTCTATGCTATGTGTCTGTGTGTCCGTGTGTGGCGGTTTCCATCTGCGACAGCGCACACGGCGCCTGTGGGCAGAGCTGAGCCCCCTGGCCTCCGGGGCCACGCACCAGCCCCCCGACGTGCGTGCTCCCCCGGCCCTGGGGGCCCCGCCCTGACGCTCTTTGTGGAGAAGAAAATCACACTGAAGCAAGAGCGAGCCCCAGCCTGAGCCTGTGCCAACAACATTAACCAACTTCTCGTCAGCGCCTTTGAAGTCAGCGGGGGGTGGCAGGCTTGTGGTGCAGAAAGAATGATACTTTAAGAGATTTCTTTTCATCCCTTTAACTTAATGAAAGATTAATGGCCTTGTTATTTTTGTTGCGGCTCCTTTTCCTCCCCCCCTGCCCCTCGCTGGAACCGAGAGTCCTGCCCTCCCGTGGTTTTCTGCACCACCGGGCTTTGTGAATGTGGGTCTTCCCCCCGCGCGGCTGCCGGCGCACGGGACGCGACCCCGTGTCCGTGCCCCCCACCCGGGGGTCCGGAAAGGAAGAACGCAGGTCGGCGGGGCAACCGCGGGAGGCGTTGGTGCAGAACTGGCTTCCGTCCAAGCACGCCTCGCCCTCGGACCTGAGCCTGGGGGGATGGCTTTCCCCTCCCAGACCCCGTGCTGAGTGTCCGGCCCGCCGAGGGCTGCCTGCCGTGGGCTGGTCAGCACCGACCGCACTCAGGGGCAGCAGATTCTTCCCGCCCCTCGCCCGCCCCTTGCCTGCACGGCTCCGCTCCCCGCAGACCTCACGCTGCTCCGAGCTCACGGCTGCTCACGGCCGCTGTGCCAGGAGGTGCAGAGCAGGCTCGCCCACCCATGTGGCGGTTGGGACATTTAGAACATGCGGCAGCCGTCTCCTGAGTCAGGGGCAGGGACTCCTTGTCCCTCAGATGGTCAAGTAAGAGAATGACCGTGGCAGTGTCCATGGGTGGGCGCGCCTGTCCTGAGCCGTAAGTACGTGGGTCACGTGACAGAGTTGCACCTTACTGGTCACGTCACAGAGCAAGGCTGCGTCTGGGGGGTTCATTCCTGGTACCAGAAACCCTTACATACAAGTGCAGGTGCTTGGCTTTCTGTTTTTTAAAGTCACTGTGGAGCAAAAAGTAGGTCATCGCTATTCCTTTTTGGAAATCCCTCGAAAGTATACTTTTCACTTATTTATTCCTTTTGCTCAGACTGGCAAAGAGTAGCACGTTGGGTTACGCTGCAGGATTGCAGAAGTCAGTCCCGCAAGTACCCAGCCGACGTCACCGTGACTAAAACAGCTCGCGCGCCCGGTACTTTGGGGGCAGACGTGGTAGGTGTCACCGGGGGATGCAGGGTCCTTGGCACCAGCCCGCCCACCCACCGCACGCCCGCAGCCGGCCAGTCAGCAGGTCCTGTCGCTTCAGGAAGCTGCGAAATTCGGATCAAGGACACCACAGCCTCTCCCACCCCTTCCTCCGAGGGAAGGGTCCTCGGAGCCCCTGCTGCCTTCCTGTCCCCTGGCCGTTCGAACTCCGGCGGCTCTGGGCTCCTCCTGCAATCACCCTCAGGGGCGCCTCTTGGAAGAAAACCCTCGCAGGGAGGCTGCAGGCTCCGTGGAACCTGGTTCTGCCGGGTCTCCTGCCCTCTGCTCAGCCCCAGGGGCTGCCTCAGCCCCTCCCCCACGTCCTCGCACCCTGGGCACCTCGGGGTGCAGGCCCCCGGACTCCAGGCCCACCCACTACTTGGCCTCATTCCCTGCTTACTTGTCAGGGGCTCAGTGGCGGCCCCCACGCCTCTGGGTGGGCGCTGAGCCAGGCAGAGTCTCTCTCTCCGTGCAAATAAGTGGCGTCTCTGCGCAGTGGCCACACGGTCAAAAGTGCCCGTGTCAGGTGTGCTTCAGAGCTGAGCCCCAGGGAGGGTGGCAGGAAGGGTCCCCACTGATGAGCCACTGAATCAGGGGACGGTGGACCTGATCTCACCAAGGAGGCCCTTAGAGGGTGGCCGGGGCCCCGAGTTCGTTCTGCGGGACGGAATTACCTCCGTTTACCTTCCGCGGGGCCACGGCCTGCAGCCGAGAGGTGGTTTATAAAATGAGCCCACGGAACAGTCGAGAAGCGAGTGACCTAGGATGAGTCCGTGGCGCCGTAGGCGATGGCAGTGGGCCTCCCGTTCGGTCACGTCTCACCCAGGGAGGTCCCGGGAGACCCGCGCGGCTCAGCAGCAGGGCCCTCGGGGGAGAGACGGGCGCAGCTGCCCGCGGGTGGGACCTGACCCGCTGCCCCGTGTCGCCGGACCTCTGGCTTCCCCAGAACCTTCTGAGGCCTCCGCAGGGGCTGAACCAGCTCCGTCCACACTTGCTCAAGGTCAGACGTGGGACAGACGGGGGAAACCCGTGCGCAGGGGGGCCCGGTCCCTTCGGCGCCTCCACGGGCACAAGTGGCGCTCACGCAACTGCAACTCTATGTGGTACGATCAGAAGTTTTCCAGAACATCTTCTGCGGACCCGCCTGCCAGCCACACCCTGATTCCAACGTTTTGGTCAGTTGTTGGTCATTAAAATGATCCCGATTCGGTGAACACGGGATTCTCCTGGCCCTGCGAGTTGGGTGTGGGCCGTGCGGACCCACCTCTGGAGTCTCACAGCCGCCCAAGGCCGGCGCGTGGGCCCCGCCGCTGTCCCGACACCCAGCGGACGCCTCACTCCCACCCGTGGCCATTTCCCCGCCAGCGCTTCAACCTGCCCCGGGGAGAACCTAGCGAACACGGAACCCGGTGGGCGACCAGCGTGGGTCAGATACACCCCCGACTTCTACTAACTCAGCTCGGTCTCGGATCGGGACTCGCGAATCCTAACGGCACGGAAATTAAGCAGAAATTGTCTGCCATTACGCCCAGCCGCCTGCTTCATCAATGAGTCATGAAAAGGAATCATTTATTACGGCCTGGGAATTGTGGCAGCACTAAATAGCGGTCCTTCCCCGCGCTCCAAAGGAAGAGCAGACTTTCCCTATGACCTTCAAGGCGCTGGCGCGCGGCGTAACTCCGCTGTCTGTAGACGTTAGCTCTTCAGGAGCAGAGGATGAGATTTTCACATCGCGGCCTATTTTATAATTACCACCCACCGGTGATCTTTCTCCCCCCCCTCCTGCCCCCCTCGGGCGGGGAGGGCGTAAGAGGCTGTTCCGGCCTTCGATTCAGGTCAGTGTTTGCCTTCCTGGGAGCCGAATGGGGGGGACCCTGCGCGGCGGAGCCCGGGGTCCGCGGGAGGTGCCCGCAGTAGGAGCTTTCGCGGAACCGGAAGCGCCGTTCCAACAGGCAGCGCAGGCTGATGCCACCTCGGCCCTGGAACCTGTCTTTGGCCCTTCGTGCGGGGCTGAGGTCCCTTCCGCGTTCTTTGCTGCCACGGCCTCGGCCGGGTCAGGAGACACGGTCTCGCCCCCCAGAGCGTGCGGGCAGCTGCTTCGGACCTGCCCATCGACCTCCTGGGCCTCCTGCTCCACACGTTTCCAAATTAAGAGCCTAACAGGCGGCTCCATCAACAGAAGCTTCTCCTTTTCCCCGAGGGCCGCGCTGGCCTGTGGCCAGGAGGGAATGTCCCGTCACCTCGGTAAAGCAGCTGAGACCCCGGGGCATCCCATCCCCTTTAACCTCAGAGGGTCTTAACGGGGCCCCGACAGTGGAGGGGGGACCCCGGGGACGGGACGCCCCTCCCCGTCTTCCAGCTCCTCCCTACGGTGGACACGTGCAGCGACCGCTCCCAGTGGGAAAACCTCCACCCACGACGTCCGTTACTTCCGCTTCGTCCTTCACAAGGGCACAGGGGTCGCCCAGCAGAAATGCGCCCCGACTTCCCCGGGGTCTGCGACGGGACCCATCTCTTCTTCAGAGGAAAACAAGTTCCTCCTTCTCGGCTGTGTGAGCCCCCCGTGCCCCTCCCCCCGGTGCTCCTGCGCGTCACCCCTCCTCCCGCAGGCAGGACACCCCCACCCCCAGCTCCATAAACGCTCCCCCCGGGCGGCCCCCCTTCCGGCTGCGTCTGCTGAACCCCGTTTCTGCCCTCCAGGTTCTCTAGCAAAACAGAGGTCATTCTTGTTTCTCCGTGTTTGCTTCTTCATTTTCATGTTTTCAATGAAAAGTATTTTGTATTTGTTTCAAGTCCGCAGCCTGGTGGGCAGCCCGTCCTATGCTTCGTGCGGGGGCCACCGGGCACCACGGTCGCTGTCAGCGTCACAGGGCTGTGGACTCCGTCCCCCGCGACTGCCCGGCGACGGCCCACCCGAGGGTCTCAGTCCCTGCGCCGTGTCCCCAAGTCCCTCGGCCCCTCCGCGTCTGTGGGTCTCTCCGTGTTGTGCGTTCGCTGGCGCTGTCCTTTAGATCCCACAGACACGTGAAATCCTGCGTATCTGTCCTTCTCCGACCTACTTCGCTCAGCACGGTACCCTCTGGGCCCACCTGGCTGCCGCAGGTGGCGTGAGGGTTTCACAGCCAAGTCAGCGCCCGTCGTGCGTAGGTGCCCCAGCGTTTTAGCTCCTCGCCTGGTGATGGGCACTTGGGTCGCCCCGTGGCACGGCCGGAGCGTGGACGGGGTGTGAGGGGGTCTGCGGCCCTGCTGATGACCCAACGTCCCACCCGACTTCCGTTCCCACCTGCCGGGCTTCCCCGGAGCCGCCGACCCTGCCGCCTGCCGCCTGAGCCGCTCCCTTTCCAGGGTTTCTGGGTGACTGTCCTGCCCATGGCGGCCTCTTCTCTGTGCCCCTCGCCCCCAGAGGCCCCCAGTCGCCGTGTCTGGCTTCTTTGAACGTGTGACGGCACCTTCCCTGGCTGCCCGGCCGCTGGGGACGGCGCGGTGACTCCCCGTTCCGGGCAGCCCTGCGCCTGCGTGCGGTTCCGCTTTGTGTCTGGGCTCCGCGTGCGTCCTCACCTCCCTGCTGCGGCCACACTTCCCCACAAAGCGGCGCAGGGCTGAGCCACCCCCGGGCCAGCGGTGAGTCCCTGTCTCCGGGCTCCGCCTCCGCGTCCCTCCTCCCCGGTCCCGGGGCAACGGACCCACCAGCCGCATCTTCCGTGGGGGCCGGTGGGAACTGGGGGGGGAACCCCAGGGCCGAGAGGGACACAGGCTTCCTACCAGCGGCCGGTGTTTCAAAGGAGCCGCCTTGTGCGAAGGCTCAAGGGACAGCGAACCAATCCTGGGCGGTTCCAACTTCCAGGACAGGAAGAGGCCTCGCGTGGCCGGGACGTGGTTGGTGATTTGACAACGATGAGGCGGGTTGTGAGGCTTCATTTTGGGCGCAAAGAACGGGACCACCGTGCTCCCGCCTTTCCTATCCCTGAACCTCGGGACGTGCCTCGATCTTGACCCTGAGGGCCGGGGACTCCAGCCAGGCCCCTGCCCTCCGGTTTCTAGAGCAACGGTGCTGCCATGGCGTTTTCCACGGGAAGGGTCCTCCGGAGCCGGGCGCTCCGGGGGCGGCAGAGGGACAAGTGTCGCAAACGTCCAGCCGCCGGGCCAAGTGCCCGTGGTGGGAGCGCAGGGGTGGGTCTGTTGCCATGAGTGTCCTGAGCTGCCCACCGGCCCCGGGTCCCTGCGTCAAGCAAGGGTGTGCGGGGGAGGGGACTGGCCGGACCCCCAGCTTCCACTCCCCTGTCTGGGCCCGGAGCCGCGTCTGGGCCGTGGGGCTTCCCGTGGCTGCGGGCGGGGAAGAGGGTGCAGACACTTGGGGTGGGCCCGTGGGTGGTGGTCCCCACCCGCCCGCACCCCTCAGGCCGTCCTCCCCGCTCTGCTGGGGGACTTGCGGCCGGGTGGGTGTTCTCCAGCCCCAGCCGGGGAGCAGGAATGGACAGCCGCCCCTGGAGCCGGGGCTTCAAAGAGCCGGCGGAGGGAGGCGACATCCTGCGGCCTCCATCTCTCTTTGTGCGGAAAACGCTGGCCTGGCCTGGCTTTGGAAGCCGCCCGTGCCTCCCTTTCTTCCTTTTTGAGAGGAAAACGTAAAACGAAAGCCCCGCCCAATGCTTCTTCTGGACGATGGCGAGCGGGTTTCCCGGCCACTCGGCTCGCGTGGAAGGCGGCTCTGCTGATGGGGCTGGATCCACCCTGCACGGGGCCTGACTTGGCGGCTGAAACCCTGCGCCCCTCCCGGCACACGGCACGCACACGCGTGTGCACGTCGCCTCCTCGCGCACCCCCTCTCCCGCCCCCACGCCCACCGCGCCGCGTCCCCTGAAAGCTGCCCGGTTCCTCTGGGGCCCCACGGGGGACCACGTGGTGGGCGGGGAGGGACCGGAGGGGACGCAGGACCCTCTGCCGCGTGGGGTGCAGGCCAGCGGGGAGCCCGGCGGGAGGCGGAGCACGGGCTGCAGGCCCCACCATCCCCCCGACGGGGCCACCCGTCGTCTGAATTGAACCCCAACCCTCCGGCAAACAGCAGGCCAACCAGCGACCAACTGCAGGGAGCCCTTCCACCCGCCGTTTCCTCGTCCGCACCTTCCGCCTCTGGATCTCAGGGGGGAAGAGAAAGAGCCCTTTTCTCCTTGGTTCCTGCGTCAGGATGTTTCACAAACACCAGTTGGAACGAGGCGGCCGGTCCCGCCGAGAGGGGGGCCGTGGTGCTGGAGGGGACCCCACAGCCGGACACGGCCCTGTGGGCTCCCCCTCTGTCCCGCTGAGGAGACGGGAGGCGGCGGCCGCATCAGGGTCACCACCACGCTGTCCCCTGGCGAGGTGCCCAAACGAGGGGAGCCGTGCAGGGTGACAAGGGCGGGCGGCCGCGCGTCGGGCCCTCCCGGGGTCTCCGGCTCCTGCTGCAGAATAATCTCCTGTCAACCCTACACGCCAACGCCAGGCAGCCCCCCGGGTCCCAGCGGCGGGTAGAAGCCCCTGGCGCCCCGCTCCGCCCGCGGGAGGAGCCGGAGGCAACACGCCGGTCGGTCGTGGGACCTGCACGGACGTGGCTCTCGCCAGCGCGTCTGGTTTACGCCAGGAAAACAAGCCTCCGGGTGGCCCCTCCATGGAGACTTGGGAACCTCCCCCGCGTCACTTTCATCTGCTGTTCCTGCCGGGAAGACCCGTCTCTGCTTCCGCCCCGGGGCCGGTAGGACTGGGGCCCTGATAAGGAAAAGAAAGGGAAAACGGGCAGGAATGAAAGTGAACGTTTTTAGACCGATATCCGGTCCATCTCCAACTCTAACGCTAATTACATTGGCGGATCAAAGACGTTCAGGCCAGGTTTGCTTTGGAGAACTGGAGGGAGATTTTGCTTCCTCGTTTGCTGTTTTGACGGAACGTGGGGTGGGGGGGGAGATGGGGAAGGGGTTGGGGCCGTGAGCCGGGACCTGGCCGAGGTGGAGGCACTAATGGGGGGACCGACACCCAAAGTCACTCCCGGAGAGACCCCTGACCTGAAGGCAGGTCACACAGGCTGGCCCGGAGGGACCCGTCCCATTTCATCATGTCATCTACGGCCAGGTGACAGTTTCCTGCAGCGTTTCTCTCCCTTCGCTGATGAAAGCTGACCCGTGAAGCCCCAGGGAGGTGCCCGAATCACCTGAACCCCCATCCCCCCACATACCCCACGATGAATTTACTCCAAAGTTAAAAGGAGGCTCTGAAGAGGATTTGTCCCTGGGGTTTCCCCTGGCCCAGGGTCTTGTTCGTTCTGGAGCCCCACCCAGGCCACCTGGGTGTCCCACAGGCCCTGCGTTCTGCACGCCCCAGTTGGCACCCCCTTCCCGGCACGTGCACCTCGGGGCTGGCGGCTCTGTCCCCCAGGCAGCTGGGCCGGAGACCCTCCTGCTCCTCCCTCTGCGTCCCTCCCCATCTGAGTCTGCCACCCTCCATCTGACGGGCGCCTCTGCCTCTCCCTGGTGCCCACGTGGGGGGTGACCACAGGTCAGCCCCTGGCAGTGCCGGCGCGGCCCCTCAACAGACGATTGGACCCACAGATCACAGCTCTTTCAGCAGGAGCCACAGCACGGGGGGTGCAGAGAAGCAGAGGGGAGAACAAACTCACAGCTGCCCGGACTATCTCCCCTGTTGGGGGGCAGGCTTGCCCTCGATGGGCCGGGTGGTCCAGCCCCCACGGCTCTTCTGCTCGGCCCCCTGCAGACCTGTCTCGGGAAGGAGACCCTGTTCCCGGGAAGGACGGGGCCCGGAGAGCTGAGGGCGGCAGGCTGTGCGTCCACTGGGGCCGCATGGAGCCCCGGGGGACAAGAGCGCATCTGCCCCATGGTTCCTGTTCCCCAATTCTGGACTCTGTCCCCCCAAGTCCCCTGAGCTAGTTTCCGTTCCTGCCCCGTCTGAGGCAATGCGGGTTGGGAGGAAAACTTGAGACGCGACACAGAGAATCTACGGGCTGTCCCAAGTTAATGGGGTTAAAAACCCATGACGCCGGACTTGAGGTCACTGCCCCGGTCTCCTGGGCTCCGGTGGCCGAGTGTCCCAGGCTCTGCCCCGCGACCTGCCACCAGGACCTGGCCCGGGGGGCGAGTGGCTTTGCGGTTGGGCAGCGAGTCCCAGGAAACAGCTGCCGGGCCTTTGAAGCCGGTGTTTCCTTACGGAGCCGGGCGCCGGCTCCCGGGTGTCAGCAGCAGGGACGGTGGCCGGAGGTTTTGGGGCCGGGGGCCCGCTGTTGGCTCTGTGCTCCTGACCGCAGGGGCCTCTGGTGCCTCCCACCCTGAGGTTCCTCCCGCCCAGCAAGGCTGATGGCCCAGCTGGGAAAGGGGTGCACTGCAGCCCCCCTGGACGACAGACACTGGGGTGCGACGGGGCTGCTACCGTCTATTTGAGATGCCCTGGTGGGCGGTGGCCAGAGGGCGGGGTGGCGACCGTCCGGCAGGACTCGGCCTTCTTGGGGGATGGGAATATTTAGGGACCCCACCGAAGAGAGGGCACGCCCCTGTGAAGGAACCAAACGCCACAGACTGTACCCTCTGAAGGCTCGATTTTACGTTGCATGCAGTTTGCGTCAATCAATTATTCAAGAAAAAGTCAACCTCGAGGTGGGGAGGGTGGGCCCAGTGGCCCTGTACGGGAAGGGGAGGCCCCGAAGCCCCCCGACCCACGGAGAAGGGCCATCCCCCGACACCCAAGGGGCAGCCCCTAACCTTGGACCCCCGGGTTCCAGAACCCTGAGAAACATGCAGCCTAAGTCCAGTGCTGACGTTCATGGTATTTTGTTACGGGAGCCCAAGGTAAGACACAGGGTAGCCCGCACCCCGTTTGGGGGGGGTCTTGGAGGCGGCATGGTGGAGTTGAGGGACCCACAGTGGACGGGGGGGTCCCAGGAGAACGGCTCCCCTGGTGCCACGGAGGCTCTGGTCCGACGGCGCAGGCAGAGGTGAGCATGGCACCCCCGCAGGGGGTGGCCCTGGAGGAAGAGCCCCCGCCTGACCGGGCTGGGCCGCAGGGAGAGGACCGGCCAGCCAGGAGCCACGGGTGGGGGCCTCTCTCCTCTCGCCCTGGGCTCCCCTGCACGGGCCCAGGGGGCCGGAGTGGATCAGAGGGGCTGCTGGAGAAGGGGCAGCCAGAGTGGGGCCCCTGGTGGGGCCTGGGCCTCACCAGGTGACAGACGTGCGTGTGTCCAAGGTTCCTTCTGTCCTGCTGCTACCGCCCGCAGCACAGAGGCTGGTGGCTCGGAGGACAGGTCTGTGTGGCCTCGCAGGTCCGGGGACCAGTCTTTCGGGTCCGCCCAGCAGAGGTGGGGGTGTGATTAATTACGGGGTGCGGCCCCTCAGAAAACATTCCTGTTGCCAATGTTATTTTTTCTTTTTAAGGTTTTATTTATTTACTTTTAGAGGGAGGGGAAGGGAGGGGGAGGGGGAGAAACACCCATGTGGGTGCCTCTCACACGCCCGCCACCGGGGACCTGGCCCACAACCCAGGCTGGGCCCTGACTGGGGATTGAACCAGCGGCCGTTTGCTCAGTCCAGGGCTCTGCTCATTTTTTAAATTAAAAATCTCACACACCAGGAAGCGGGGAGCCAGATAGGACCGGGGCACAGCCACCATCTCAGGATCAATTCTCAACTGTTTCGGTGCTGGCCCGGGGCCAGAGCGTGTTTTGACACGACTCTTCCCCGCTTAATTTATAACCTATGTGTCTCTGCAAGGAAATTCAGCCCTGCTGTTTCTGATTCCTTTCCGTTTAACTCATCCCATGCTGCCCTCCAGGAGCCATTTGATGTGAAGGGGCTCTGAGCCCTTTTTTAAGAGGCCTTTTAAACCTGTTCCCCTGACGAGCAGGAAGCCAGGTTTTTCCAGAAGCGAACAGCCCAGCTCACAGAGTGGCCCCCGGCCAGACCCGGGGCCTCCAGTGGCTCCTGGCCGGTCGGCTGTCTGACCAAGTCCCTCCTAAGGCCCTGCGGTCGCGGCCAGCCGGTCAGGACAGGGGTACAGCACACGCTGCGCCAGGAAACGACTCCACCCGAAGCCGTGTTCGCAGTGACCAGGACACGGACACGGACACGGGACACCCCAGCTGGAGGAGGCAGGGCCCGCTCTGACCCCTTTGCGAATGTGGTGGCTTTGGTGAGCATCTGGCTAATTTCCAAGCTGGAGGCAGAAGAGGGGGTCGGAGACTCTGGCTTGAACACAGCCGCTCTGTGCCTGTCTTCGGAGGGCGCTGCCGGGATTGCATCCGTGCGGAGACGGTTCCGTGGCCCGTGGCGGGCTGGGAGCTGGGCCGGAGCAACCGGCTCTGCCGGGGGGGAGGGCAGAGTCCCGCCTGTGGCCCCTGCGCCCCCCACTGCTGGCCTCGGCGGTCAGCCGCCGGCAGCGCTGGCCATCGATGCCCGCTGCTGGCCACGGGCAGCGCGTGTGGTTTCCACACAGTGTCCTGCGGAACGTGGCAGGAGAGGCCCGTGTCTCCGTGGAAAATCACCCAGGGTCCTTCTTGCTTGAAGGACCTGGCTGGTTCCGAAGAACAGACTCGAGAACGGACGTTCGTCAGCATTTTCTGTCCCCCCAGCGGAAATTTTGGAAAACATTTCCCCCCTAGTGGTCGCATTAGTTTTACATTCAACTCTTTTTAACAACCTAACATGTATTTTGATGAAAGCTGGGAAGCAGAGAGCTACCATAACAATGCCCCCAAAGTAAAATAAGCCCCAATGCTATTGATCAAATAACCCACTCCTTCTTATTTGTTTGAATGCCTCTTTTTGGAGGCAAAGGTGGTCTTTTATTTTCGTCACATTTCCAACTGGTTTCAACCGGTGTATAAGGAAGCTGCTGGTTTTTGTGGATTGGTTGAACCCCACTCTCCTCACCAAGCCTCTGTTCTTCTTGCCGGTTCTATGTTTAGCTAATTCTCTCTTAATAACATCAGCTACACCCTGGCTGGTGGCTCAGTGGATAAGGCGCTGGCCTGCGAACCCAAAGGTCGCAGGTTCGATTCCCCAGCCAGGGTACAGAACCAGGTTGCAAACCAGGTCTCCAGTCAGGTCTGTGGCTGGAGGCAGGTGAAAAGCAGCCATACATTGATGTCTCTCTCCCTCTCTGCCTCTCTCCCTTCCCCTCTTTCTAAAAATAATGAAATAAAATCTTAAAAAAAAAAAAAAATAACGTCAGCTACAAATCCTGACAGTTTCCAATGGTTTAGCCCTCTTGCCTTTTCGTGTCTTATTGCGTGGTCTGGCATGTCTGGGGTCATGTCGAGTGACAGCAGCCTGATGCTATTTCCAGCTTTAACAAAAATGCCTCAAGGTCTCCCATTATTAAGTCTGATGTTTGCGGTGGGGGTCCCGTGGTCCCCCCGTAGTGTGGGTATGCTTCCTGAACAATCACAGTTCACGTAATCTGAGCACAAGGTGAAGCCAAGCTACATGGGCAACAGTTTAAAGAAGCAACATAGACGCAGGGAGCACATGGCATTTGCCTTAGAAGACACACGGGGTTTTCACATGGAAAACAAACTGGACGTGCTTGAGGACCATGTGCGGAGAGGGGAGCTCACAAAAAGTAGTCCTCGGGAAGCAGGTTTTAAGTCAACCGAAGACGTTTTTAAAAACTGAGACCTCATCCAAGATAGGACACCCCTGCATGACAAAGGAGGACCGGGTCCGCCAGACCTACGGAATCAGGATCTGAATTCCGGCCAGAGCCTGGTGCTCTGCGTGTGCATTAAGGCTGGGGACACCCCGGGCTAGTTGACTATATCAGATGTGCGTTCGTACGAGCCACTGGACACCCGACCTGCTGATACTCCGAGAACCTGGGCCGTTAACGGTCTGGCTGAAGAGAAGAGTGGCCGCATCACAGCATCGGTGAAGTCAGCCCACAAGAGGGTCTCACTTGTCCCTCACCTGCCCTCCTCAGGGCGCCGTCTTCAATGGTGGCTTTGTGGCCTCATGGTCACAGAGTGGTTGCCGCAGCTCCATCGGTGACGATCACCCCAAACTCCCTGGGATTATCTCTCTTGGTTGAATTATTTTCCCTCCTCCCCTGGGATATGTGTGGAGACTTTGCTTTGTTAGGAATAACAGGTTGAGGACGTTTTACGCTCCGTTGGATGCCTTTTCCTCTCTCTTTTCTTTTTTTCTCCGATGCTTCCCTTTTACCCAAGAGCTGCAACTCAACCCTCTGTGTTGCGGCAGGTGCATTTTATTCGTGGAAAAGTGCTCATTATGTCCATAGGCAAACAGCAAATTTCATGACTGACCTTTTCTTGCCATTCTCACTGGTTTTGCTGGTCTGCATAGGCCTGTGCCATTGTAGCAAATTGGAACCACAAATTCCTCCTACACGTCTGATGCTTCCTTCACTCTACGCCGTGCGGGGAAGGGTGGTGGGCATTTATTCTCCTGACCTTCAGGAACAGTCCCTGAAAGAGAAAGAAGTAGCAACAACAAGGCGAGGGAATCAGGGTGACCGTGCCGCCGCTTTGGGGACGTGGCTTCTGGTGCACGGGAGGCCGGCACGGCTCGCTCACGGAGACTCCGCTCAAAGCCAGCAAAACGCCAGCATTCCCGGCCGGGCGGCCCGGGGGGGCCCAGGTGCCGCTGTGCCCTGGGGGCGAGCGGGGAGGTCGGGCGCCCCAGCCCCTGCTGATCAAAGCCGGCACCTGCACCTGGCAACCCCTTCGCCCACCTCGAGGCAGACACGATGGATCACCTGTCAGCGTTGATAACTTTGTAGTCCCGCCTGAAACACGGAAGACATTGTGAGGGGAGGTTTCTGAGGTGGTTTATTAAAATTCAGGGCAGGTATCGCCTAGGACGCCACCACGCGGGGACATGGGTTGCGAGAGACCACCGGTCGCCCATCATCCCGGAACCCCCGCGGCCGCCGAGGGCTGGGGTGTTTCTCGGGGGGACGGAGGTGGCTGGGTTTTAAGGGTGTCGCCCAGGAACCCCCTTCCTATAAGCTGGAGGCCCCGTGAAAAGAGCCTTGTCACCACGGAGGGACTGGAAACGTCCGGCCCGCCGCCGGCTTTGTGCGTGTGCGTGATCTCACGCGTCGCCTTCCCGGGGCGCGGGGCTGCGGGGAGGGGCCCACACGGGGGGAGAGCCGGGCCGGCAGCCTTCTCAGGCCTTTGCACCTGAATAAAATCATCAAATAAAATACGATTGTCGTCAGTCTCCTGGGTGGTGGCAGGTTAATAAGATGGAGCAGCTAGCGAGGGAGGGACCAGGATCGCCCCTGTTTTATAGGCAGAAACGGAGGTGGGGGTGTTCCCGCCGCAGGTAAAGCCGGCAGGTGGAGCCGGGCTGGACACCGGGGTCTCCCGGGACCTGAAGACGCCGCCGCCTTCCCCGTGCTGTGTCTGCACCAGCCCGCTGGCCCTGCCCGCCTTTAAGTTTGCTCAGGGCGGCCCAAGGGTGCGTCAAAGACAGGGGGACACACAGGGTCAAGGGGGTGGGATCCCGGTCCTGTGCGACCCCGGCCTGGTCACAGGTGTCGGCTCTGGATGGGCCCCTTTGACGGCATCCAGGGCCTGGTGGTGAAGCCAGTCCTGCTGGGGGAGGGTCCCCCCGCCTGGTTACACCCTCCTCCCTGCCGACCGCCCTGGGCACCCACCCGTGACCCCGCCTGGCGCCTACACCCCCAGCGCAGCCGCAGACCCTGGGACACAGACGTCCTTCATCCGTCCTTCACCACCCCGGTCAGACGTGCTTGTCCCTCGCCCCCTCCGGGACGTGGGGCTGCTGCTGGTACCCCCAAACCCCCTCCCTGCCCCAAGGCCACATTCTCAGGCCACTGACTATACTGAAGGCAACTGTCACCCCTCTTCTCTTCGGACTCCCCGCTTTGCCCAAGCGACCCCACATCTTTGCTTGGAGCAAAGCCCTGTGGGAGCTGTGAGGACAGTTTCATCCACGCGGTGCAGCCCTCAGCACCCCCGAGGGACCCCCGGCGGCCGGAAGTGGAGGCTGGTGGCCCCACTGTCTCGGCCACTCTGTGAGCTCCCTCTGGCTCCCCGTGTGACCCTGGGCACCCGGGCGCTGACCTCAGCTATAAAGGGGGCAGAATAGCACCCCTGGGGGCGGCTAGAGAAAGAACGAATGCCTGAGGGGCTGGAGCGCAGCCACGGGGACCAAGAGCTTGGTTTTCACTCATTCCTTCCCTCCGTCCTCCGTCCCTCCATCCATGCGACGCTGACCAGCCGAACTGTCGCTCCAGGACCTGTTACCCGACGGCTCAGATCCCGTCCTGGCTCCACCGTCTCCTGGGCACGTGACCGTGGGAACTAACCGCTGTCTGAGGACCGTCCTGTCCCCACAGGCTGAGGAGGGGGTGGACCTGAGGTCACAGCTGTGAGGCTCTCAGCAGCCGGGGGTCATGGTTATTGTCCCAGTTACTGTCCCGCCTCCCAGGCTGCTGCTGGGGGCGGAGGGGTCTCGGTCCCCACGGAGCTCCTTCGGGACCCCTCTCGCCGTCTGACAACCCCTGCAGGACACCCTGCTCTCACGACGCACGTGACCTGGCCGCTTCCCCGGCCATGTAACCACACGGGTGGCGTTTTCTGCCCTTTACACACTGGGAGGCTGCCGGGACCCCGACAGGAGCCCCTGTGCTCTGCGTCCTGCGCAGCCCGTCAGAGCCACCTTCCCGGCCGCCGCCGCCGCCTCCCTGCCAAGGACCAGGCGCCCGTTCTGCTTCCCGAGCCCTGGCAGGTGGCTGGCGAGCCACCGAGTGCCGCATTCAGGACGGAGCCGGTGGGTGCGGGTGGCGTCGGGCCGTCACCTCCTGTGGGCTTCCGAGACCCAGCACCCGCCCCGCTCGCCCCTCTCCGGGTGCTGAGGCCCCGTCCAGACACTCAGTTGGCAGAAACTCCAAATCCCACCGGGGACAACCCGAGGACAGGCAGGAGCCTTGGCATCACCCACCGTGTGAGCTTTGATGCCCATCCTAAGCCCACCAGCGTTCACCTGCGTGGGACCCGGTTGGATTCGGCTCCTGGAGGTGGTTTGCTTAGAACCCCCTGCTCCGTGGCCTGTGCCCACCGTGGGCAGGGGCCCCAAACGATGCCTGGACTGGACAGGTGCGGGTGGAACTGCAGGCGCCCGGGACGGGTCCACCTGGCAGCACATTTGGATGCAGCCAGGGCTCTCCTGTATGCGTCACGCGTGTTTTCCACGGGCCTGAAGCTCACCACCGGTCCCCCTGCTCCGGGGAACCCCAGACACAGGCCAGGCAGCGCTGGGCGTGCGGGGTGCTGCCCGGCCTCAGGGCTCACAGCTACGCTCCGTTTTCCAAGTTCATTCCCAAACAGGCCACTTTTTACCTCTGAGTGTCCACGAGGGAGCATTACACACCCACCCACACACACACGTCCATAAACATGTGCCAGTCTTTCTGAGTAAGACCAATCGAGATGTAGGTTGGTACTTAGTATTTTTAAAAACCCTTTCTCTCTTGTTTTTGATGCACCGGACACGGGCCTGGACTTTGGCTTCGATGACTCTGCCCACCTGGTTGCTGTCCCTGCACCCAGTGACCAAGCAGCCGGGGCCCCTGCCCCTGGGTGGCCCCCAGGCCCTGCCCAACCCCAGGGCTGTCGCCAGAGGGTGGTCTCGGTCCCTGGGGTTGATTCCTGGACACCCTCCTCAGGTCCTGCCCTGCCCTCAGGTTTCTGTCCCTCTTGGGAAGCTTAATGAAAACACTCAGGGGTCCCTGTCCAACACGGACCCTGATGTGTCAGGACCCGCTCAGCTGCCCAGACCAGCAGGCCTGGCCCACACCACTGGCCTTTTGGCTAGAACTCCTCTGACCCCCTGAACCCGGTTAGTCCAGGTCTTCCCAGCTACACAGCCCTGAGGGTGGTGAGGCAGGACAGGGTGGGGGGCCCCAAGCAGTCACCTCCTCCCTGAAGGGCTGTGGGCACTTCCCTCCGTCCCGGTCACAGCCGGTTTGGTGACCGTGACCCTGCTGAGTCAGCTTGCACTGCTGCTCCGTCCAGGGACGGGTGACCCCGGCCAGCCTCCTGGGCAGGACCCCCTGAGTCCCCTCCCTCCCTGAGACAGCACCCGGGGATGTCAGGGCTCCCGCCCCGCAGGCCCCAGCGACCGGCTGCCAGGAGCCAGGAGCCGGGCTCCACGCTCGCATTTCCTGTGCGGGGTCCTTTGAACCTCAGAGCGCAGCCACCCCGCCCCCTGCCTGGGCCCATCTGCCAGGTCCGGTGGGTGGGCTGGCATCCGAGCGCAGAGGCCCCGCTTGGATCCACGGGGGAAGCGGACGGAGGGAGGACGTTCTCTCTGGTCTCTGTCCACGCGCCCGGGACCCGCACCCAACTGCAGTTCGGGTTTCACACGACGGCGGAGCGCGAAAAGGCCATCCAGACGCGGAGGACCTGTGGGGGAGGGGAGGCGCCGGGCCTTTGGCTTCTTGATCTATTCATGGAACCCATTTGTTTAACAATAGAAAGTCAATAAGCCCTTGGGGTACTTTTGAAGGCTCCGTCTCCCCTCTCCCCTCCCTTCCACACGGCGGCGGCGAAGGCCCTGCAGCCCCGGCTTGGTTTCCATTAAAAAAGCCACAAAACGTGTCCTGGAGGGTTTTCAGAAGCCTGGGCCCCTGGAGACTTTGCTAGGAGGTTTCCTTTGTTGTCTCCGCACACACCAACTACTCGCCTCCCTTTCATTTCCACGGGAAGAGCAACCGGGATGGCCCATGGCTGGCCCTGCTCCTGTGAGGTCCCTGAGGAAGACGGCGGTGGAGCCCCGGGGGCTGGTTTACGGGGCCGCGGAGCCTCGGGGTGCCGGCGCGGAGCCGTGGGGGTCTCTCGCTTCCTGTTTGCACAGTGCTGCCCCCCTGAGGGTGGCCCCTGGGGGTGGGGCTCGGGCTGCGCAGGACCCTCCCCGCCCCCCGGGGGGCTCCCCCTCTCCCTCTCCCTCCCCCTCCTCCCTGCCACCCGGGAGAGGCCTTTTCGTTTAATTTGCAAACAAGTGATCTCCGCTCTGATTTGTAAATAGGTAGCTAAGCCAACTCCAACACACGCAGGGAGGTACCAAGTTTACTGGAGACCCCAAGCAAAAGTTTTCTTTCGGGGGCGGAATCAACGCCTGGACCACCAATGAGTTAACGCCACGGGCTCCTTGTAGGGGTTCCCCCCTCCCCCCACCCCAACCCCCTCCTTCCAGTTGCTCCGGCCAGCGCCCCACAGCGTCCCGAATTCCCGGGGGGCAAACACTTTAAAGAAAAAAAATTTTTTTTTCTTTGACTTTTATTGAAAAAACCAACAAGCCAGCCGACCGAAGGGAGGCCGGCCTTGCGCTGTCCCCTCCCTGGGCTGGTTTCACACGCCCCCCGCCCCTCCGAGACCTTCACACGCAGGCGGGGGGCTGGGCGGGGACCTCGAACTTCCCCAGGTACGTTTTCGGGGGGTGCTGGGCTTTCTTGTAAATCCCGCCGTGGGCGAGGACGCTGGCCGGCTTCCTGCCGCTGCGCCTGCCGAAGCGGCGGCCGCACACGCTGCGCCAGGACTGCAGCGTCTTGGATGTCCAGATCCACACCCCGCCCGTGATGCCCACCACCAGCAGCATGAAGATCTTCACCAGGAAGATCTCCACCGCGGGGATGGACGCGGCCAGGAGGCAGTCGAGGCCCTTGGTCTGGTTGTTCACCTGGCACTTGCGCTGCGTGGCCAGCGCCTTCCAGTGGTCCATGTTGAGGCGCTCGTAGAAGTAGCAGGCGATGACGCAGGTGGCCGGCACCGTGTAGAGCACGGAGAACACCCCGATCCGCACCATGAGCTTCTCCAGCTTGTCCGTGTTCTCCCCTCCCGTCTTCATGACCCTGCGGATGTGGAAGAGGGCCACGAAGCCCGACAGGATGAAGGACGTGCCCAGGGCGAGGTAGCAGGCCAGCGGGACCAGCACGAAGCCGGTGAGCGCGTCCACGTCCATGCTGCCCACGTAGCAGACGCCCGTGAGCTCGTCCCCTGCCACCCGGCGCAGCACCAGGATCAGGATGGTCTTCACGGCCGGGATGGCCCAGGCCGCCAGGTGGAAGTAGCCGCTGTGGGCCTGGATGGCCTCGTGGCCCCACTTCCTGCCGGCCGCCAGGAACCAGGTGAGCGTCAGGATCACCCACCAGAGGGAGCTGGCCATGCCGAAGTAGTAGAGCACCAGGAAGACCAGGGTGCAGCCCGTGCTCTCCAGCCCCTCCTGGATGACGTAGAGCTGCCCGCTGTCCCGGTCGCAGGCGATGCTCTCGGCGCCCGCGAAGAGGCGGATGATGTAGCCCAGCGAGGACACGCAGTAGCACAGGGAGAGGAAGATGATGGGGCGCTCGGGGTAGCGGAAGCGCTGGGGGTCGATGAGGAAGGTGAGCACGGTGAAGGCGCTGGAGAAGAAGCAGAGCACCGACCACACGGCCAGCCAGACCACGGCGAAGCGCTTGTCCTCCCGGCTCCAGTACACGTCCACGCCCGGCGTGCAGAGCGGCGCGCACGACGCGCCCTTCCCCACCTGGTGGAACTTGCCGGGGTTGGCGCAGCCGGCGCGCCCCGGACCCCCGTCCCTCAGCGGGTGCTCCTGCGCGCCCGGCGGCCGCTGCGGCCGGAAGAGCGGCGGGAACAGGCCCGAGCCGCGCGCGGGCTCCTCGGAGCCGTTGCTGGGCGCCTCCATGCAGAGGTAGTTGGGGTCGTTCTTGTTGGGCAGCTTGCTGCAGGCCAGCGAGTCGGGCCAGCGGAAGTTGAACTGCTCCATGATCGGGGAGCACTTGAGCCGGGCCTGCTCGCACATGACGCGGCAGGCGGGGATGGGCGTGGAGACCTGCTCGGTGCACATGGGCGCGTACAGCGAGCAGAGGAAGAAGCGCAGGCGGCCGTGGCAGCCGTACTCCACCAGCGGCGCGAACTCGTGCAGCTGGATGGCGGCCTCGCGCTGGTTCTCCTGGCCCATCAGGTTGGGCATGCGGGTCATGTTGTAGCCGATGTCCTTGCACATCGGGATCTCGATGGGCTGGCACTTGCCGTCGCCGGGGCGCTCCATGTCCATGGAGCTGATGGCGGCGCACGACCCCACCACCTGCAGGACCAGCCACAGGCGGGGGCCGGGGCGCGGCATGCTGGCGTCGGGGGCGCCCCCGCGGGCAGGTCCTCAGAGCCGCGGCCGCCGGGCTCGGGCTGCCGGGCCCCGCTCCGCGCCCGGGCCCCCGCCCATGCCCGCCCGGCCCGGCCCCGCTCCCCGAGCCCGGCCTCCGCCGCGGTGGGGCCGCGGAGCCGCGCCGCAAAGTTGGCGAACAATACCGGGAAGCGAGGGCAGCCCGGGAGCCCTCGGCGCGGCCGCCGGCGCCGCCTGCGCGTCTCTGCCCACAAACTTCGGCCTCTTCGGGGGGCGCCCGGGCGGCGCGTCCGGAGCGGGCGGGCGGCGCGGGCGCTTGGTGGCCGGGCCAGGGCGGCGCGGCTCCTCCGCACCCCGCCGGCCTCGCGGGCCCAGCCCGCAGCTGCTCCGAGGTTTGCGTCCCGCGGCGAGAAGACTCGCGAAGGAGGGAGCGGCGGTGACAGGCCCCGCCCCCGGGCGCGCCCCGCCCCCGCGCTGCTTTGCATGAGAAAGCGGGGCCGCCCGCTCCGCGCCCCGCGCCGGCTCCGGGCCCCCGGGGCGCAGCCCCGTCCCGCCCGCGTCGCCGGGACTCCCGCCGGGCGCCCCCGTCCGCCCCCAGCGCCGCCCCCCGCGCCCCACGGAAACGCCCGGCAACCTGGTCCCCGCCAAGCCGGCGCGGGGCTCCCGCTCGTTCGCAGACGGGCCGGAGGGGGCGGCGCCCGCGGCGGGGCGGGGGCGCATCTGCCCGGCGGGGGCGCCTTCAAAGCGGGGGGATGGAATCTGCGTTTTACAGCCTCCGCCGTAAAGTGGCTCTTCGGCTCGTAAACCTGCCGGCGCGGCGGCGGCCCGGAGTCGCCAGGCGCGCGGGGCTCCAGCTCGCCGAGCGCCGCCTTTGAAAGTTCAAAGCGCAGCGCGGGAGCCGGGGGAGGGGCTCCGGGAACCCCGGGCTCGCGGCCGCGCGGGAGACGTTCCCGCGGGGGGGGCGGCGGGCGGGGGCGCGAGGCTCCGGGGACTCCGACGCCGCGCCGCCCAGGACGCCGGGCAGGGCGGGGGCTCCCCCCGGGTGTGTTTACGGGAGGAAGCCCTCGGCGTCGGTGTTGGTATTATTTGGCGAGTGACCTGCCCGGCCGGCGCCCTCCTTGGGGACAGACCCGCCAGGTGACGCGGCGCTGCGGGGTGACAGGTGGGAGGACGCTCCTTCGGCGGGATCGGGGTCCCCACTCAGTTTTCACAGAAGGGGCGCGGGCGCCCTTGGCTCCCGGCTCGGAGGCGCCGAGGACCCCACAGCCCCGCCCCGCCCCGCGCGGCCGGTGGGCTCGGCTGCGGGGAACGTGCGCGAGCTTCACCTGGCCACGCGCTCGAGCCCCTCCGTGCTCGGGACCCCTGGGGGCTGCGGCGTCTCCCTCCCCTTGGACGCGCTCCACTAGGAGCGTTTCGCCTTTTCCTGGGGCTCCCAGGGTCTCAGCCACGGGCGCGGCGGGAGGGCTGTGTCCCCAGAGCAGCAGGCGCCGCCCGCTGGCCTCCCTCCAGCCCCGCCCTCGCGACGCGGCTGAGGGGTGCGGGGCGCAGACACCCCGGGCCGGGCCGGGCGTCGCTGCCACACGGCGGTGGGCCGGTTCCTCCGGGAAGCGCTGGGGAAGGAGAAGCCCGGCTTGGCCCCCCTCACTCGCTTCTGGGAAGCTTCTGTCCGCGGGGGCGAAGAGGGGCGCTTCCTCTAGAGCCCCGGCTTTTGCTCCGGACAAGTCAAGGGGTTTTACATCTTCAGGACACTCGGGAGGCTTCACACAGGCGCCCATTCACGCTTTCTTCCTTCGGTGCATCCTTCCTGCCTTCTATCTGTGCATCCGTCTTCCATCCATTCACCCATCCATCCGTCCACCCATCTTCCTTCCATTCACCCATCCATCCGTCCACCCATCTTCCTTCCATTCACCCATCCATCCGTCCACCCATCTTCCTTCCATTCACCCATCCATCCGTCCACCCGTCTTCCTTCCCTCCTCCCACCCATCCATCCGTCCACCCGTCTTCCTTCCCTCCTCCCACCCATCCACCCATGTACCCATCCATCTTCCTTCCCTCCTCCCACCCATCCACCCATGTGCCCATCCATCTTCCTTCCTTCCTTCCTTCTATCCCTCCATCCACCCATCTATCCATTCACCCATCCTTCCAGCCATCGATCTATCACCAATCCAATCTGCCAGCCCACCCTTCCACCCATCACCCATCCATCCATCCGCACATCCTTCCTTCCTTCCTTGCGCCCAGCAGACACGGAGAAGACTGAGGCTGGCACTTGCCCCTAGGAGGCGGCTGCGTCTCTCCTCCTAGACGCCCTTGACATCAGGATCTACAGCTACAGGTTGGCCCTGGGGCCCTGAGCGGTGGTCCCTGGACACTGGGTGCCGCTGGGGTGCAGGAGAAGGCAGCCATGAGGAGAAAGTGAAAACACACGCTCAGGGGCCTTCAGAACAGCCAGCCTCAACTCGCCATGGCAAAGCTTTCTCAAAGGCTGCCATCTTCCTTGCCTGACGTGTTTTGCGTCAGACTCCCGAGCTATTTTCAAAACCCAAACCGGAAGAGACCCGGTGGACATCGGTCGGCTGTTCTAGAATGTTCCTTGCGGGGGTCCTTCGTGGGGCACCATCTTTTTTCTTTCCCTTTTTTGTTTCTGTTTCTCGGAAACTATTGGGGAAAAAAAAAAAAAATCATTGTGCAAGAGAGAAGGGGGTCGGCCAGGCCCCAGGGTGTGAGCGCTGTGAGACGTGCCCCCTAATTGATCTTTTCTGGGCCGTTTTAATTCAGCCATGTTGCAGACCCATTCTTTTAGGCACCACCCCTTCAGGTCGCTTTCTTCTTTCGTTTTCAGAAAAAAAAAAAAAAATATCTGCAGAAGGGGCGCTGCCCCGGCGAGATGGAAGCCAACAAACAGACATTATTCTAGAAAAAAAAACGTGCGCTCCGAGAAATCAGCCAGGGCCAGATAACTCTGTGACTAATAAATGAAAAGGGCCCTTTGATGGCTCCCGCTGAAAAGATATTTTATTTTATTTTATTTTCCTGTGTGTGGGATCGGGGCGGCTGATGCGGGCACGCCGTCCCCCGCTGCTCGCCGGGCTGGCCTCCCTCTGGCAGTGGTTTGGAGAATCGGGAGGGATTTTATGGCTGTCGGTCCCCTCAGCTCTTTTTTCTTTTGTCTTCTTTGAAGAATGACTTTAGACATTTTATTTACATATTTAACCATGGATGAAAGGGGGTAGAGCGAGCATCCCGGGCTGTCGTGGGAATAGTGATAGGTTGAAATTAATGGGAAGCTTATTAGGGCGCCAACATTTTGAGCAAAGGGTTTTAATGAAACTTTATAATTAAACATGATTTCAAATAACATGCAGGGACCAGGAATGTTTTTTTATAAGCCTCCTAACCCCCTGGAAGAAAAAAATCTTGGGAAATTCTTCTCTTAACCATCCGCTGCCTTGGAGTTGTCGGAACGGCTCTCCCAGGGAAGAAAGCACAGGGCCCAGGGAAGGGGGTGCCGAATGGGGCAAGAGTCGGAGCAAGAACCCCATCTTTCCTCGCGTGAGCGTTGAAGGCAAAGGCCGAAGCATCAGATACCCTGACACGGGCCCGGCTGAGCCTCAGGGTTGTAGCTTTTCCCAGGACGTTACAGTCCGGGGCACGTTTGAGGTTTTCGGAACTGCGATGAGAAGAAGCCCTCACCGTCACCCTACGAAAGAAAAGAACCCACTTTCCACAGCGGGCAGGAACGGAACCCCGAGACTTGGCTGAAGGCAAGAGTGGGCCCCTGGAAAGGCAGAGGCGTGTGCTGGCCAAGCTCACGCGGACAGGGGTTCAGGTGAGGCGGGTGCTTTTTGGGGAGAGCCCCCCACGCTGAGGTGCCCCGGGCCATCCAGCGTTGGGACCCAGTGAGCCGGGTGGAGTGGGTGCCTTTGGCCTTCCAGCTCCACACGGTTTGTATCCTGTGGGCCACCTTCCCGATTCTCCTGCCCAGTGAGGGCGAAAGGCGACCTAGTTCCTCACAGGCGGAGGGGGTCCCTGGTGCCAGCAGGGCCCATTTCCCTGGACCTCAGATGAAAAAGAAACCAGCCTGGAAATGCTAGTCTCTAACCCAGGAGGCAGGCTCTTCCCCTGCCCCGCATTGTCCTGCCAGGACAACCCCCCGGCCCGGTGGCGGCCACCTCAACGGGCGCAGAAGTTTTCACCACCCCAGCACATGCGTTGGAAGCCGCTGGTGGGGAGGGCGGGCCGGGGCACACCCGGGAAAGCCCCCGCATCCTAAACGGGGGCCGGCAGGGTGCTGGCCCTCCGCTGCAATTTAGGTCGCTATTTTAAGGCCACTTCCCTTGAAACGGGGCTTGAAATATGACCAAAGGTTCCGCGGGGGGCCTTGGTGTGAATTGCAAATCAGCGCCTGTCTCTAATCTCCCTTTCAAGCCTGGCTTCGGATCAGCGCCTGGACCGGGCTCCCCACTGCTCCGGAGCAGGGGGGACCATTCTCGGGCCGCTTCTGTCTTCTATTCCCACACTCCAAAAACAACACGGCCGACAGACACCCTCCAACTAAATTAGATTAAACTCCTTCACAGAGCATTAGCCTTTTCACTGCCCGGCTGCGCGGATTCCGCGCCTCCTCATTTAAAGATACAGGATTTCTTTTTCATCCCTCGCCCATCGTGCCAACGGCCACAAACGTACCCCCCAAAAAGGCGGGGGGTGGGGGCCGGGCCAGCTGGCCAAGCAAGGGCTTCCCCATTACTGTTTAAAATACAGGCAGGTGAACCGCAGGCACACAGGCCACCGACCTGACCCGGGGATCAGACAGGCCCCTGGGAGATGCTTTCGGGCCTGGGGTTCCGTGCTGGGCTGTTTCCTGGAGGATGATCTATATATAAAATAAAAAAGCGTCATGCAACGGAGGTGTGTGTGTGTGTGGGTTTTATTTCGCATTTGTACTCCAAACAGGCCTAAGGATCAATCCACCAGGAATGAGCTCACTGGGTGTGAGATCAAACTTTATCTTCCGACCTGGTGGTTCGACCCCTTTGACCCTCTCTGCGCTGTGGTCCTGATTTAATTACTCACCTTCCCATCTGTTCCCCCCCAGCCTTTCACTGCCTGTCCCCGCAGGGCCACATGGAGGCCCCGGGCGGTTGGCCCCTCCCCCAACACAGCCGCGGCCCCTGCCCAGGTGAGGGAGCCCCGGTGACACGGGACTGAGCGGGACCCCCCCACACCTGGCCCTGACCCCAGGGGAGCAGGAAAGAGTGATGCTCCCGCCTTTGCTCCCGTTACGTCGGTCCAGTGGGAACCATGAGGCCTGCGGGACCTGCAGCTGGTCCTGCAGAACCACACCAGGTTCTGGCCACACAGCCAGGGTGAGTCCCATCCCGGCTCCGTGCCTCCGTTTCCTCATCTGAAACAGGGGACCAGTTGGGGCCCCGCTCACAGGGCGCAGTGAAGGTGTAATTCAGGGTAAGTGTGCACGACCGCGGGGCCGGCTCTTGGTGTCACCTGCTGCTTCCACAGGACGGGGGGGCAGAGCTGAGAAGCTGCCACGGACCCTTTGGCCTGAAATAAGATCTTCACCGTCTGGACCTTCCCGGGGGGGCTCTGGGGTCTCCGAGTCAGGGTCCCACCCCTGGGCACTGGATTCCACATGCCCGTGTGTCTGGGGGAGTTTTCCAGCCCAGGTCCCTCACTGTCCCAGGCTGAGACGGCTCCACGGCCCCCGGTGCGGTCAGAGCTGAGATCCCCAGCCCTGCTGTCCCCAGGGTGGCCCTCCGCCCGGTTTGGGGGTGGGGGCAGCTTTTTCAAGCCGTCCTCGTCCTCGCTTACAATGACCCACCCCGCGCTCCGGGTCAAAGAGCAGCCGCTTCCCTGGTGCCACTTGGATCTTTTGGTTAATGAAAACGTTTCCCTTTCCTGTTGAAAAAGGAGCTGCCAGGAAATCAACGTCACGCGTGGCCCACGGTGCATTCCTGCCGGTTTCGCCCGTGTGCGCGTGAGGGGCCCGGCTCTGCTGGGTCCCTGCTGACTCCTGTCCCCACGCAGGTGTGCGGTGTTTTCAAGACACCTAAACCGTCTCACGGACTCGAAACCACGGTACTTGTAGCTGCTCAGGCTGCCCGGGTCTGGCCACCCTGCCCGCTGCGGGGCGGCCAGTGGACAGATGGACCGAGGCCGCTGCTGCCCGCGCCTTGTCTCTGGGCCACCCAGGCGACGCGGCCGGCTCCCTGGCAGGACCGGCCAATTCTCGCTCCGAGCTGAGCTCAGGTGAGTCACCGGCGGGTGGCTGTCTCAGGCTGGGAGCTGCTCCGACAGGGGAGTTCACCCAGGCCACCAGGGAGGGTCCCGGCCTGTGCTGTGGGCCCTGGATGGCCCTGCAGCCTCCCAGCCTCCGACTTCCCGGTGGGCGCGGCTGAAGGGCAGGTGGCCGGGACCCGCACAGCTCACCTCCTGCCTCCGCCCGCCCCTCTCCCGCCCTCTTCAGCCAGCACTCCGGAGTCATGTGGCCCTTCCTCTGTGTCGGGACCCATCGGTTTGCACCCCGATGAGCAGGGTGGGGACCCAAGGCCGGGTGGAAGGCAGGCTCCTGTGGCGTCTGAGTGATGACAGGGAGGGCCCTCGGGCCGCCGCCACCTGGGGACACCGCCCGTCTGCGCTGGGAGGCTGGGGTGGCCGGCAGGACCAAGGGGGACCATGGGTGGAGGAGGCTCCCCGGCTAAGCCCCACTGGGGGCCCTGAGGACCCACAAGCAGCCTGAGCCGGCCCTGCACCAAGTTCCAGCCGCGGGGAGAGGCAGCTGGTGAGACCGGAGGGCCAGCCTCGCTGTGCGGGCGCCGGGCCTGCCTGTCCGGGGAGGCTGGGCGCCGGGGTTGCTGCGCCTCCGTCGCTGGGCTACCTTTCCTGACCCGCCGCCGTTGCCACTGACCGAGGCCGCACGAGACTCTGTCCCTCCGGAAACAGTCTCTGCACATGACCGTCCCCCGTCACTGGACATTCGGATGGTTTTTTTCTTTTTTACTTTTCAGGGTAAGTTTTTACCATCTGTATCATGTTGACACCATCTTAGGAAAATCACCCCAGTGACGACAGGGGCCATCGGGGGTGCCCGATGTGGGGTGACTTCAAGGCAGCTGAGTCCTGGTTTCCATCCCCACAGGGTCCAGCCTGTTCACCCAGTTTTGGGCTGGGAATGGGGCCCGGGCGAGTCACGGGCATCCAGTCCGTCTGGACGGGCAGGTTTCCAAGGGTGACATGAGGGCACAGGCGGTGGCCACGATGACCCGGGAACATGCAGCACCGTGATGCCTGCGGGACCCACAACCCACCACCTGGTACCCCCACCCCTACGCTGGGGCCCTGCGCTTTGCCCATGACAGACACTCCCACGTCCCTTTGACGGTCCTGAGCCGGGCGCGTGTCCGTCTTTGCCACGTGGCCGGCTGTCAGCTGTTGTGAAGGGGGCCCCTCGGTGCCCTGCGTGTGTGCGGAGTCTTCAGCACCCGCAGGCCACGCCACCAGCCATCGCTACAGAGCGCCTAGCATGTGTCCTGGTGCACAGTAGGCCCCATTGACCACAGTAGGTCAATGACAGCGAGCAGGAGGACCTTGCTAGGTCAAGCGGATGCCCTAGGCTTAGGTGACTCAGGATTTGAGGGGAGACGCCCCACAGGCTGAGGCAGGTCACGGCTTCCCCGGTCCCCTCTGCCCGGGGGCACCAGTGGGTCCCCTCGGACCCACGCGCCCCTCTGGGGAAGCCTTTCCATGGGCTCGACCTGCGTTTTGAGGGACGAGGACACAGCACCATGGAGCTGTGTCCTCGTTTGGATGGGGACACGTGCCGTGGGTACATGAAAAGCTGCCTTTTCCACCTGAAAAGACCACATCAGACTCTGAACCGGGGGGTCGAGCAGTTTCGCAGGGCGACCCTCGCCCGTGCGCTCAGGCCCTTGTCTTGTTCCCCCATCACGGTGGCGGGCGGTGGGCAGCCTTTCTGGTCACGTCCCCTTCCCAGCCGGCTGGTCAGGCCACACCCTCACCGGCAGCCAGGCCCGCCCTCCCCCTGCCCGCCCCCCGCCTGGTGCCCACCTGCCGGCCTCCTCGCTTGCTGTCCCCAGGGTGTGACCAGCAGCCACTCTTCGTTGGTGCACTAATTGCGGGGCCCCTGCAGCACCGAGATGACTCATCCTCAGAAAACACCTTCTAACTTGGTGTTTCTGGCCCGGGAAGGGGCCCCGCTTGTCCCTCAGGTGCACAGGCTGAGGTGCCCGGACCGGCCTGTTCAGTGTGACCGGCCTGCAGACATCCGGGCAGCCAAGAGGTGGGACAAGTTGGGACCTCGGGGCCACCAGGGCCGCCTGTCACCAACTGGGGGTCGCAGGGCCCCACACTCACTCTCGAGGCCCTGGGGGCGGGCGCAGCACCCCCGTGGCCTTTGTGTGGCCTTTGTGTGGCTCTTCTCTGCCGCACACGAGTCAGGTGGGATGAGCAGCCGCTTATTCCAGTGTGACCTGATCTTAGCTACTTGCGTACTCGGTGGCCTTATTTCTACGTAGGGTCCCATCCCGAGGTCTGGGTGTAGGATGCCACCCGCCTACACTTCCAAGCGCAGCACGAAGCTGCGCTGAGTTCTGTGAGTAGTAGCAGGTCCCTCGCCCACGACAGAGAGCTCCACGGAGTGTGACAAAGACATCGTGTGAGGGTCACACGCACACACATGCCCATGCATGTACAAACATGTGCACACAAGGCTCTTTGCTGTCTGGACCTTGCAGCCCTGCCTGTGCTCTCCCACGTGCACACGCCGGCGCCCCTTCCCATCCTTGGCCACCCTCCCCGGCGCCCGGTGGGCCCGTCCCGGACGCCCCGTGAGTCCAGCTGAGGACTCGGGCGCGTGGACACGCAGGGTGGGAAAGAAGCCCCCACGTCCGGCTCCCTGGGGACGAAACTGAACTCACAGGGGCTCCTCTGGCCACTGAAACTGAAACGCCCCCCTGCAAGCAATGCTGCGCACCTACTACGTGCAGGCGCATGCCAGGTGCCGGGTGTGTGAAGCTGACCAGCACCGGGTTGGACCCTCCCGGCAACGCCCTTTGAGCCAAACAGAGGATGGAAGACAGTCACGGTTTTGCTTTTCTTCACGCCCGGATTTGTTTGTGTTTCATTCTTGCTTCATTTTTAAAAGAGGAGAAAACTTGGACTCTGTCCTCCCCGGGCTTTGATGCTCTTGCCAAGTGAATGAGCCCCAAGGGCGCGGGTCTGGCCGCGCCAGTGGCATGTGGCCCAGCCGGGTCAGCCGTGACTCACCCCCTGCAGAAGGGCTGCCTGTGGCCCTGTGGCGTGTGACCTTGATGAAGGGTGTCCCGGGGGCCGATGGGAAAGGCGAGGGGCCGGAGCCCAGGCCCCACCTCCTGAGACACAGCTGAGCGTCTGACCCAGGTGCCCGGGGCTGCATCCCCACGTGAAACTGTAACAGGCAAGCCCACGAGTACACGTGTGTGTCAGGGTCACAGCGGCAGACACACGGCTCTGACAGCCAGCAACGCCCAAACCTGCCGCCTGCACTGGCACCTGGGGATCAGGTCTGAGCCTCGGCATGTGTGGCCGCCGCCCCGCGAGGGGTGTTACTGCGGCGTCCTCACAGGCTGGGGAGGAACATCACACGCGACAGGAAGCTGCCTGCCGTGGGCAGCGGTGCCGGGCCGGGGCCGTTCTTCGGTGCCTCCGGTGTGCACAGCTCCTCGGGGCCCTGGGGAGCCCTGGGAGGGGGGCTGGCGCCCTGGCGCAGGAGGGTCACGTGGGCACCGTGTCCACAAGGATGTCCCTTAACTGCCCGCAGCCGGCGCCCGGGGAGAGGACAGAGGGGCCCGCACAGCAGACGTGTGCAGACGCCTGAAGGGGCCCCAGTACCCAGTGGGCCCCACCCCCCATTTCTACCCCACCCGGCGCCCCCAAGCCAGCAGGGCGGCAAGTCCCGTCCTGCGATGCCCGTGAACCGCGGTTGGTCCGCAGGCGTCTGCCAGCACCGCTCCGTGGTTGCCCTGGGGGTCGGGTGGGGGTCGGGTGGGGGGTCCTCCGTGCGTCGGGGCGGCTGCGCCCGCTTCTGCGGCCCAATGGGGAGCAAGACGGCTGTTTCGCCGCAGCTGGTGTGAGACACTCCAGGAAACTGGAGATGGAGAAGCTCCTGAAAAAGTCAGAAATGAGGAATCAAAGGGGAGTTGGAGGAAACGGGCCAGGGGCTTTCCCGGCCCCTCCGCGCCGGCGCCCTGTGGGTCTGGAGAGTCGCTGGTGGGGGCGGCGGGGCGAGGGGGGGCCTGCTGGGCCTTGTCCCTGGGCCGGGTTTTCCTGGGCCCCGACCTTCGTCTGCGGTGGCATCAGGGATGGACCAAGACTTCCTGCCCGTGGAGTCCCAGGCGACCACCTAGGACAGCCCTTGTCCCAGGAGGGCTGGCTCACGGTCTGGGGGCCGCGCTGTCTGCCCCCACCCCCCTCGGACTCGGGGAGCCCGGGACAGGGGTCCACCGCGGCAGCCTCTTCCCCCCACGGCCACTCGCTCCCCCTGCTCGGGCCCAGGGACTGTCCCCCCGCCGGCCTGAGAGCAGCAGCGCCGTCTGGTTCCCAAACCCACAGGCCGGGCGGGGCCTGCCCTCGTCCTGGGGGCCCCAGACTCCACGCCGGAAGGATGGTGGCCCGCGAGGATGGCAGCTTCCCCATGTGCCGGGACGGCCCCCGCGGGCTTTCTCCCCCCGCCGGTGGGGCTCCCGGGTCGGTGGCCAGGCGCCGGGCCAGGGTGGCAGGTGTGCCTGACCCCTCACTGGTCTCAGTCACTATGAGGGAACAAACCTGAACAAACGCTTCCATGGGGGTCCCGGGGAGACCGCACCAGCCCAACACCAGGGTCAGCGTTTTCTTGCCGAAGGAAAAGAGTGGAAAGCACAGCGCCCCTGCCGACGGGGGTGCAGCCCCGAAGGACCCCCGGCCCGGCCCCCCTCAGCGCCCCGGGCTCAGGCCCCAGCGGGGCTCCGGGAAATGGACACCGTCGCTCAGGCTGGGTGTAGGGCCGGCCGCCCCGCGCCAAGGTCGACGGCACCCTGGCCCTTCTGGAACCTCCCTCGAGGCCATGGAGACCAGGGCCCAGGAGCCCGAGCGCCGCCTCCCCTTCAGCCTCCTGGTTTCCGCAGCCGGAGCCCCCGTCCAGGAAAGACCTCAGAGCTGCGCCCGCACGGGTGTGGAGGGTGAGCCCCCAACGTGCCCACAGAGGGAAGATGCCCTCTCACGGCCAGGGAGCCCCTGCGTCCGGAGCAAATGCTCAGGGCACCTGAGCAGCCCGTCGCCCCTGCCCAGCACCCGGGAGAGGCCGGGGGACGGGGGGCACCAGGCAAATCCGGTCCGTGGGCGTCAGAAGCCAGCGGCTGTCGCTGGCCCTGCCGGGCACCCTGTTCTCCTGAGCAAGGACGTGCATTTTTCCGCAGGCGTCCTGATGTTCCGGGTCGGCCACAGTTACACCCATGGTCCCACTCGTCCCGTTCAGACAAACCCAAGACCCCGAGGTCCGGGGCCCTGCTGGCCCCTGGCTGTCAGACAATGGGAGCCCCCCGCCCGCCCCCCCTCCCCTGACCCCGCGCCTTGGAGGGAGTTGCAGGGAGAGAAAGGCATGGAGGCGGCTGGGGCCGGGCCCAGCAGGCGGGGGTGGGGGCAGCATGGCTTCCGCCGGCCTTTGAAGCTCACAGGCTTCTCACTGGCCGCCCCCCGCTGGTCACAAGAAAGGCACAGCGGGGTCAGCGGGGTGGAGGAGGGGTTCACGCCAGGGTGGTGTGAACCGGTGCACAGCCCGCCCGCCCTCCTGGGGGAGGTCACAGCCCTGAGTGGTGCTGGTCTGGCCATCGTGGGAGCAGGCCACAGGGACGTGCCCATGGGGGGACTTCCCGTGCGCAGCCATGCCTGGCCCTGCGAAACACGGGGGGTGCCTCTTTCACCCCCTCTTGCTTTCTGGGCTTCCCCTTTCACTAGGGCGTGTCCGCAGGCCTGCGGGTCACAGCCGTGATCGTCATTGCTTGTGCAGTTTTGGGACGTGTTCGAAGGTCATTACAAAGTAGAACAGAAGTCAGTAGTTTGCACAGGATGTTAGAAATCCTCTCGGAGACCCCTCCCCGCCAATAAAGGGGCTTTTAGGTACCATGTGACACCTCCTCTTGGACCAGGCCCGTGGGTGGCCATCAGGAGGCCTGGGACTGTGGGAGGTGGCCGGGGACACCCCAAAGCGTTGGGTGGCCTCCTGCACTGAGCGGCGTGCCAGGGGCTGGGGTTTGCTGTGGTGGCCGGAGAGGCCGGGAGAGGGTGGCCTGGGTCCCCTTCCTGTGCGGCATCCGGCTGCTTCCTGCCCTCCCAGGCCCAGCATGGAAGGCCGAGTCTTTTCACATAGTTTCTGTGTCAAGTTTTAAACATATCAGTGGACATATGGCGCTGAGTGACATTTGCTTTGCTCCCAGCAGGCGCTGCGCCCTGCCTGGCCGGGTCGCTCTGCGGGTGAGAACGCCGGCCTGAGCCCACAAGGTCGCAGGTTCGATCCCCGGTCAGGGCTCCTACAAGAATCAACCCTGAATGCAGGAATAAATGGAACAACACATCCACGTTTCTCCCTTCCTTTCTCTGTAAAAGCAACACATAAACATTTAAAGGTATAAACATGGAGCATTTACTCTCTGGAAGTACTTAGACGTCAGCTGGCACCAGGGCGCCCCAAGGTCAGCTGGGGGGGCGGGGACTCCGAGAGCGCCAGGCCCTTTGTGTGACCCTCCTTGCTGTGATTTGAAGTCTTCACGTCCGTTTTGGGCGCGTAACAGACGCCTGTCCGCTCCTCCATCCGCCGTGCCCGAGGGGCAGCGCCGCCGGCCGCGGGTGTCCGTCTCAGGGCTGCTGACAGGCCGAGGTAGGGGACACGGTGCCTTGGGTGGTCGTCGCTGGGTAAAACTCAACTCCGTCTCCGGTGTTCACGGCTCCCGTCCTCCCCCCGCAGCTCCGCTCCGGACCCGCCGCCCGCCTGTGTCTGATCTCCCACAGCCTGGGGAGAGAAACCACGTGGTCTCTCTCGGCCCATTAATCTCTGTCAGCCTGGCGTGCGGACCCCAGACGCCGGGAGGCCGGCAGGGAAGCGGGAGACAAGTTCTCGGCAGCACGTGTTTCGTGTTAGAGGCCTGGTGGCCGGTGCCCGGGCTCCTGGCGGAAGCGGAGGGACCCAGGGTGGGGTGCAGGGCATCGCGTGTGGGAGACACAACCCCTAAACCCACTGACACGTGGGCCACCCGAGGGTCCTGCCTGAGTGACGTTGATTGAGAAGGGTGGGTGGACAGGCACCTGGTCCCCAGGGCACCAGCTGTACATCGACCCCATAGGGCTTCTGTGGAGCCCCAGGGACCCCCCACGACTGCTCCAGGGACCCCTGGTGTCAACATGGCCTGAGAACCAGCCTTGGAGCAGAGGAGGCTCTCCGGACCCCTCCTCCCTGCCGACGCCCGCCACCCCCTCACCCCGATCAAGACCAGCCTTCATTTTGGTTGCTGTTTGAAAACCCAAAGTCCCCTCTGACCCCTGCGTTCCCCCAGCCTCTGTGTGTCCCCCAAGTGAGTCACACGACTGATACCAAGTTCCCACTTCAGCTACTTCGCTCTTGACCTGAGCGCTGCTCTCCTGGGGCCTTGGTGGGGGCGCGAGCCCCTTCCCCGGAGCCGCCCCCGGAACCCCACCTGAGATGCAGAGGGGACTGCGCATCAGGCAGGGGAGGGCGCCCCGGGGCTCGTTCCACTGACTTTTCTTCCTGGGTTCCAGCATCAGGGGGGCACAGGCTCCCCCGGCGAGGAGGGAACGGCCCGTCTGCCTACAGGCCAGGGCCAGGCACCCCGGGAGGCTCCGCCTGGGCATCGATGCTGCTCCTGTCGCCCTAAAGCCTCGTGGACTCACGCTGGGGCCCCTCATGCCGACCCCCATGGCCACTTGCACGGGGGGCTCACTAGTCGGGGTCCTTAATGTCAGCCACTGGCCTGCCCGAGGTCCTTGTCCTGCCAAGGGGCAGGGTTGCCTGGTCTCAGGGGTGCATGACCGGGGCAGGCCCAGGCACACAGTAGGAGCGCTGTGCTCACAGGGCAGCAGCCCCGGGACGGGTGGCTGGGGACCGCGGGGCTCCTGTCTGCCCCTCATCCCACCTCCCCGGGGAGCAGCAGGGCCAGCACGGAAGTGTCGCAGGTGGGACTTGAACCGCTGTCCTTGCAGCCCGGACCCCGCGCTGCCCCCCGAACCGGCGCAGCCCGACCCGGCGGGCGGCTGCCAGCGCGTCCCTGCTGGTTGCTCCGTTGGCTCCCGTAACACCCTCAAGCAGTGTGATCACCCCATTTAGCCGGTGGGGGCTCGCTGGGCAGAGACCCCGGCTTGTCTGGGGCCACGGGGCCAGTTTCAACTCCGGCGATCACGGCGCTGGGAACACGCAGCTTCATGGCCCGAGGGCGCCCCGGCTCCAGGCGTCGGAGATTCTCGGGGTGCAGATGCGGGCGGGGTGGGGGTCGGGGCCCAGGCGCAGCCCAGGTTCTGGGCCAATTAGAGCAAATTACAGCCCTTCACGTTGACAGGAGCCTTTAATTTCTCCGTGAAGGGCCACACGGCCAGCCGCCCAGCTCACCAGCTGCAGGGGCTGCGCCTGTCACCTGCGGGTGCCACCGTCACCGAAGCCTTGGCCCGTGTTCCGGTCCCGCCGCCCACCCCGTGTCACCCAGCAGGTTTACGGGGCTCAGCCTTTTCTTCCAGAACCTTCTGCCCCTGTGTCCCGCGGTGGCCCCTCCGCCTCCTGCGCGGACACTGGGGGGCGGAAGGAAAAGTGGGTGACCGGCACTCGCCCGGGCCGCAGGGTGGGTCCGTGTCT
This sequence comes from Noctilio leporinus, assembly GCA_004026585.1. NCBI lineage: Eukaryota > Metazoa > Chordata > Mammalia > Chiroptera > Noctilionidae > Noctilio > Noctilio leporinus. The sequence goes on along the minus strand of PVIW01000869.1, from coordinate 201,593 downwards.
CCGCCCCGCCGGTGTTTCTCTCCCTCTTTCTCCCTCCCTCCCCCTCTCCACAAATAAACACTTTTTTTACAGGGGGGAGATAGAGAACATACTACCCTCCTCCTAGGATCTGATGGAAAAGGAAACCAAACCAAACCATGCTGGTTAATGGCTGTGTCTTTCCTACCAGACTTTACCTGGCCAGCCGCAAACATTTGTGTAAAAGCCAGAGAGTGAGGCCCCCGTAGGACGTGCAGTTTAAGCTCTGTTTAAACAGCGCTGCATGTAACAATATTAATAGTAACAACATCCTACAGACCCTTCCTCCCTGCCAGAAGCCTCAGCGCATCTCAGGGGGCTGCCCGAGCTCCCGGCTTCACGGTGGAGCTGGGGAACCCGGAGGCCCCATTTCCAACCCGCAGAGCTTCCTCCCGCCCCCGCGGGACCAACAGAGAGACCACCTCCCGCTCCCTAAGAACTTGGGCCCTTTTTATAAATGGGGCTTTTCAAAGAAGATTATGTTCAACGCAATGTTGATCCGATAACCCCTGGGCTTTTCTAGTCCTTAAAGAGACAGAACAAAACACACCCCCGCACACGGAATCCAAAAGAAGAGTAGAAAAACATCCAAGAAAGAAGACAACAATAATAATACTAATAAACAAAAAGAAAGAAAGTAGGGCAGAAAAGTCAGCCGCCTCTCACCCCCCAGCCCCGTGGCGGGGAGCTGGCTGACCCACGTTCGGTTCTTCTGTAAACACGGACTCCGGCCGGGGCCGGTGGGTCCCCTCCGCCTACCTGGTCGCTCCTTTCTGAGGACAGAGGCAGCAACCAGCAGGCTGGAAAGGGATGCCGGACGCTTCACACACAGGGAGGATGTGGGCCACCCCGCCCCTGCGACCCCTGGGGGGTCGCTGTATCAAAGCTGCAGAGTCGGTTACCCCGGAAAAGCTGGGGAGCCCAGTCGGGGTGCTCAGCGGTGCCCACCGCCCCGCGCACAGAGCTGCGCGTGAGTCTGCTGTTGTAAACTTGACCGACATGGGCCAGGACAGATTTTAAAGGCTGAATGGACCAGCCACCCCTGAGGGGGCCCCCAGCCTGAGTCAGCTCGGGCTCCTTCCTCTTCCAGGCCCGGCCCCGCTGCCCGCGTCCCGGGGACCCCTCGCTGCGTCCCGGGGAAACACCTTTCAGAGACGAAGGTGTTGCTACAGGCGACAGCAAGAACGCGCCCACCTCCCTGCCCGGGAAGCGGACGCTGAGGAATTCGGGTTGACGTCCTGCTGGCTGACACGGCTCTGGGCTCAGGTGGCCACGGCCCAGGCCACAGCGGCGGAGGCTGCGTGGGGCCGAGCGGAGGCCTGGCCATCTGGAGGGACGTGGCAAGGAGTTTGCGGTCACTCAGTTCTCCACCGAGCGGCAGGCAGGGACCTGCCCCGAGCGGGGACACCGCGTCCTTGAGCCGCTTGTTTCTGTTGGCAGGACGGGAGGTGTTCACCCATTTCGGAAAGACGGTTGCCACGCGTGTGACGATTTTGCTCTGGAGTAGAACACGTGTGAGGGTCCCACAGGGCATGAAACAGCGAAACAAAACGAAACTGCAGCAAAACCTAAAACCAAGACACTCCAGCCCAGAAGTAGGGAGGCACCGCCAGGGCCACGGGGCCCCTAGACCCAGGGAGACGTTGGGTGCTGCTGGTCTCAGGATGGCTCTTCACAGGCGCCAGGGACCGTGTCCCCCTTAGATGGGGCACCGCAGCCGAGTCCGCGTCCACGAGACCAGGTCGGCCTGGGGGGGCGTTTCCTGAGGAGCCCGTGGGCACTTGGGGGTGTTATGTCAGAAACAGTGGCTGAGCCCCCGGGTCATGGGGACCCAGCGTGACGCCAGATAGACCCCTCCTGCCTCCCCCGCGCCCGGTCGGCCCTCCGGTGTCCGCACAGGACAGCCAGGCTTCGGGAGGGCGTCTGCAGGGGGCAGGGCTGGCCCCCAGCCCTTCCACCCTGATCTCCAATGTTTGCAAGTGACCGTTGGGAGGTCGGTGTGTTTCCTTCTGTAGACCCGTTGCCACCCACTTGCCCGATTTCCCGAGCGTCTGACGTCTGTCTCTGCGTCTGCATTTTCTGGGCTTCTCAGGGCAGGACGTCTGGGTCGGGGTGTCTCACCCTGCCCCCCAGCCCCTCTCCTGGCCGTTGGGTCTGCCCCCCAAGAACTTTAGTGAAGATTCACTGACAAAACGTAGCCCATGTTTGTTGAGTGCCGACTGTGTGCCAGGCCTCCTCCTCCTCACGGGGCAGTGGGCAGGAGACCCCGGCTTCGGTGGGGTGTGAGTCCAGTGGGTAATCAACCAAGAGGGCAGGTGGATGACGTTCAGCCCCCTCCTCTTCCTCACCCGCTGAAAGCTCCGGGGGCCCAGTGCTCAGTGTCCCGGGTCTCTTGCAGCTACGGTGGTCATGGGACCCGTCCTGCCCAATGGGATGGACGCAGACGTCCGTGGGAAACCCTCCCCCTGGGTGACAGCTGATGGGGCTGCCCGGGTTGACCTCCACCTTTCACTTTTGCGACCGTGGGGACAAAGGCCCCAGGTGAACACAGCGCCGCTGGCGTCCTGAGCAGCGACAGCCTGGCCGCAGAACCCTCGGCACCCATGAAACACACTCCCCGTCAGTCAGGGCCCCAAAATTAGTTCCGACGCTTAATTTCTGCCACCTTCCTGCACCGACTCGCTGTGGGGGCAGCAACCCAGACGGACGTTTTCCCCGGGAAGGGGACGCAGACCCGTCTCGAAGGGGGCGCCAGGGGCGGTAACTCCGGCTGAGTGGGTCCCAAGCACCCCTCTGCGGCTGGGCCCCGGGTTCCTGCCTCGTCCCTGGGTTGCTGGCCAGCGAGCCGGGAGCAATGCGGCCCTGCGGGTGCTGCTCCCCGCGACCCGCCCGCCCGCTCCCTCCAACACGTCTCCCGGCAGCAGGTGTTCAGAGATTAAAGAGAAAACGTTTATTTGTTGGAGTCCTGTGCCCTGGGGCTTCGGCCTTTGGAGGAAATGGGAGGTTTAAGGGCAGAAGAGGGAAGGATGAGGACGGAGGAGCTGACTGCTCACACAGCCGTGGGGAACCAGACCTAACCCGGAGCCCACGTGGGCGTCTGCCTCCGAGACCACCCCAGGGGGCACCTCTGCCCTGCACCCGCCGCGTGGGACACCAAGGTGGCGTCCCTGGGGAGCTGGTGAGGCCGCCGCTGCGGGTGGCCCAGAGGCCGGAGACCTGGCAGCACTTCTGAGCACCTCTGGGCCGAGATACAAGCGCAGGGCGGCCGGGAGGCTGAGCTCACCTCCCGGCTTGGGTGTTGCAAGCTCAGATGCTTATCTGCGCCGCTGCTGCTCCGGCTCAGCCGGAAAATCTGGGCAGGTCCCGACGGCTGGTCTGAGCCGCCCCACCCAGCCAGCAGCGGCCCTGGGGCGTTGGGGGAACTGCAGCGCCAGCCGCCAGCTGCCAGGGCACGTTGGGTCACAGGTCCCAGCAAGCAGGGCCCCGCTGAGCCAGGGGCCCCCTGAACCGGAGCCCCTCCTGCTCGGCTCAAAGCCCCCTCAGGACGGAGATGGGCCCGTTTCCCTGCCCAGCACATGAAGAGGGGGCCCGGGACTGGGGCGTCTCACCCCCATGCATCGAGGACAGAGGGGACGGGAGCAGACAGGCCTGGTTGCCATGGTCCTCAGTTAGGATGGCTCGCTGCCTCACTCAGGCCCCCTCCCTTGGCTCAGGCCCACGTGGCCCCCCATCCCCAGAGCTAGAGGCTGTTCCTACACAGGGCGGGGGAGGGGGAGGTGACTCTGCAGCCCCAAGATGAAACAGCCTGTGGTGTGAAGTCAGATTTGACCCCGTCTGACCCCACTGGACAGAGTGAGTCTAGGTTTTACTGGGAGGAACACAGCCAAAGTGTGGAGAGAAACAGGAGACCCAGGTCCCCAGGATGTGGCTGGTGTTGCTGGAAACCACACATGTCCTGTGGGTAGAGATGTGAGATGTGAGACTGAGATGCCGCACACTGGGGGCTCCCAAAACAGCTGCCACGCATGCTGGGGGCTTCAATGACAGGATTCATTCTCTCCCAGGTCTGGAGCCAGAATTTGACCCCCTTCCAGGTGCGGCAGGGCCACGTCACCTCCGGAGGCTCCAGGGGAGGGTCCTTTCTGCCTCTTCCAGCTCTTGGTGGCCCGGGTGTCCTTGGCTTGTGGCTGCATCGCTCCGGTCCCCGCCGCAGTGGTCACGTGGCCTCTCCTCCCCATCTTTGTGTCCCTTCTCCCTTTTCTTCCTTATGAAGCCACACACCCCTGGACCTACCACTCACCCTAAACCCAGTGACCTCATCTGGGAGACCCTCAACGGATCACACCTGCAAAGACTCTGTTTCCAACGCGGTCACACTGGCATGAAGGTTGGGGCCCTGCAGCCCAGCACAGGGGGACAGCCATCCTGTCCTGCCGGGACCTGAGAACAGCTTGACGTGTCTGCAAAGACCCAAACAACAGGATTTTATTTCTCCCTCTCAGCCTGATTGGCACACTTGGACTCTTTTCCTTTGAATGTTCTCCAGCCTCATTCCTCTAAAGTCCAGGGTGGGCAGTCATAAACTTTTCACCGATCAAGCCCTTCAAAAACAGTCCCCAAGTTATTTCAGGCTGTGTCCTCTAAACTCTGCTGTTCAGGGCTTGTTTGGATGAAAGGCTGGGTCACCAGCACTGTTATCAGCAGGACAGACAGAAGGGAGAGGAAACAAAGCCATGGCCTCTCCCAGAGCTTCCTGGAAAATATTATTGTTTCCTCTGCACGGCGGTCACCACGGTCCCAGGGCCCCCCGCATCCACTGTGAGGTTCAGAGGTGGGGTTGGGAAGCTTGGGGACGGATGTGGTCACCTGGCTGGGGAAGACTGACATGTGACTTATTCCCGGGCTGATAGAGAACATGCGGGGTGTGGTAACTAGTCTTTGGGTGCTTCACCCCGAAGTGTATCTGAGAAGCCAGTGCGCCCACCGGACCCCTCGCTGTGTTTTTAAGGAGACTGGGTGGGGGAGGGGCTTCTCCCTGTCAGCCAGCAGCTGGCTTTTGGGTTCCACGCACATTTGTGGGTCCCGCCTGCGTCTTGGGGACCAGCCTGCTGCCCCATGTCCTCAGTGGTCTGTGCAGGGGTCAGGGGTGGGTGACAACCTCCCAGCAGAACTGGGCGGGTGAGGAGGAAGCACTGACGGGTGAGAAATGTCAGCCTAGACAGTGCCTCAGGGGACACCAAGCGCCCCCCTTGGATCAAGGACCTGCCTGCTTCCCATAGATGTCAGCCCCAGGCCCAGCCAGGGTGCGTCTCCCTCTGAGTCGGATGCCCAGACAGCAGGAGGCCGGGCCGGGCAGGCCTCGCAGCCCCGTACCTGATCCTGAGGGCTAAATGGGGAGCCATCAGGGTACGGCCTGCCTCTGTGCTTGTGCTTGGGAGGCACACTTGGGTTTCTAAGTAAATATTTCGGAACATGGGCTGTGTGCCTCAAATGCTGGGTTCGAATGCCGGGCGCTGTGTGGCCTTGGGCGAGTGGCTCGCCCTCTCTGAACCTTTGTGTTCTCATCTGCCGTGTGGGCCTGACAGCAGGGCCCGCCTCAGGGGGTGGCTTCAGGGATTCAGTGACCACGTGTGTCACTGAAAGTGCTGACATCCATCCAGTGAGAGCTACGTCAAGACGTTTTTGCTCACGGATCTTCTGTCATGAGGGTGGGTGTTCCATGTGCACAGAGTTTCGCCCACCCAGGCGCCTGGAGCAGCGCACACACAGCCCGCTGGAGGGGGTGGGGCAGAAGACCCATGAGGAGGCTCCGTGTTGGTCCATGGACAGGGGGGATTTGGATGAAAGAGATGGGGTCCTGCAAAGATCAAGCGACTCTGGTCTTTCATTTCCACCCAGTCTGGCTCCCTGGTGCTCTCTGCAGGCCAGCAGATGCCCCAGGCCCTGGTCGGCTCTTTGGAGCCGTTTCTAGGTGTCCGCCTGGCTGAGCGTTAGAACTGTCTGCTGATGGGTGTCGGAACCCCAAAACCCCAAACCAAATGGAGCCTCTGAAGACGCGTCTTGGCCAAGGTTGTGGGTAGAAGCCCTGTGTGGGGTGGTCCCGCTGTGGCAGGCACCCTTGTCCTCCGCCACGGCAGTGCCCCCTGGCCTGGGCATGTGCCCCTTGGCCTGGGCATGTGCCCCTTGGCCTGGGCATGTGCCCCTTGGCCTGGGCATGTGCCCCGCGGCCTGGGCGTGTGCCCGTGGGGCAGCCCTGCCCCTGCGGCCCAGAGCTATGGCTCTGCCACCCCCCAGCCCTGCTCAGGAACACCTGCTGGTGGGAACATTCCCGAACCCTCCCTCACACTGGATTACACCCTCGCTTTCACTTTGGGGCGGATCTGATAAGGAAAAATGGCACCGGTTGAAAAAGAAGGCGCAGACTTCATGTCCCCGCCTGGCGAGATCGCGGAGATAGGTTGTCGCGCAGGTGAAACCAGTTGCCGACCCCGCGGGTCCCCGAACGGGGGGCAGCGTGGGGGTCACGTGGAAGTGCCTCCCAGCCTGGGATGTTTTCCCTTTTTACAAGGAGGATACATTTCATGACATCCTCGGAGGTGAAGTCTTAAGAGGGGAAGAGAAAATTACACGTGTGCGCGTGTGGCAAGAGGCAGGGACGGAGAAGGAGGTTAAGGTGTCCCGTGGGGCGTTTGAACAGAACGTATCGATTCTCCTGCGATTGGTTCCCGTCACTGTCGGGATGAAACATCAGAAAAGCCGGGGGGAGCTGAGCCCGGCGAGGGCCCCGCTCTGTGACCCCGCGGAGCGGGGCTGTGAGGGCCGGGGTCGTCCCAGGGTCTGTCCCGTCTGGCCCGTCCTGTGGTCCCCACGTCACAGACGGAGGACAGAGGGCGACTCCCTCTTCAAAGGCCGTCCTGCGAAAGCCAACAGGTCCCTCGGGCCGAAGTGCAAAGCCAGGGGAGCTGGGCCTGGGGTTGGGGGGGTTTCGGGCTGCGGGGGGCACCCGATGGCCGGGACTCCGTGAGGGGCCGCGCCGGCGGGCGACTCCTTCTTTCCAGTCCTGGGAAAGCAAACGCTCCATATTCCAAAGGCCGAGTAAACTCATCAAGGGAATCTCGAAATTCCTGCCCTTGGAAGTTCCTGGCGGCACCGGGAGCTGGGGGAGCCGGGTGCTTGGGGCACCCCCGGCAGCCACGACCCCGCCTGCCCACCAGCCCATCAGACACGTGCGTGGTGGGGGCTGAATGTGTCCCCCCTCTAATCTGCCTCCTTGGGGTGCAGGTCCTCTGACGCACATTGAGGGCCCCGGGCCTTCGCATTCGGGACGGGTAACGTGTTGTCACCTCCATCAGCCCCCTGAGGGGCAGGACAGACCCCCACCGGCCTGGTCCCCTTGTCAGCGATGCTGCTCACCTCAGGGGACAACGCGGGCCGCCGTCTGTCCCCGTCCAGCCCCGTCTCCCCCTGATGGCCCGTCACAGGCGCCACCAGCCCGTGTCCATGTCCCTGGCTCCTGCACACAGCAGTTCGCCGGCCTGTGGGAGGTGCGTCCACCGTGGCCCCCGTGTGTGTGTATGTCTGTGCATGCATGTGCGCACTGTGCGCACATGTGCAGATGTGTTACATATGCACACATGTGTGCCAGGCACATGCTTATACACACGTGTTTGTATATATGCATCTGTGAGGTGCACACACATGGACGCGGGTGTGTTTGTATGTAGATGTGTGTTGTGTGCACATCTGTGTGCATAGGCATAGGCGTCTGCCATGTGTGGCATGCACATACATGTGCATGTGTGATCGCCGTCCTGCCCAGCAGTGCCCACGGGCTGCATTTTGGGGGCCGCCTCTGGCCCTGGGCTGGGGCCTCTTCAGCGATCCCCCCCTCCAAGCCTTGGGGGGCCTTTGGAGAGCCCCCAGACCCGAGCACAGTGGCGCCCTGAGGGTGGGGACCCCAGGGCTCTGGACGGACCGGAGGAGCCGGCAGGGGTCTCGGAGGGGCACCAGGGCACGGGCGGGGGCAGCCTGTCCCCCCAGCTCCTGGGGGAGCGTGGGGGTTCAGTTTCCAGGCCTGGAGGGCAGCTCCGCCGGCCGCGCCGCGCGCCTGTGCCGCCACCCGGTGGCAGACGGGGACACTGCGGACGCCCAGGCCTGACAGAGGGAATCAACTCTCTCCCAGCGTCGTGGCACCGTTTTCCTTTATTATTATTTTCATTTTAAAATATCTTATGTATTTATTTTCAGAGGGAGGGGAAGGAGAAAAAGAGGGAGAGAAACATCCCTGTGGGGTCGTCTCTCACGCGCGGGGGACTTTCCCGAAACCCAGGCCTGGGCCCTGACGGGGCATCGAACCCGCGACCCTTCGGTTCCCAGGCCGGTGGTCAATCCACTGAGCCACGGGCTGGGCAGCCGGGGCATTTCAGTATGACAATTATTATTATTATTATCATCGTCATCTCAGTGGACGTGAAGCCGCATTGCCCTGTGGGTCTGATCTGCATTTTCCGAAAGTCGGCCCAGAGTGGGGCACCTTTTCATGCCGGGGGAGGCAGCAGCGCCCGGGGCTGGCCCTGCGGTGAGGTCCCCGATTTGTTTAGAGTCTATTTTATTGATTGTGCTGTTACAGTCATGTCCCAAAGTCTTTTCCCTGTGCTCCCTCCACACAGGACCCCCTTCCCTCCTGCAATCCCACCCCCCTTAGTTCGTGTCCACGGATCATGCATGTAAGTTCCCTGATTTCACCCTTTCCTCTCTTATTCTTAGCGTCCCCCTGTCCACCTTGTTCCCACCAATTATGTTCCTAATCCCTGCACCATTTCCCCACTCCCCCCCTTCCCCTCCCAATGATCCCCATACCTTTGATTACGGTTTTATTCTGGTTGTTTTTTTTTTTTTTTTTTTTTTTTTTTTTTTTTTTTTTTTTTTTTTTTTTTTGATCCTGGTGTTGATAGCTGTGAGTTTGCTGTGATTTCAATGTTCATAGTTTTCATCTTCTTTTTCTTAAATGTATGTCCCTGTAACAGTTCATGTACGAAGGGCATGGTGAAGATGAACCCCTTCAGCTTTCCTTGTCTGGGAAGCACTTTATCTGCCCGTCCTTTCTGAGTGACAGCTTTGCTGGGTAGGGTCACCTTGGTTGTAGGTCCTTGCTTTTCATCACTTTGAATACTTCTCGCCAGTCCCTTCCTGCCTGCAAGTTTCTTTTGAGGAGTCAGCTGGTCCTCCTGGCCGTGGTTCCCGGAGTGGGTGGGTCTGCGGATGTTCTGGGACCGTGGGGACCTCTAAGCAAATGGACTCGCTGGGAGACCAGCAGTTTCTTCCTCCGCCCCAACCCCCACTGGTCATCACAGCCAGAAGCACTGAGGCTTTATTTCCCCCCAGGGCTGCAAGCGTGATGCTGGGAGTCCCCCGAGGTGTCCCTGCTTTTTCAGTGTGTGGCTGTGCTTTCTGTTGGCCGGCCACAGCTGCGACCTCCTAGCCACCCGGCAGCCACAGCTGCTGCGCCCCCAGACTGCGTCCTCTGCCCCGGCTCCGCCCCTCCTACCTGTCTGGTGACCATTTCTTCTTTCTACCTTTGTGTGTGGGACATCCATGTGGCTAGATTTTCTGGAATGTCGGTTGTGTCCAGTTTTGAGGTAGATGCACTCCTTCTTAGCTGTGGAGGGAGATGCAATGTGCCTACCTGCATCTCCATGTGGCCAGAAGTCTGTGATTCTTTTTTTGGTAAAGATTTTATTTATTATTTCCACAGAGAGAGAGGAAGGGAGAGAGGCAGAGAGGGAGAGAGACATCCATGTGTGGTTGCCTTTCACCTGCCTCCAGCCACAGACCTGGCTGGAGACCTGGTTTGCAACCTGGTCATGTGCCCTGGCTGGGAATCGAACCTGCAACCTTTGGGTTTGCAGGCCGGCGCCTTATCCATTGAGCCACCAGCCAGGGCTGAGATTTTTTTTGAAGTTATACATTCAAAACAAGAAAGAAAGAAAGAAAAAAAAAAACCCTCAAACCTAATTTCTTCCTTAATGTTAAAAGCTCATCTTATCAATCTTATTGATATGTTGACATGTGAATGCAGCACATTTAACATCCGTGTTGAGGAAACACTGCAGGTGTGTGAAGTGGACGCTGTTTAACGTTTCCAGCAGCGAGTACCAATGCTCCTGTCTCACCCTTAAAATACACTTTAGTTTTCCGACCCTTTAACTCACTTCCCCAAGTGTTTAAACGACTCTTTTTTAATGGCTCTTGAGAGTGCGATGAATCTTAAGTTCCCTAAAACATCTTGAATCATACAAGGGAATGAAGATTTTTTTAAACATTTCAACCGAAAATGACAAGCCCCAGGTCAGAGCTTGCTCGCATGTTCATCTGGAGTCACGGTCATCACAAAATCCACACCCAGCGGAGCTGCATGGACACCAGGCAGACACCACGGGGCCGTTTGGGCTACCAGTTCCCTTTTCAACTCTGGGTTTTCTTAAGTGAAAAAACCGCCCTTACCAAGCCCTGGCTGGTAGCACAGTGGATAAGGCGCCGGCCTGTGAACCCAAAAGTCTCAGGTTCGATTCCCCAGCCAGGGCACATAACCAGGTTGCAAACCAGGTCTCCAGTCAGGTCTGTGGCTGGAGGCAGGCGAAAGGCAACCACACATGGATGTCTCTCTCCCTCTCTGCCTCTCTCCCTTCCCCTCTTTCTAAAAAATAATGAAATAAAATCTTAAAAAAAACAAACACCGCCCTTACCAAGGAACAAATTATGACCCTCCCCGTGGACTGGGAGTTGTCTTTCCGCAGGGCTGAGTCGTGGCGTTTGGAGATGCTGACCTGCAGGTGGATTTTTAGGACTAAGCAGGAGAAGACAATTCACCCACCCCTGGGCCAGCAGGGCCAAGGCCCCCCAGCCCTGCAGCTGCAGCCTGACCCCCATGCGATTCTCTCTGCCCCGCCCAGGTCGCTTCTTCATTAGAGGGGATGCCACAGATTTCCATCCCCCGCCAAGCGTGTGAGTGTGCGGTGGAGGGCGTGTCAGCGTCTGCGCTGCTGTCACCACACGGGATGTCACCACCCACCTGGAGATGCTGTCAGGGGAGGACCCGGCTTCCAAGACCCTGAAACATGGCAGCTATGAGACAGCGCCTGTCAACCACAGGGGAAGTCACAGTAAGCCCTGCCCCCGCTGTTCCTCAGTGGTTTCGCTGTCGCTGGTGACGTGTCTGCAGCAGGGGCCACTGGCCCAGAAGGGCCCTGAGGACGAGTGCGCAGACCCGCTTGGTGAATACTGGGGAGAGCTGTAGCAGCCGTACTCTTGAGGAACACGGGGTGGCAGCATTGCGTCACAGCCCAGCCTGGGTCAGCCGGCCCCTCGCGCCCTGGTGCTCCTTCCCTTTGCGGGACCTTTACGGGACCTGCTCCTACCGCGTGGTGGCCTTGGGCGTGGCGGGTGGTGCAGGGAGGGCCTTTCCTTCTGTGCGTCTCTGCTATTTGAAATGTTGGCCAGCATTCCTCCAACAATAAGATCTCACCAGTTGTGAGTGATGTGGGGGAAACCTTGGATGGGTGCTTCGGGGGTGACTGCTGGTTTGCCGCCCCTTCCTGCGGAGTCCTGTGCTTCCCCCACAGATGCAGGAAGTTGAATTCCGGTGAGGTGCTGGGCTGTGCCCGGGGGGGTGGGTGGGAGAAGATCTCACCCGCACAGAAGGACAGCAAACGAAGCATCATTCCCCAAGAAAGGGACCTGATTGAGCATCCTGGGACGCCGAAAGCTGCTCCTGTGTGATCCCACGCCCGAGGGCCGCAGCCCGGGCAGGGTGGCCCCGTTGTGCTGAGCTGGGGTGGAGGCTGGTAACGACCCGCAGAGCGGAGAAGGCCAGGGGTTAGTGACCGGAGACATCGCTGCCCGGAGGGGTCACAGTCTCCATGGCTCCTTGGTCCCATTCCCCACTGTTGGCTTCAGTCCAGGGCCACCTGGGTGACCAGGAGGGCGGGACCCTCCAGGGAGAAGCTGGCCCTGAGCAACTGTCTGGAGTCGGGGCTTCTGCCTCTGAACCCCCCTCTTGGCTGGGTGCCTCTTCCTAGCAGAACCCGGGATGATGCATTCCTACCTATGACGTGGGTTGTTGTCAGGATGGTTCTCATCCCCACGGGGACACTGAGAGCCAAGGAGGTGCACGGAGGGGCCCTGGCACACAGAGAGGCTTAGGAAAATCTGGGAAGGGAGAGAGAGAGATGGAGACCTGTCACATCCCATCCAGTGACGAAGCAACCAGGGGAGGCGTGTGGCCTGGCTCCCACTGGCTCGGTGGTTGTATAAATTGGGGTCCCGTTGCACAAACAGGGGGTGTGTACAACCTGACTCAGAAGATTGTGGTGAAGCCGGAGATGGGGGCAGCAGACTGGTCACTCAGGAAGAGCCAGTCGCTCAAAGGCGGCTGGAGGCGGGGGGCACAGGTATTGGGGGGCACAGGTATCGGGGGGCTGCGGGTATCGGGGAGGCTCTCAGGTGGGAGCTGATCTGTTCTCACGCCGCTGGGCCTGGGCAGAGCTCCGACAGTACATCTCCTCCACATGTTTTACCCTCCGGGGGCAGGGGACCCCGCTCATGACCTTGGAATGACTCCAGTTCCAGGATGCTCGTCATGGAAACAGCTGACAGCCAGCCGTGTGGGGGGCTGGTGTGCGGGGGGAGACAATGGAGGGTGAGGCGCAGTCACAGCAACATGTACGCGGCTCTGCCGGGTTCGTGTCCTCACAGCTGGTCCCCTCGCCACGTCCCCGTTCCAGGCATGTGGGGGTCCCTTAGCCCGTAAAGGTTTCTGTTGGCTGGCTCCCCTGTTTCCCAGCAAACAGCCACCTGGCGGGCACGGCTGGCGGGCAAATGCCATCATTGTGGGCTCCCCGGGGCCGGTTTGAGTTCTGTCCTGACCTAGTTTTGACCACACGGCTCAAGCCGCCCCACCGCCCGGCCAGCCTGCGGGACAGCACCTTCCACGCACAGCGGGTTGAAGAGAGCTGGTCAACGGCTTCTTCAAGAAAAAAATGAATAAACAAAGAGAGCGTCTGGTTAAAAGAACAAAACAAAACAATTGTCTTATGACTCAGCATAACCTCCGTGAACATTTTACACGGATTCCCTTCGAATTCCAGTCAAGTCTGAGGACCCCTGACGTGCGGTGAGGCCACGCCGTGTGATTTATTGACCGAGGCATTATCGATGTCTCAGTGTCCGGAGACGGAGGGGGACGCATGCTGATGACAGGGGAAGTGTTCAGGGGTCGGAGGAATGCAGATCAAGTTAGGGTCCTAGGAAAACAGCGGCCAGGCGCAGAGAGACTGGGTGTTGCTTTGGTTCTTGAAGGAAAATGTAACAACAGGGGAGTCCGGCAGAAGGGCCACTAGAAACCCTGAAAGAGAAATCTCAGCGGCGGTGCTGGGCCCAGGGAAGGTTAAGGTGGCGGGAGGAACGTTGAAAGCCACCTCGTCAGTGCCTGAGAGCCCCTGATGGACGGTTTTGTTTATTTATTTTAAAAAGATTTTATTCATTGTCTTCTCGAGAGCAGGGCAGGGAGGGAGGAAGAAAGGGGAGGAAACATCCACATACCTTTGATGAGTGGCTTTGGAAGGACAGACCCAAGCACAGTGATTCTAATTCCCTGTTTTTAGGGTGACATCTGGGAGCTGGTTTTCAATACATGCGCTCTCTGGCAGATTAGAAGGAAGCCTGAATCAAGCAGTTTTGAGACAGGATGGTAGCGCACGTGTACACCTGCAAGAACGGCTTGTGTGGCATTGAAGGCCCCTTGGGGGCGGTGGGGATGGTGAGGACGTGTGTGTCTCCTGAGTGACGTGTGACAGTCCAGTGGAGCGGATGGGTCCAGGCTGGCTCGGTCTTCCCATTCTCACAAGCAGCTAGGACCTTAGGGTGAATTCTCCCAGATCAAAAGGGTAGCAGTTACTTTTTAAAGAAATTCAGCGTGGACACTTTGGGTGGACAAATAAAATAGGTTCGTGAGCTGGACCTGGTCTGTCGGGTATTTGTGGGTGATGAGGGTGTAAATGTTAACTGCTCATGGGGGACATGGTATTTATGGGAAAAATTGGGTTTCAATGTTTTCTCTCTTCTCTGCCATGATGTTGATGATGGCGATGATGGTGATGATGATGGTGATGGTGATGATGGTGATGATAATGATGATGGTGATGATGAAGGTGATGGTGATGATGATGGTGGTGATGATGATGGTGGTGATGATGGTGATGATGATGATGATGGTGATGACGATGGTGATGGTGATGGTGATGATGATGATGGTGGTGATGATGATGATGGTGATGATGATGATGATGGTGATGATGATGGTGATGGTGATGATGATGATGGTGATGATGATGATGGTGATGATGATGGTGATGGTGATGATGATGATGGTGATGATGATGGTGATGGTGATGATGATGGTGGTGATGATGGTGATGGTGATGACGATGGTGATGGTGATGGTGATGGTGATGATGATGATGGTGATAATGATGGTAGTGATGATGATGGTAGTGATGATGATGATGGTGGTGATGATGAAGGTGATGGTGATGATGGTGGTGGTGATGATGGTGATGATGATGGTGGTGATGATGGTGATGGTGATGATGATGATGGTGATGATGGTGATGGTGATGGTGATGATGATGATGGTGATGATGGTGATGATGATGATGGTGGTGATGATGATGATGGTGATGATGATGGTGGTGGTGGTGATGATGGTGATGATGATGATGGTGGTGGTGATGATGATGATGGTGATGATGATGATGATGATGATGGTGATGATGATGGTGATGATGATGGTGGTGGTGGTGATGGTGATGATGGTGATGATGATGATGGTGGTGGTGATGATGATGATGGTGATGATGATGATGGTGGTGGTGGTGGTGATGATGATGATGATGGTGATGATGATGATGATGATGGTGGTGGTGGTGATGATGATGATGGTGATGAAAAGTTAGGAAACATACACTTATGTGGATATTCATACTTCTTTAACATGGTCCTTTTCATTTTACAGTTTCTAATCAGAAGCAAAATGTTAAGGTCCAACAGAACTCCCAGACTGGCAGTCTGCAAGCCAGCAGTGACAAACGGCTGGCGGGGGTCCCTGGAGTGTCCAGCCCATCTGTCAACAGCCATTATGCTTTTAGAGCGGATGGCCACATTCATCTTTGGGGAGAACAGTGCCATCATTCTAGCTTCCAAATTATGAGAAGTGACAATTTTTCTCCCGCGAATTGTTATCTTACAGCATGACACACGTGGGCACAGGGCTGACTAATTTTATAAAATAAGAAAACACCAGCCCTGGCTGGTGGCACGGTGGATAAGGCACCGGCCTGCAAACCCAAGGGCCACTGGTTCAATTCCCAGCCAGGGCACATAACCAGGTTGCAAGCCAGGTCTCCAGCCAGGTCTGTAGCTGGAGGCAGGTGAAAGGCAACCATACGTGGATGTCTCTCTCCCTTTCTTCTTCCCTCCCTGTCCTTCTAAAAATAGTAAATAAAATCTTTAAGAAAAAAAAAAACACACCGAAAACAAAACAAAGCTCTACTGGTAACTTCTAAGCCTCCCTCCTCCCAGGACTTCTTGTTCAGGGCAGCGAGAGGGACTCGCAGGGGCAGCTGGGTGAGGTCCTGGCTGGGGGACACGGGCGTGTCAGTTTGGAGGACAGCGGCCGCCTAGACAGCACCTGGGAAGCCCGTGTCCCACCCTCCGGCCACGCAGGCCTCGTTTCTTGGGCAGCTCCTGTCCTGCTCTGCGGGTGATGAGCTCTGACGTGGTTTCAGTGATGGAAATCAAAGGTTTGCGATCCTTCCCTGGCGACCTTGAGATCCTGAATCCATTCAAAATGGGAATCTGCATCGGTCGTTGCTGTAAAAAGACAATAATACAGTTCTTTTCCCCCTGAAAAATCTCTCTCCCTGGGGGGGATTTCCTATCCTCCCTCCAGGGATGGCAGAAATGGTCACGTCGAACAGAAGGAATGTGAGCAGAGGGGCCGGTGCTCCTCTGTATATACTTTATAAAATTAGAGGGCATTGTTTTGTAATTATTTTCCATATTAAGTTTAATTTGAAAACACAAAAGTGCATGCTAGCAGACAGCTCGGCACGTGCATCTGTTTGAATGTCCCGCCTGGGGGTCATGCGTGTCATCGGACAGCGCGGGTGTGCGGGGGTCACTCAGTCGCTGCTGAAGGCTCTGCGGCCCCCTGACGTGTCTCTTAGCTCAGCCCCAGCCGATGGAAATGGGCCCCCACCCACCCAACGGGGAGCTTCTCCGTTGGCCTTGACCTCCCCCTGGAAGCTCACGGCCCCTGGCAGATTCTTCTGCCTCGCCTCAGCCGCCTGTCATTGAAAAAGTTCCCAAGGTTAATGAAACTTTAAAAGGTGAAAAAACGAACCAAAACGCTGAGAATGCGCCTCTATTATTTATTCCTGGTGTAACAACCGCACGGTACCCAAGGCGACGGGTGACGGCTTCTCACTCTCTAAGAAGGTGAAGGTCACAGGACCAACACCTGTCACAATAAAACAGCGACCTGCTACCCTGCAACCAGCCCCGCGTTCTAACCTGTGTGGTCCAGCCCCGCGCGGTGAGACCTGGAAATACGCACGCTTGCCGCCCTGAAGTTTCTCTCCCCCCACGTTTTCAAATCAGGTTTCAATTAAGCGTTAGGTACGAATTGTACAACACCTCCCCCAACCCTGCTGAGGTCTCGGTAAAAATAAATTACCATCTCGGTCATGTGCATCTGAGAGATAATTCATGACTAACATGTGCTGAACGCAGGGGAAACAAAAATAAAAACACGGCCAAGTTGCATGGGTTATAGTTATGGAACACAATCCATGATGATTCGTTCTCAGTTACAATCTAGAAATTATGAAACAAAGACACGGAAAAACATGAAGAGTCATTTTCTTCTTTCCAACTATGGCTAAAAAAAAAAAAAAATGAGAAACCCACCAAAAATGCCTTTCACGTTGATCCATCAGGACCGTGTGGGGTCCCGCCGGGCAGGGTCGCTGCCCAGGGAGCCATCCCTGTAGCTTGGCTATTTTAATTTTATGTGTTGCTTGTTTAGATTCTTTATTATTGTTATTCTATCAAGGTGCAGAACTCCGGGAGGGGCACGTACGCTCCACCTGCCAGCCAAGCCCCCGTCACAGCTGCCGGGCGGTGCAGCCCCGCTTTCTGCGGCCGCCTCTGTCTTTGCAAGTTATCAGATGTCTCTTCAGCATGTACGGACCGTCAGGTCGCACGGAGCAGCCCCGAAAACCAGTGCGAGATGATACAACACCGGGCGGGTGTCCCCCAAACAAAGTGGGGGCATCGGACCGTGTAGGACCCTCGGAGTCCCGGCCGCACAGACGGCGGACGGTGTTTCCTGCCCCACAGGGACCGGGCTGGGTGGGCGTCAGAGGTGGGCAAGCCCTGCCCTCATCTCAGTCGCTGTTATTGGACTCATGGGCTCCTTTGCCAAGTTCCTGGAGGGATCAATACAGCTCATGGCCTGTCACCCGGCTTCCAACAGTCGGACGGGCACACCTGGGCGGGGGTCTGGCCTGGGCGCTGTGCCGGCTCCAACCAGGCTTTTCTGTTCTCCTCCTTCTCGCAGTTCGGAAAGGCCAACCCTTGTGGCGGTTGGTCCCCAGCCCCGTCTCCCCGGGCGCACGCAGGAATCCTTCCGCGCGTGGGAAACGCGGGCGCAGGGTTTCTGGGTCATCGGGTTTGCCCTCTGCGGGCCCGAGACCTGAACGCACGTGGCTGCTTCCCCCCGCTCCGCGCCCACCCCAGGCGCTCCATTGGCAACGTGACTTCTCGCCCACCGGCCCCGTGGGGAGACCGCCTGGTGGTTTCCCTTTTCTGACAGCCTCGCCAAGCCGCGCAGGTCACGGACTCTCGGCCCGTCGCCTCCTTCCCGGGGCTGTTTCCCTCTGGACCTTGGGTTGCTAAGGTTTTTCCTGTTCGGGGTTCCCTCCGTCTGGAATCTGCGGTCTCTTGTCCACCTGTGGGAAGTTTGCCGCCGGATTTCTCGGAGCCCCGCGTCAACTTTGCCTTTTCCTCCTGTCATCCGGGGGCACCAGCGCGACATCTTGTCAGCGGCCCTCTTTCTCCTTTACCTGCGTTGTCCCCTGGGCGCAGATCAGGTCCTTTCCCGAGTTCCATTTCGCGCTGAACGACTCCCCCTCCGCCTCTGGTCTCCTGCCTGTGGCCCGAGGCCCCGTCTCGTCTGAGGGCTGGCGGGGAAGCCCCGGCCGGACCCTCTGGCTAAAGAGAGCAGACCTACTGCGCGCCTGGTGGCCCCGGCTTCGGTGCCGGACCTGGAATCTACGTGGTGAAGCAAAACAAAATGAACAGCAGGAAACCGAGGCCCCCGAGACCCGCCAGCTTCCGTCCACCCCTCAGGAGTCTCGGGCTGCAGACAAGCAGAGGGCGGGAGAGGGGGCGTCCAACCGTCTCTCCCACCGTGGAGACCACGCGCGGGACAGCCGTGCTCCCGGGGTCCGCACCCCCTGCCCGCGACCCACTGCCACGCTGCCCCTTCTTCCGCTGACTCGGGACTGGCCCCGGGCCGCTTGGAAACAGCGACAGCTCAGTCCAGGCTTGTCTGGGGACTGAGTCAGGTTTCTGCCCCCAAACCTTCAGGCTACACCTTTCATCGCACGCTGCCTGCCTGCGGGGCGCGGGGTGGGGGGGCGCTAACGCCCCTTGAGTTTGCTCTTCGCTGGCGGCTGGTGGTTTGGGGCGAGAGCTCCGTGGGCGCAGACTCTCGCCTTCTCCGGGACGGGACCCGCCGCCGCGGAGCCTGACGGGCCCTGAAACAGCCGCCCCGTGAGCAGGGCGCAGACCCCCGGCGACGGAATGTGTTCAGCGCCTTTTTATTTCACAAGGTTTATT
The DNA here is from genome assembly GCA_004026585.1 of Noctilio leporinus. Classification (NCBI taxonomy): domain Eukaryota; kingdom Metazoa; phylum Chordata; class Mammalia; order Chiroptera; family Noctilionidae; genus Noctilio; species Noctilio leporinus. The sequence continues at coordinate 182,615 of PVIW01000869.1, read as the reverse complement.
TTAAAAGCCACATGTGTTCCTTTGTGCAGCGCTTCTTGAGAAAACGCTGAAGCTAGCAGCATTCCGGGAGGGGGCGGGGGGCCCGGCGGGCGAGGGGCAGCGCTCCAGGGTACCGGTGCCCACAGTGTCTCCCCCACTGTCACCACAGTCCCCTGCTTTCTCCACCGAAGGCCACGCTGCGGCCAGCTGGCCTCCCTGCAGCCACACGCCCTGCGACCTGGCCCCACCTCCTCGGGGTCCAGGGCTCCGTGGTGTCCACGGTCCCGAAGCCTCGTGCTGTCACTTGACCGGATGGCCACTCTTGCCCCTGTCCACCGGGCCTCCCCAACACCCACTTCCTGTGCCTGTTTCCCCCGGGACCCCGATAAATGCAACCTTGAGGGGTTCATTCTGGTCCAGACCAGAGCGAAGGGCACAGTGCACGGCTCAGTCCTGCCAGGGTGGGTCCCACCTCGGAGACCCCCTGGGAGGCGGAGACTCCAGCAGCCTGTGAGGCCATGGGGACACCTGCAGCACAGGGCAGGGGGGGACCTGCAGGGACAAGGAGACAGCACCCTTCACAGGAGCCCGAGGGAAGAAGCTGCAGTCAGAGCTCAGATCTCCAAAGCCACCTGGGTTCTGCCCCGGGGGTAACCTGCTCAGACCCCCCAGACAAGATGCCCTGATGTCCCCTTCCAGCCCATAGAGACACTTGCCTGACAGCCACCAAGCTTTCTGGTCTCAAGAGTGACCTACGTCCCTTCTGGAAGGCACACAACAGAGCGCAGAGCAGAAAATCACCGGCAGTATTTTTGATGCTGTTATATTATAAATGAGCAGAGATTTGTGTTTTTTCGAAAGAGATTTTATTTATTTTTAGAGAGGGGGAAGGGAGGGAGAAAGAGAGGGAGAGACACATCGATGTACGGTGGCCTCTTGCGTGCCTCCAACTGGGGACCTGGCCCGCAACCCGGGCCTGTGCCCTGACTGGGAGTTGAACCTGCGACCCTTGGGTTTGCAGGCGGGCGCTCAATTCCCTGAGCCACCCCAGCCAGGGCTCTTTTTATTTATTTATTTTTAAAATATTTTATTCATCATTTTAGAGAGAGGGGAAGGGAGGGAGGCAGAGAGGGAGAGACACATCCACGTATGGCTGCCTTTCACCTGCCTCCAGCTACAGACCTGGCTTGGCCCCTGGTCATGCGCCCTGGCTGGGGATCACAGCCGGGGCTCTTTTTAAGTTTGAAGATTCATCTCCTTCAGGATCCTCACCTCCCGTGTCTGTGTTTGACCCGTGGAAGACGTGGTCCCGAGGGGCGGTTCACGACACTGGCTCACCCCACCACCAAGCAGCCTTGCCTTCCAGGGTCTAGAAGAAACACACATTTTGGAGCCGCCGGGATCCCATCACGAGCTGCCTCATCCACCGTGGCGTGATCTGTGTGCCAAAGGGTGATGGATGGTCCCCTGGAAGGCAGGTCAATACTTGAAATCCGTCGTCTCTCCTTGAAGAGCATCCAAGGCCGAAGGAGGGGGGCCGCTCCGTCACCTGCCGTCCAGCCGAGGCAATTCCATAGACGCTTCTTGTGGATTAAATGCGGACTTGCGATAATGCACCTTTCACTCCAGACCTTTCTGGCCCGACGTCCCCTCAGCTGGGCTGCGGGCTCTGGCCAGGGGAGGGCGGCGCCTTGGTACCTGGTTGAAGTCACGGGGAGCGGGGGGCTGGCACGGACGGGCCTCGCTCCGGCGGGACACGGGCTCCTTTGCTCGGTCTGCGCTGGGGTCACAGGCCCGCCCGCGAGGCTCTGCCCCTGGGGCGAGACACTGAAATAACCAGGTAAAGTCATTTGCCGACAGCCACGACCAGGAAGCTGGGGGACACGTGGAGTGAGGGCAGGTCTGGCCCTGTCTCAGGGCTGCGCGTTCCACCCTGTGACCCGCTGATGTCTGCGTGTGGCTGTTTTCCAAGTCGGTCGCGAGGGATGGTGATGGCAGGATCGTGCCGCCATGGCTTGCGGAGATGTCTCCCGCAGCTTGGGGACATGGGACCGTGTCCCCCCCAACAGGGGAGGAAGAATGGGCGGGACACAGGCTCCTCAAAGCAGGGTGGGCGCCGGGGGGCCCGAGACGGGACGGGCAGAGCTGTTTAAACACACGGACACAGATGACCCAGGGAAGTCCACCGCGCACGCGTGCGGAGGGTCAGGATACGGGTGCGGATTGGTCCTGCGTCAGCTTGACCCGTGAGCACATCAGGGAGATGTCAAGGGACGTGGGAGCTGCGCCCGCGTTCGGGGTCCGGAGCTGCAGGTCAGGCGCGCGGGGTCCCCTCATGCACATGGGACGAGAAGCAAAACCCCGCAGACGGCCCCACGCACAACACGAACCCAAGGCTACACTGGTTCAAGACGACCGAATGAAAATGTCAGCAACTGAAAAGAACAACCAAGCGTGGGGGCGCTGACACGGGCCCCCCAGTCTCCGGAAACCACCCCCACCTAGTTCCCACCTGCAAACACTCCATGCGTGAGACACATCAGGACTTGGTCTCATGCCGCTACTGTCCTATTTTCATTTGCCCGGTCAGCGCGTGTGTGAGAGAGCACGCGTGTGCCTGTGTGCCTATGTGTGTTCATGCGTGTGCGTGCGTGTGCACATGTGTCCAAAGGGCTTGACGTTTGGGAAAAGTCTGCCTTTCTTCCATCGACTCCAGCGACAGCTTTTCTTCGGTGATTCCCTCTTTCAGGTCGTGTTCAGGGGGTCCACTCCTATTGCATTTTTATATATTAAATGTAACTACCTCGTGTCACAGGGTCTTATTACATTCCTTCTGGTTCCTAAAATCGCAGGCGCAGCCAGACAAAGGGTCCAAGACAATCGGGGAGAAATCGAACCACCGTAGAGGCGGAATGGCTTTTCCGTCAGTAAGAGTCGTGCGGGCACTGCCGTGAGGCCCGGCTTCCAACGGACGCGTTGCGACCAGCGACACCGGCCCGTGACTGCTGCCCCTTTCAGGACAGGCACGCAGGGGCCTGTTCAGTGATTCAGACGGTACCTCCCGTGATGAGAATACAGTAAAAACACCGTCCTCCGAATGACCTCCAGGAAAGCCCCTTCATGAGCCCGTCTCCTGAAAGTTGCACCCTGGTTTCCTCCTGCTGGAAGCACCTCCCCAGCCGCGCCTGCCTTGCCGGGCGCCCTCGGATGTCATCCTTACCCACGTGCCGCCCTGTTCGCTCCGTGTCGCAAACGCCCCAGGTGAAAATCCACCCGTCACGTCTGGGGGATCGTGGTCCCCAAAGATGCCCATGAGGCAACCCCAGAGCTGGAGCAGGTCACCGGGCGTGCAAAAGCGGTTCTGCAGAAGGAAGTGAGCCGAGGTTGTGCGGGGTTGTCATGAAGGTGCAGGTGAATTTCTCACCAGAGGGAGACAGAGGGGGGTGGACCCCAGGCAGACGTGGTGCTGGGAGGTGGCAGCCATGAGGACAGGACACTTGTCAGGGTGCAGGCCACCTCCCACAACTGGAACGGAGGGGATGGACCCTGCCCCCCTGCCGGCTCTAGCGAGGTGGATCTTACACTCTCACGGTGAGAACGCTTTTCCCGTGTTCTCCGCCACCAAGTTTGTCACCGCTACCACAGCAAAGGGACGCCCCACGCTCATCCATTTTGCCGGACCTACCAGAGACTCTTCCCCCCAAATGCACGTGAGGGCAGGTGCATTTTAAACACACTGAGCACGCACGGTGAAGACCCCAGTTCAGGAGACACTCCGTGCAGGCTGGTCAATGGGAGCATCCCAGCCCTTCGTCCACGCTCCGTGGGGTAGAAATGCCTGGACTGGCCGGGGCCCCCCAACACGGCCTTCATGTCTGGGTGCGTCAGCAGCAAGATGGATAAAGCAGGCGCCCAGCCCAGGGCAGGCGCAGCCCCTCCCTAGCACCCGTGGGTGCCCTGCCCGTGTCCGTGGGACAGCTTGTCTTTGAGGCGATGAGTCATTTTTACCCCATTCTCCAGATATCCTTCTAAAAAATCTTAGTGTAGAAAACGTTGTGAGCTTGTCGACACTTTGACGAACTACTCCGTTTAGTCACCCGACAGAGGACTATAAACCGTTACTATTCCCCCGTTAACCCGCCTCACCCAGTGGGTGCTTAATCAATACTCATGGAGCTGTTTTCAAAGAGGAACTAAATGTCTCCCTTTGTTATACGAGGTGACACTTCCCAGCTGGACCCAGGGAAGCTGAGACGGGGTTCAGTCTCATTATTGAGGATCGGAGCTGCCACTTTCTTTCTTTTTTTTTTTAAAGATTTTATTTATTATTTCCAGAGAGAAAGGAAGGGAGAGAGGCAGAGAGGGAGAGAGACATCCATGTAGGGTTGCCTTTCACCTGCCTCCAGCCACAGACCTGGCTGGAGACCTGGCTTGCAACCTGGTTATGTGCCCTGGCTGGGAATCGAACCAGCGACCTTGGGGTTCGCAGGCCGGCGCCTTATCCACTGTGTCACCAGCCAGGGCAGAGCTGTCACTTTCTATGCTGTTTGGGGCAGTTCTTTCTCAGGCAGGACTGTGTCTCACTTCTCTTCTTCAGCAGCAAAGAGGGTCCTGGAAGGACAGTCAAATGCTCACCAGGTGAGGGCGCGGGTCCCCTGAGGCTGCCTGGTCGGGGGTCCCGGGAGAGGGGCCTCTGGGGTCAGAGGGCAGGGCAGCGTCTCTGCGCCCACACTCCTGCCGCTGGCTCGGGGCTTCCCTGCACTTGCATCTCTCAGCTCCACGTGCAGCTTCCTTTCCGTTAAAGCCCAGATTAGTCCCCAAATCCCCCAGGTCAGTTCTTCCGCTTGTTCTGGGTAAGAAGCTCTTTATTGGATCATTTTGTCTCTAATCTTCATCAAGCAACCCTCTCCCTTCTCCGCGTCTCATCCCTCGTTTTCCCTGAAGAACGGGCCAAGCCGGTTCAATAATTCACAGATCGGAGAGTCCAAAGAATTGATTGCTTAAAAAAAAAAAATTTTTTTTTTGGGTCTTTGATAATGTATGTGCAAGAATTCTTTTATTCAGTGTTAATGGGTTGTAATTTAATTTTTAAAAAGACAGATGAAAGGGAAGGCAACTGGAGACGTTCGGAATAAAGCGAACGAGTCTGTTCTATCAGAAACCTGAGGTTTTTTCCCGTCCTTCAGGATCTGCATCGGCGCTGCTTGGGGTCAGTACGAGGGACGGATGTGGTGGGCAGGGCCCCCACGAGGGGCCCAGAGTCCCAGCTTTCCGTGGGGGAGAAGCAGCAGCAATGCACCCCCATCACAGAGGCGACTTAGAGTCATGCTCTGAAATGCTGCTCTTTGGGATGTGTGTGTGTATGAGGGGATATCATATCTAGTTCCGACTGTGGGCCGCAGTAAAAAACGCATAAAAGCTACACCAGGGAATGGCTCGTATTCCCGGAGAGGCCTCTGCACCCCACCCTGGGTGGCCCCCTGCACCGGAGGTTGCCACCACAGCAGCACCCTCTCCAAGGGGCGGGACGGGGGTGCCAGGTGCCGCTGGGCACCAGAGAAGGAGCGTTTCGGCTTTGATGGCACCTGGGACCCTCTCCTGGACGTGGACATGGACGGAAGACTCTGTCCGTCCACTGCCGTGTCAGGGGGAAGTGGAGGGACACATGGCAGATTTGAGGTGAGGAAAACTTGTGAGGCTCCATGCAGCCCAGGGGCGCCCATGGCATTTCTGTGTCCCACTGAGCCAGGTGGGGCTGAAGCCCACCAGCGGCCTCTGCAGGCGCCAGGCCCAGGGCACCTGAGGTCCTTCTGTCTCGCCTTTCACTCACCTTGGAGGGGATGTCTTTTCCTCTTCCCTTCCCTCCCCTTCTCTTTATTCCTTTCCTCCTCCTCCTCCTTTTCCTGGATGTCTGTCTTCAAGACACACCTGCCCTTGGCCTGTGGCCTAGGATGGAAGCACCGGGCGCTGGGGTCAGACGCGTGTTGCAGGCCACCCCGCCCGTGTGGCCGGAATGTTCATTTTCATAGGGACCTGCTCACCTGTGGGTGGCCCTCCCCGCGCTCCAACCTCCCTGCGCCAGGGCCCCCCGCCGGCTCCGTCCACTCAAGCGCACCTTCCGGCCTGCGCCCCAGCAACATCGGACATCACGGCCAATATGGGCTGTTGGCCTCTCATGAGCTGGATAAACAGCATGAAACAGGGATCCTTGAGAAAATTATACTGACGATATCACATCGGAACGTATTTGGTGCTCAGGACTCACTCAGGCAAGTTGTTAGGATATGCAAATCACCACCGTTAGGCAAATCCGAAGATCCTATGGCCGATGGCCAATGGCCGCGTGTGTCAACAGGTATTTGTCTTTCAGGCACCTCCTCCCAGCGGCCGTCAGGAGCCTGCGCCGCTCCGTCCACTCTCCTGATGTTTCATTAGTTCCAACGTAAATCCGTGACCAACCTGGGCAACGTGGGGTCCCCCTATTCCCCAGGTCTGGGGCGTGAGCGCCTGTGGGAAAGCCTCACTGGTGTTCCCCGTGGTGGTTCCGTTACTCTAGCCGGGCTGGACTCTCTGTGCTTACCTGGCAGTGGCGGGGGTCCCACCACCTCCACCCGCGTCTCCGTGGCTGATGGAGATTCACCTCCAAGCCACAGGTGCGGCCTGTTTTGTCGGGCGCCTGTGCGCACACGCCATGAGGATGACCGTGACTGACCTGGAGCTGCTGCCAACGCGGACCCCCCACTCCTGGATCCGACCCCCTGCTCCATCCCACCCACCCACACCAGGCCCTCGGACTTCTGCCTCCAGCATCGCGAGGACATGGCTTCCTTTGGGCGGCTTGGTGTTGGGTGGCGCCGGAGCTGTTCCCCCGGGGGTGGCAGCCATGGGCCCGGAGGTCTGATGCCCTCGTGGTGACCCCTCAGTTCTGGGACTCGGAGGGCGTCACAGCACCTCGGTGATATTCCCACTTCTGTGGGTTTTCTGAGGCTGGGGAGATAATCATGGTTGGGTGTCCGCACACCTAGACCCCCAAGGCTCCCTCTGCCCCCAGTCCCTTCGGGCGGGTCCAGGGCTGTGGTCCGGCGGGCGGCACTGGCTGGTCAAGCCCAGCGTCCCCCCGGCCACCGGGTTGGCTCAGGCCAGAGCACGTGCCCTACGCCGGCGCCATCAGAATGAGGCCCAGGGCTGTGAGGAAAACGCCTGCTGATCACCGGGACCTGCACACGGGGCCGGGGTCCAGGCCTCCCGGGAGGCCTCCTCTGAAGGGGCCCAGCTGAAGCCAGGCCCCAACTTTCTGGGGGACCGGCCATCAGTCACCTCCCTCTCTGTCGGAGGGGCTGGGCAGAGGGCGATTCATTTCTCAGCGGCGTGTCCCATGTCAGCGTGGACGGCGACAGTCCCCGTGGCCTCTGTGCGCATCCGCAGGGGCTCTCAGCACTGGCAACCGTACCCCGAGTTCACAGCGACACCTACGCCTGGATGGGGGCCATAGGCAGCCGCACCCAGAGCGAAGGGTGGGCTCACCCCCGGCAAAGAGGCAAAGACGCAGCCGTGAGCGTCAATTTCCAGGACGCCAGGAAGGTGGCGGCTTCAGCAGGAAAAAGAGGGGCGACGGTATCCAACGTATCATTGACTGTGGCCACTTCTCCCCCCGCGGTGACAGTAGCCGCCTGAAAGCACCACGTGTCCGGCCTTGGTTCCGGCTGTTTCCTTTGTCCCTCGCGGGACCTTCGGCCGGTTGCCACCACCACGGGGAAACCTGGTTCAGAGACAGAGGTACCTTGACCAGCCCGGGAGGGACACCAACCCTGGGACCTGACGCCCGGCAGCCAACCCTCCGTGACAGCGAGAGGCAGGCCGGCCAGGATGCAATTAGAGGAAAATGCCTTTGAAAACCCCCTCGGTGCCCCCTCGTTTCGTTATCACCCAGTAATTAAACAGAAAAGGGAAACGTGGCGTTGACGGTCCTGCATAATTCAAGTGGAAATCGCCCTCCGTGGCATCTGAATCTTCTTCCGACTGGGCTGAGCTCCCCTAAGTGCTCGGGATGCAAGCGCTGTTTATTCAACCCATTAGGCAAAGCAACTCAAATGATTTATGAATGGTGCTTATTTAATGTGGTATCTGGGGCGTCACCGTCTTGGTGTTTATTAAGAACGGGAGGAGTCCGTGCGCCAGTCTCGGGGGACACACACGGCGGCGGCTCATTACCCGTCGGCCGGGGTGTGTGTCTCTCGGTTCCTTTTCCCTGACGAGAATGGCTTTTGCGACAATAAATAATCGCCCATGCACTCAAATCATCTTACGGATGCTCCGAGCGCCTCTGTGGCTCTCCTGGCCCATGAAACATGGCCTTGCAGCCGTTCCCACGCGGTGGCCTGGGCTGTTACAGGGCTCTGGACCCGGGCCCAGTTCCGCCCTCTCTCGAAGAATCCTGGGGAGCAGGTGAGGGGTGCAAACTACACCGGATTCCATGCTGTTGGCGGAACCAGGAGCAGGAGGACACCGGGGGACATAAATAAAAATGCCCACAGGACGCGTTTAGCTGTGAGCTGTCCCCTGGCTGTCGGGAACGTGTCCTCAGTGCTCTTAGCAGCCCCGGATCCGATCGGGACAAAACCTGATCGGCGTGATGAGCCCCGCAGCGCGTGCTGGGGACGCGGGCAACTTTGGGGGGGTGCCGTCTTGTTACACGAAGGCTATTGAAAGTCTGCAAGGGGGTCCGGAGGGAAAGGTTTCCAGGACGGCGGTGACGAAAGCGCCCTGAAGTGCGGGCAGACGGGGCCTCCCCACGGCTCCGCCATAGAACAGCGAAGAAAGTGTCCCCGGAAGGAGGTGGTCCCTGAGGACAAGGAGCCTCGGACGCTGAGCGCAGAGCCCAGCCGTGGTCGGCGGTTTCTCACCCCACACGCTCGGCCGCGGCGACTTCCTGGGATCAGGGCCGCGAGGCCCCGGCACCGTGAAAACTGGGCATTGCTGCCTCTGGGAGCTGCACCCCGAGAACACCCTCCCGTCTGGACGCGGCTGAAACGTGTGTGTTTCTCTTCTGAGCCCCTGGGACAACTGGCTGTTGACGCAGGACAAGAGGGTTCGCCCCCACCTCCCCCCCAGAGCCCAGTGCTGTCCAGCTGGAAGGGGGTTAAATCTAAGGCACCCAGGGAAACGGAGGGGCTCGTTCCCAGTCCTCAGGGCGCCCCGGGCCCCAGGGCGGAGGGAGAAACTGCAAGTCTGTGGTTTTGGTAACAAAACAGCAGATTCAAGGGTCTCCGGGCCCCAGAGCCCATCCATAAACTCCGAGGCGAATGAGCCACGGAGGAGAAATACTTGCTGTGCTAGACAAAGTAGACCCCGCGCGGCGAGGGCCTCAGAAACCAGCCTGAGAGTCTGGCACGTTGTTGAGCAAACGGAGAAGAAACAAGTCAGAGAGTGACCCCCGGTCACAAGGAAAACGGAGAAAGAGGGGAAACCACCGTCCAAGTCACGGGGACCGGCCCGTCCGCGATCCCACGGCAGAGTTAGATGGGCACCTCCGAGGCATCGCTCCACCTCGGCTCCGTGAACATTTTGGGGTGATTCTTTGGCTGGGACAGATCAGCAGGAGGAGATCTGCAGTCTGATGTATTTCTGGTTCAATCCCCCCCCCCAGGAGTTGGATACAATGTATCGAGTTGGATACAATGTATCGAGTTGGACACAATGTATCAATCGACAGAGGAGATGGTTCTGTAACAGAGAGGACAGTGTCTAGAGTGTGTCACTGAGGAACCCTGGCACCCATGGGTGGGGGGCAGGTGTAAGGAAGGAGGCCCCAGGATTTTTCTGGGTGGCGGCCCGTGGCTGTCAGTTACCCACGTGTGCACCAGGCGCCCCTCTGCTTCGCTGGCGGTGGCTCCGCCTGGCGGGGCGCCGTCCGTGGCCGGACAGTCGGCTTCTTCGATGCCGCGGCCGGAAGGGCTGCAGGGGGTCCTGACCACACGCGGTCATCGGATACCCTCTCCACGTGTGGGCGCCTTTCAAAGCCGTTGTCCCGGGCACGGGAGGTGGAGGAGGAAGCCGCAGGGTGTTCTGAGGTCTGCTCGGAAGTCGCCTGCTCCGTCTGCTGCGCCCCGCCCACCCTCGATGGAAGGGGTCCGAGTCATGACCGGAAGGCAGGGCGGCTGGAGGATCTGGGTGATGGGAGCTTCAGAGGATGTGAACAAGGGCCCCTGGCTACTTACAGGCCCGTGTCCTGGTTACCCACCCTGCTTCCCAAAGCGCCCACGTTTAATGTTGTAGAACCACAGCTGTTTCCTTTGGGGGTCCCAGATTTCACGGACCGGGATTCACCCTGTAAGGATGGGTCGGGGCCTCCTCCCCACCGACTGGGGCCTCACTTGGGGGCTGGCGTCACCTGGAGGCTCCTGTGCCCCCCGTTTGAGGGTTCAGCGAGGGGGCTTGAGGCGGGGGCTGCTCCCCAACTCCAACCCGAGGGCCGTCCCTGGGCACGGCCGCTGACCCCAAGGGGTCAGATCTCCACGGCCCTCAAGGCTCCGCCGGCACTGTGACCTGCCTTCTCCGACCGTGGGAGTGGCACGGTGTCACTCTTCTGCGGGCCCTTTGTGACGTGCACGTCCACGTAGATCCGAGGGACAGAGAGACCCCGTCCTGAGGCCGGCTGCTGGGACCACCTGGAGAAGGGCCTGCGGCTGCAAGACACAAGGTGACCGTCTGCAGGTGCCGTTCTGCAGCGTGTCAAGGACCTGTGCACGGAGGAGGCTGGGCAGCGTCTGGGGTGACCGGGGGAGGGAAACTGTTGACAGTGGCCACGGGCATCCTCACCGACCCCGAAGCTGAACGCCACCTCCGGCTCTGCGGCCGCGTCGTTGGTCATCGGCTTCCGTGCGCAGGGCCCGCCTGGCGCTCACGGAGGGGCGTCTCCCACCTCCCTCTTGCGTGAGCCGCCCCAGCTTCCTGCCACGCAGCAAGAATTATATAAATGCCCCAGCAACACCATTTTAAACGGCAAGTCTGACACGCCACTTGCACTCGGAGGTGCAAGAAAGAACTCAGCACGAAGCTGGAAATGGCGCGAAGGAGCAGTTCCTGCCCCCGTCAGCGTTTTCCCGGTGGCGCCCCCTCCCCGGCCGGGCGGAGGTCCACCTGTTGCGCTGGCTTCTTGGTTTGCGTGATTCCCGAGCTCGGGGGAGCTGATGGCTTTGAATCTCTCGGGGGCGATGTGACATCGCTTCCTGGCCTTGACCTTGCAGGAGCTGTCAAAGCAGGAGCTATTTCGCTATCCACACAGTGGGTAAGGAAAAGGAGAAACACAGCATTTTGGAAAAGGCATTTCTATCCCTCTAGAAAGCAGCCACTAACAGCCGTGGTCTTTATTTTCAATTTTTATGTATTTATTTTTAGAGAAGGGAGGGAGAAGGCGGGAGAGAAACACCATGTGTGGGTTGCCTCTTGCGCGCCCCCAAATGGGGCCCTGGCCTGCAACCCAGGCTTACGCCCTGGCTGGGAATAGAATTGTCGGCCCTTTGGGTCACAGCCCAGGGCTCGATCCCCCGAGACACACCAGCCAGGGTCCCCCGTGGTCTTTTAAAATGGACACGGAATTCCGCAGCTTTCTGTGCGCACCCTCAATCAATTTCATCACAGCCCAGAGAGTTGGGTGATAGGCTACCCTTCATCTTCTAAGATGAAGGCCACACAGCTGTTCACTCACATGCGAGCCTCAAACAGAGCCAGGAAACAGCCCGTGTTCAACCTGAACCCCGGGGTCTGGAAAAAAAGACAATTAAAGGCGAGTCACGTGGCGGCTCCCAGCCTCAGTGCCACCTGGTCACCAGTAGAGGTCACTGCAGGACCGCAGATGCTGCGCGGGGCTCGCCTCCCAGGCATTAAAATAATAATAATGAAAACAGCCTCCATCAGCGTCCCACGCCTTCCAGGGCCGGGGCAGCCATTTAAAATGTTCTTTAGACCGAGGAGGCAGAGACGCAGCACCGGCCATGCCTTCCAGGCCCACCCGGTCCGCTTCCCGCTCCAGGCGGACCTCTGCCCCATGAGGAGGCCGCAGCCACCAGCCAGTAACGGGTCCCTGGGGGGAAATGACCGTCTGGCATTCAAGGGGCGTTAGAAATCAGCTTTCGGAAGGTGGCCGGCCTCCCCCGAGCTGGACCAGCAGGGCAGGGGGCGGGCAGGGGCCACGCGGGTGCGCACGCGGCCGCCACGGAAACCCAACGCAGGGAACACTGCTGTCGAGGGAGAAATCGCATCGTGTCTGTTCGTGGGGTGTCCTCGGTGGACTTTGAATAAGGGGAAGAGAGCTCTTCTAACCCAGGGCTGTTCCCAGCCCTCTGGTTCCCATTTTATTCGCCAAAGCACCTTCAATAGCTGCCCAGTTAGGCCACTGGAAATCAGACCCACCGGGCGCTGGGCCTTCCCTGGGTGAGGACCTCAGGGGACACCCACCTCCGTCCTGCCTGCGTGCTGAGGGCACCCCCACCCCCCTGCGGGCCTGCCTCCAGCCACTGGGCTGAGAAGTGATGGTCACAGGGGCGATGGTCCACCGGCAGGTGACACCCTGTCCAACGGGGGCTGCAACCCCACCCTGACGTCTCCGCTCCCCCCTGAGTGTCTCAGCTGCGCTGGGCCCCTCTGCCTTCTGGGGCTGGGAAGGGGGCTCCAGCCCTCGCCGGACCGTGGCTCCGGGAACGAGCTGGTCCCACCACCCGCTGCCGGACCGAGTTGGCAACCCTGGACACTCCAGTGTGGAAGCTGGTTTCACTGAAGCAGGACGACCCCCAACTGCCTGGAGAACGCCCGCTGCAGCCAGCGCGCCCGTGAGGGCTGTTTAACTACTGACAGAGTTGGGCTTCCCGGCCGATTTACAGCTTTGCAGAAGAAACATGCGGCCTGGGAGGAGGGCAGATCTCGTACAATTAACTGCAGGGGGACAGGCAGGTGCTCCGGGGGGACGCTGTCCAGGGCACGGAGGAGAGCGAGTCCCTGATCAGGGATCTGGAGCTGCGCCCCCCAAAGAAGCTTGCACCCCAAACAGCGGGAGAAACTCTGTCCAGCCAACTGTGCGTCACGGGGAGATTATTGACCATTTTGGGAGCTGGGAGGGGCTCTGTCAGCCACCTTCCCTCTTACGGAGGCTGCAGGGAAACCCCTTGAAATGGTATTTCTCCCCTTTCTACCCCCAAAGGCACCCGGCGACTGTGATTCTGGGGAGAATCTGTGCGATTTAGAAACTATAAAATGGTGGTGGTTATGAGGAACGGGGGGCATTCGTTCCTCGTCCGTTCTTTTGGGAAGTGTTTTTAAAAATGGACTGTTTCCCAGTGAACTGGAAAGCCGGGGTTGGCAGAGGCCCCGTGGCCTGCGAATTTCAGGGGAGATGCGCAGGGAACAGGTGGACGTGTAAGAAATCAAAGGAACCGTCTGTTCAGGACAGCAAAGGGGGAAGAAGGGGGTGCGTCTCGGATGGAAACTCAGACAGAGGCTCACGGTTTTCAGATCTTCCTTGACTCTCTGGGAGCTAAAAACTCTCAGAGCTTCAGCCCCGTTGCTTTTCTTTTCTGCCATCACGGGCCCGGGAAGGAAGCGCCGGCTTCTCCCTGGCCAGACAGCAACGCATCCGTGCGACCCAGGTGGACAATATTCTTTAAATATGCAAATGCGCTTTTGATCTGGTGGATTCAAAGGCGCAGGCCGAGCGGAGTCCTCGGGCTGAAATCACCCGTGTGCGCTGGTGATGCTGGTCTCCCGGGGTCCTAATTAGGGACTCGGCCGGTGCCATCCCAGAACCTTGACTTTTATCTTCTCAAGGCCGCGCGGGCGCGGAAGGGAGCCGCCCCGGGTCCCCAGCGGGACAGTCGGAATTCTTGCAGGATCAGCGGCTGCTGGTCACTCCGGGGTGGGGGATGGGGCCGCCTGACCCTCAGGAAAACGCGTCAGAGGTCGGGGTTCTGCTGCTCAGGTAGTTGGGGGCTGCCCAGCGCGGAGCGGAGCCCCGAGCAGCTCGCCGTGGGGTCACAGCCAGGCTGGGCTTCCTTCGACGCCCCCGGGCCAGAGGGCGGGCCCGCAGCCGGGGTGAGGGGGCTGGAAGGCAGCCGGCCGCCCGGACACCTGTTGGGGGCTCCTCGCGGCCGGCCCGCGTGCGCCCACCCGCGGCCGCGCCCCCGCCCGCATTCGGGGGGAGGGGCCCGGGGAGGCGGGTGCCGGGCGGCGCAGGGAGGTGGGATTTACTTTGCGGATTGGGGCTCCCAGCTGTCACTCCGGAAGGGTGGGGCTTTTTCTTTTTTTTTTTTAAGGCCGATTTCCAGGCACAGCCGGGATCCCGCGCGGGGCACTGTGGCGCCGGCCTCCGTGCCGATGCGGTCCTGGCGGAGCGGCGGGTCCTCCTCCTCGCGCCGCCGCGGCTTCGCGTCTCCGCCGCCTGCCCGGGGCCCTGCGCGCCCCGAACCCGCCAGCCGAGCCCGACCCGGAGGCGCGGGGGCCGCGGGCGCGAAACTTCAGCCGGCGCGCGCCGTCCCCGGGGCCCGGCCGGGCGGGATGGGGGCCCTGAGCCCGCGCGCCCCGCGCAGCCCCGCGCGCCCCGCCGCCCGGCCGGGCCCCCGCGCCGCCTCCGCCCGCTCCCGCCGCCGCGCGCTCTTACGGCCGCCTTTTCTGGGCCAACTGGGGGCCCGCCCGCGTTCGGGTCACTAGTTCGGCGCTAAATCCGCGCGGATCAAAGTAAAAATATTCCGGCCGGGGTGACAGGGGGTGGGTTTGCCCCCGCGCCGGACCCAGGAGGGCAACTCCGGAGCAGAGCGGCGGCCGCCCCCGCAGGCCATGGGCCGGCGAGAGGGGCGCGCAGGGCCCCGCGGCTGCGGGCGCCCCTAGCCGCGCACCCTGGCCGCGCGGCCCCGCACCGGCCTCCAGGGGCTGGCGACTGTCTCCTGCGCCCAGCCGGCGCCGGGAAGCGGAGGACCTGCTCTCCGGCCCCCGGGACGTGCGCGCCGGACATGGGGACGCTGTGGCACCGCTGGTCGCCTGTGCTCGTCAGCCTGGCCGCCCTGCTTTCCAAAGGTGAGGGGACGCCGTGCTACCGCTGGCCCGGGGACTAACTTTGCCTCGAGTGAGTGCGTGGGAGTGTGCGCGTGACCGGGGGCGGCTGGGACAGAGGGCGTGGGCGTGTGCGCGCGTGTGTGCGCGTGTGCACGAGCGCCTGCAGCCGCCCGGGCGGCCCCTTTGCGGCAGGTGCCTTCCCGGAGGACGCGCGGGAGGCCCTCCCGAGCCCGCAGCGGGCGGCAGGGACCTCGGTCCTGCGCCAAAAGCGCGTTTCCTGCGGCAGGGGCGGCGGGGAGCCCTGAGCGGGCCCGCGGGTGCGGGCGGTTGGGTCGCAGCTGGGCGGGAGGGGCGCTGGGAGGGGACAGGACTTCTGCGCTGACCTCTCTAGGACACACTTGGGGAGCAGCCCGGTGGCGAGATGCTGCGGAGGGGGCGTCACGGGCTGCTGGTAACTCGGCTGGGCTTGTCGCTTTCTGCGCAGGTCCCGCCTCCGGCCTTCGCTGGCCGCTCGTCCCGCCAGCGCCGGGCAGGGTGGCCCAGCCCGACTTGTCCCGGGAGACATCACTGCAGGGCCCTGACCTGACCTGGGGGGACACTGGGCTTCTCCTGCGCCCCTTTGCCTGTTGCGAGCGCCCCTGCCTGTTGGGGCCACAGCGAGTGTGGGCTCAGCCCCCCGGGTCCAGGGGGGCAATTACGAGACCCACGGAGGAGATTATAGGAAGTGCCGGCAGTTCCTTGGATTTGGGTTCTTCATTGGTGCACGGCCCCTCCCCTTCCCCTGCACCCCAAACACCTCTTGTCCCCCTGGAGCTGGTTTAGGAGGGAAGTGGAGGTTCTTAGTTTCCCCCGTGAGCCTCCAAGCCCCTGGCACCGTTTTTCTTGGGTTTTCGGGGTGAGAGCTTTCTCGGGAACTTGAGCGCCAGTGCTCAGGCCCCCAGCCTTTCAGTGACAGGAATCTGCGGTTGTCCGGGCCCCTCTGGGCTCAGCGAGGCGACAGGGCCGTGGGCTGAGGTGGACGAAGACGTTCCCGGCCGGTGGGCAGGGGAACCTGGGCGGGCCCTGCCCTGCTGTCCTTCCCCTGGACGTGGTGACGGTTCATCTCCTGGTTGTGAGGGGTTAGACCCGGCCCGAGGACCAGAGCCCCCAGGTTTGTGATGTGCACGAGACCCCCAGGAGAAGGTCCGTGGGGGCATGAGGTCAGCGAAGCCCTCCGACGCCCGCCCACGTGGGGCCGCGTTTCCCCTGGTGGTCCCGTGGTGCCCGCACCAGAGAATGTCCCCAAAATGAGGAGCTGGGTGACGTGAGGCTCTAAGTGTGGGACGCGACCCCTGAGCCCAGCAGGTGACCTGGTGACGTCCGAGCCTAGAGGACTGAGCTCAGCGTTGTGCCTGGACGTCACGCAGCGCCGTGGGGGCCAGGGCAAGTCACATGCTGTCACCACACCACGCCTGTCCCCTCAATGCTCTGAAACTTAGGGTTTTGTGATGTGATTGGGTCGCTCTCTCCTCGAAGGTTCTCTCACCACCGGACGGTTGAAATCAAACACGGGCTGTACGTTACACGATTTTAACTGGAAGCACACACATGCACACGCAGGCATATACCTGCACCCAAGGACACACGTGCACACAAGCACACGCAGATAGCGGCAAAGGCCACATGTGCCTGGAGCTGATGGAATAATGGCCGTTACTGCCAAATATTAAATATCTGCTTCAGCAGGTTATTATTTTTTTTTTTTTTACTGTATTGCCTTTGTTCTTTTTAAATGTGAATCATTGATCGAACAAAAATGGACGTTTGAACACCAGCTAATGCACCAAAATGGACGTTTGAACACCAGCTAATGCACCTCAATGGACATTATACCACGAGGCTAACGTCCTTGAGCCTGACCGGTGTCTGAGGGGGTGCTGGGTCACGGAGGAAACCTGCCCTCCCTAGAGCGTCTGAAAAGTAAATAAAAATAACGTGTCATTGCTTTCACTCAGTCCCTGGGGCCTGGGAATGAGACAATGGTACCGTTTGACCAGCATCGTGTCCTGTGGCCGCCCCTCTCCTGGAGGATGGCGGGCAGTTCGGGCTGTGTGGTCTGGATCCCGTGTTTGCTGGGAAAGGGATGTCTGGGTTGCATGTGTTTCATGCATTATGTCCCCTTCCTTTGTGGGAGGGGCCAGGAAGGCGGATGAGGAGACCACGTGCTGCTGGAAGGCACCTGCTGTACAAAGTGGTTCTTGCCCCACAGCCAGGTTGCTCTTAAGGGCTGGTGAGCAACGGGCCAGGGCACCTGGGCTCCTGGGCACCCCGCCTGCACCTGGCCTGTGAGGGGGCAGCAGTTTTCCAGGACACCTTCTGGCCAGTGTCTCCACATGGACAGGTGTCCTTCAAGGCCAGAAGCCACACTGGAGGGGGGCGGCACCCACTGTGGCCCTGGGCTGGGAGGGGCTGTGCTCTCTGGTGACACTGATGGCCTGCAGGTTACCAGGGGAGGAAAAAAGACCTGGGAGGGAGTGTGTGCGCGTGTGTCTCTCTTGAGTAAGAGCAAGAGAGACTTCATAGCTTACGTTGAAATACTGCCAACATTCAACAGCCAGGGACTGTGAGACCATTTAAGTTCACTTTCTCGAGAAGAGTTAAATAATAAATGATTTTTATAAAATATATATATAGAGAGGTAGAATTCCAAGTAGGAGGGCCTGTTTCATTTAGTTCCATTATGAAAGCGAAGGAAAAAATGGAAAACAAAATTAAAACTCCAAAAATACCGTATTGTAGAAATCTGTCCTGTATTATTTTAATTTCATCTATACATTTACCCATTTATTCAGTTACTCAGCCAGTTATTCTCCTTCCATCTATTTTTTAAAAAAGATTTTATTTATTATTTTTAGAGAGAGGGGCAGGGAGAGAGGCAGAGAGGGAGAGAGACATCCATGTAGGGTTGCCTCTCACCTGCCTCCAGCTGGGGACCTGGCTGGAGACCTGGCTTGCAACCTGGTTATGTGCCCTGGCTGGGGATCGAACCAGCGATCTTTGGGTTCATAGGCCGGCGCCTTATCCACTGTGCCACCAGCCAGGGCCTCCTTCCATCTATTTTTTATTCATGTCTCCATTTATCACCCATCCTTCATCCATCCATCATCCATCCATCCTTCCACCGACATCTTCAGTGTTGAAGGCCACTTGGGTGAGCCTGGGGTGCCCTGGGGTCCTGGGGCAGTTGCTAGGGCACCCCTTTCCCCTCTCAGAGTTGTCCTGAGTCCTGAGGTCACCGTTCCTCGGGCCATTGCTGGGGCAGAGGGAGGACGTAATGAGATGACTTGTCCGTTTCCAGGGGCCGCTGTCACTGACTGACACAGGCAGGGTGGTGGTCCTGACAGAACCTGAGGGTCCCACAGCTCTGTGTCCCTGGGCTGAAGCAGAGGCTTGGGGGGGTACATCCTCCCCTCTCCCAGCTTCCTGCGCTGCCCACCATCCTTGCCTTGGGGACAGCATCACTGTCACCCAAAGACCTGTGTCTGCTGCACCCCAGCCCCTGCCCCATTTTGTGTATTCATGTGAAATCCACCCCTGCCGCCCCCTCACCCCCAGGACGTCCATGTGGACACCTTCGGGGCCCGCCTGGAAGGTCTCCCAACTCTCAGCACGTCGGCAAAGACACAGGTTCAAGATATTTGGACATGGACATCTTTGGGGGGCCCTTTCTCAACCACCCATGGGGGTGACGTTCGGAAACTGTCTTGCGCCCTCCTGAAGACTAAGCCGCTCTCCGGCCGACGGCGCTGCCCTGGTCTGTGGGCGCTTCCTCTCCCGCACGTCGTCAAGAACGCTGGACGATTCGTGAAGACGAACTTACTGACCTAGCAGATAAACCCAACGGGTAGGCTTAGTTACCAGCCTCCTTTTGTAGACGCAGAAAGTAGCCCAGAGAAGCCAAGTCACTTGGCCAAGATCTTACAGCTCGAACATCAGCAGAGTTGCAATTCTGTCGCCGCTTCTGCTTGGGGTTCAATAACTAAGACCAAGCTGTCCTTCCGGCAGAAATCCTGCTGGGCCGGGGTGGTGAAGGGGGACTCGTGGGGTGCATGGAGGGTCCACGCTGCGAAAGGGGTTCCTTGCCTGTCCCCACACCCCATAGACCAGCTGCCAGAAGTGGGGCCTCAGCCACCCGCAGGCAGGATGGGAAACACGCGTGTGAGTGATAAACACTAAGCCCACCTGAAGGGCAGGGGAAACGGATTGGATCCGCAACTGGAATTCTGCAGGCAGCTGGCTTCAGGCAAGGTTTGATCCAGGAGCTCTCGGGCCGCCCGAGGGACCTGGAATCTCTGTGCTTCTCGTTCACCGACGTGGTTCTGTTCTTAGACGCGGTGCCGCCCATGTAGGGGAGCGTCTTCCCCAGCTCAGAGTGTTATCCTTGTTGCCCCAAACCCGTGGGCGCCGGCGGTGAGTGAAACAGCCGCAGCCCCCTCCTCAGGCGGCTGTCATTTTAAACCTGATCCACAGACTGCGTCCCACGCTTGTGGGCTGGTGTTTCACCCAGAGGGGTTTTCCTGTCCCCGCTCAGATGCAGCCACCAGGAACTTTGTTTTCCGCGGTGATTGCGCCAAGGCCGTAACGGGATGTAAAAGCCGCGCACAATGGAAATTACTGTTGGGAGTAAATATTTGCAGGAAGGGCTGTTCACGGCACTTTGTTTATCTGTTTGTTCTGCGAGATTCCAGGACTTTGAAACGTGCTTTCCGCCTGCGGAACTACTGGGAGGCCGGAGAGCAGCTTCAGCCGGCTCCCCCATAAAAGGGGGGCGTTCTGCACCCCCCTCTGCATCCACGGCTCCTAGAACTCCAGCGTTCTGCCGGGTTTTCTTAATTACCTAGTACCTGTTAGGGAGTCGGGTTCCACCTGCAGTAGATAAATGGCACCTTAAAACAGTGTGGAAAAACACTCTTGGAGATGTTCTGCGGTTAAGAAGCCTCATATTTAAACCGTGGGAGGACGGGAGCTGGCAGATGTGCGTGGGCCGGAAGTCGCCATCTTCCTGTCCTGCAGCCCTGTTCCCGGGGCCGTGCGGACGGTGGTTCTGCCCCAGTTCACACGCAGGGCAGGCCTCGCGGACTGAAGGGTGTATAGGGAGTCGCGTCATTGCGGGGCAACGCGTCCTCACACAGCGGAGGAACATGCCTTCTGGTTTCCTTCCGCGTGGAAGTCAGCCTGCTGGGTTTGCATGGGTGGCCCACGTGGACCGTGGCCGGCCACCCCGGGCCTGTGGCCACCATGGAGGTCGCTCCCATGCTTTGCAATCAGAAGACTCTCAGGAAAGTGCGTGTTTTCCTGCTTCTCGTGAGTGGGGACCCACCAGCAGCAACACGGGCCACTGCGGAGGTGACCATGGGGATCTTCTACCTGCAGCCACTCTGGGTCCAGCTGGGCTTTGCCCCGGTTCCCGTCACCACGGGGCTACGTTAGTCACAGCAGACGGGCTGTTCCCGGGGCTCAGGCCTGGGTCAGAAGTGGGGGAATGGGAGACAGACGGGAGCCCCATGTCTCTGGGTCTGAGGGCCTCCCACCTCTGTCCACGCTCCTGGGGCTGCGCCCCGTCCCAAGTCCTGCTCTGTGACTCCCACCTTCCATTTCAAGGTGCTGCGAGTCTTGTTCAGGCCTTTGCTTTTAGGGTGATGACGTCATGGATGCAGCACCCTCGTGTCCAGGGTGTTGGGTGGGGGGGTCCGGAGGCGGGAGGGCAGGATTCCTCACCTGCTGTGTCTTCACTCTTCAACCTGATCCGCTGAAGCTAATTTACTATTGCCCCCCACACACATGTGCCCACCGTTGATTTAGCTAGAGAGATGGGCCCCTCACCCATCTAGGCTCCTATTATGATGCCTTTCACCCCGGTATTAAATCCTCCGCACCCCCAAAGCACAACTAGACGATTCCTCCCATCAAAGTTGCCTCGCACACTCAGCCTGCAGCTGGCTCGTGAAGAGGAACATTGACCAAGAATCACCTTTTATTTTTCAAGTGTTACGTTGCTTGCCTTGTGAGGCCATTGCAACTGTAATGCCACCTCGAAGACATTTTTGATGGCGCAATCCTGACCGTGAAGAGAAATGAAAACTATTAAGCTGAACGCACACACACGCGTATTTTTGTTGCGGGAAGGTATAAAAGGGTGAAGGATGGCTCCATCGCTTTCAAGATGAAAAGGATATGAGGAGTTAGGATAAAATCCTGCAAGGCAAGTGGATGGCAGATATAAATTCAGGAGAAAAGGAACACGGCAGCATTTCTGATGGTTCACAAAGAGCTGTGCGTGAATTTTATAAAGAGAGGCTGGTGGGAGTCGAGTCAATTCTGTTATTTATAATTGCAGCGGATGCATTTGAAAGAGTGATGTCATGCTTTAGTTTTAAATGTCAAGGTTTACAATGCGCTGGAAACTTTATCCTTAGCAACGATGGAAACAGATGAGAAGTACGAGATGTCAAGTTTTCAACGTGCAAATGGGTACATAGCTTCCAAAGGGCTCTCGTTGGGGTCTCAGGAGCAATACTCTTGAAAGACGACTGTCTTTTTGTTTGGAGCATGTGTGCTTCTTGGTTTTTAGCGAGGAGGGAGGGAAACGTTGATGTGAGGGCCAATTCTCTCTCTCCATCAGTTGCTTCCCACCAGCGTCCCCAGCTGGGATTGAACCCACAGCCCCTATGGGGACTTGAACTCGCAACCTTGTGGTGATAGAACGACGCTCCAACCCACTGAGCCATCCAGCCAGGGCAATGGACACTGTCTTTAAAACGGTCCCCAGTCTGGGTCACGCAGGTGAAACCTGTCCAGATGTGCAGCCTTCCCTTCCCCACGCCGCACCGAAGACCACGGAGGTGAGCCCCACGGGGGTTCAGACCCAGGCGCCTGCAGGGGTGGAGCCCCGGAAGGGATTCTGACCTGACGTCCAGGCCGCGCGCCTGCCACAAAGCAGAGCCACCGATGGAAGACGTCCCGCCCCACCTGCACAAGTGTCACAACTGTGACCTTGAACCCGGGCTGCCCTTTGCAGTCATGTGAGAAGGTCTTTGGGGGGTGGCGGGCGTCCGGCTCATTAGTTAATTCAGCCTGGGGTGCAATTCGGCTCCTGATGGTTGAGTTCCGTGCATTCTGACAAACGCATGCGGTTGCATAATCCTCACTGCGACCCAGGTCCCGCTCTCCCCACCCCCAGTGTTTTCCTTCACTTGACCTGTGGCCCCTGCCTGCAGCCGGCTGCTTCCAGGTTGTTCTGCCGTGTGGAGCCTTCCGAGTCAGGCTGTGTTGCTGGTCGGTCAGGAGCTCTTCCTGAAATTGATGGTGGAGTGACAGGGGCTGGAGGGGGCTCATGGGTCACCAGGTGAAAACTGCCGAAGGCTCCCGTGCGTGAGGCCCCGGAGGGGCATTGGCGGGCGCGCTTTGCTGGGAATGTGCGTTTTCATCTCTGTGGACGGACCCCCGGGGGTGAGATGCGCGGTGAGAGCCCGTGTAACGCGGTGAGAAGCCGCCAGCTGTTTCGGGCGCGGAGGGGCCGGCGGGCGCGTTCGTTCCGGCACCCGATGGCGCGCCAGCTGGTCCGCGGCCGTGCCAGCCACGGCGGGCCTCCCGTGGCGGAGCTATCCTAGCCGTGTGAGTGCGTGTGATGGCCTCCAGGGTGGTCTTAACGGGCATTTCCCTAATTACTAATGATGTCGAGCCCTTGTTAGGAGCTTACTCGCCATCTGCCTGTCTTCGTGGGCGAAGTGTCTGCTCTACGCTCAGCCGTGTGAAACAGGCAGCTCCGTGCGCTGGTCTCTGTTCCGGCTCGGGGGTGCGCCTTGGACCCACATCAACCATCCCAGGCGCGATCTGAAAGTGGTTCCCCTTCTGTCACGTGCTGTTTCTTCCCACAGGTCTTCGTCACGGCAGACTTACCGATGTTGACGGAGTCCCGTGTGCCTTTTTTCTTTCACGAAATGGCTCTCTGTTGTCCTCTCTGAGAAGCCTTGGCCGAAGGAAGGATCGCAGCATTTTTGTCCTGTGTTCCTCTAGGGGGTTTGACAGTTGTGGGTTTTACGTGGAGGTCCGTGATCCACTGCGAATCACACTTGGGTTTTTCGCGTGTGGGCGCCCAGGTGTCCCGGGAGAACTTACCGTAAAGACTTGATTTTGTATTTTTGTCAAGGCTATTTGCTAGTAGAGGACAGGCGCGTCCCGGACCCCCTGCCTCGTTCCCTGGAGCAGGTGTGTTTTCTCACCAATGCCACCTTGTCTTGGTGACCGTGCGTGACGATACGTCTTGAAGTCAGGCCATGTCCAGCCTCCAACTTGGTTCTTTTTAGGAAACGGTTTTGCTCTACTGTTGATAGTTTATCTGATTGGCAATATAAAATTTGGAACCAGCTTATGGAGTTTTTAAAACAAAGATGCTGCTGGGGGCGTTCATTGGGGTCACACCGAATTAGCAGGAAACGCACCTTTGTAATAAAGAGAACCTGCCATCCGAATAGCAGGGAGCATGGGGCCACGACCCCATGAACGTGGTACCTCTGACAATTTATTTAGGCCTCTTCGGTTTTCCTCGGCACTGCGTGACTGTTTTCAGCCCACAGGCACTGGACATATGCTGTAGATTTATACCAACATGTCCCAGGTTCAGGGGGCAATGTTGTGAAGAGTATTTTTTTTTTTTTTTAAAGATTTTATTTATTATTTTTAGAGAGAGGGGAAGGAAGAGAGGCAGAGAGGGAGAGAAACATCCATGTATGGTTGCCTTTCATCTGCCTCCAGCTACAGAGCTGGCTGGAGACCTGGCTTGCAACCCAGTTATGTGCCCTGGCTGGGAATCGAACCAGCAACCTTTGGGTTCGCAGGCCGGCACCTTATCCACTGAGCCACCAGTCAAGGCTGCGAAGAGTATTCTTTTTCCGTGTTGAATTGGCAACTTAATTGCCGTTTCATAGAAATACAGTTGATTCTTGTGCACGGACCCTTCTATCTTCAACTCACTTATATTTTTTCACAGCTGTTTTATTTTTCTGGTGGGCCCTTGTGGATGTTTTACATGGGCAGTCATGCCATTTGAGGACATAGTTTGATAGCTTCCTTTTCCACCTGGGTGCGGTTTCCCTGTCACTTAGGTCCCCGCTAGAGCCACGGGTGTGACATTGAGTGAGAGCCTAGCTGGCCATGGTGTGGCAGGCTTCTCCTGGGTGTTTTGTGTGAAGATGAGCAAATTCTGCCCTTGTCCCAACAGGCTGAAAGTTTTGATCATAAACAGCTTTTGTACTTGGTCCAAATCTCTTACTATGTTAATTGTCATGATCCCAGGGTTTCCCTTAGTTATTCTGTTGATAGGATGGGTTACCCTGCAGTGTATAGAGGAAGAATGATCTGGTTTTCAGATGATCAAATAGCCCTGAGTCCCTGCACTGATCTATCTTGGTCGTGGAATAATTCTTTCTCTATCCTGCCGCATTGGACTTTGCGAGTACTTTGTTAACAGTTTTTGGACCGATTCTATTTTCCCGTTTTCTTTTATGTCCTGCCTTTGTCTCTTTCTGGAATCAGGGTACCACCAGCGCCACGCAGTGCAACATGGTCTGTCCTCGCCTGGTCTCTCTTCCAGAAGAGACCGCAAGTGCCTGCCCCTTCCTGACGTGGTTTAAAATATCTGATGCAGCCGTCTGAGTGTGGAGATTTACTTTTCCTGGAAGCGTTTAGATTGCAAATTAAATTCGATGGTGTTAGGACTATTTTATATCGAGTGAGTTTTGGTAGTTTGTGGTTTTTTGATGGATTGCTTCGTGTTCTCTAAATGGGCAAACTCATGGGAGTAATGTTTCTTGTGTTGCTTTAGCCTGTTCCTGCCTGGAGGAA
The DNA here is from genome assembly GCA_004026585.1 of Noctilio leporinus. Lineage (NCBI taxonomy): Eukaryota > Metazoa > Chordata > Mammalia > Chiroptera > Noctilionidae > Noctilio > Noctilio leporinus. The sequence goes on along the minus strand of PVIW01000869.1, from coordinate 157,715 downwards.
GGTCTGCAATGATGTCCCACCTTTTATTTCTGCAATTGGGAGTTAGTGGGTGTCTTCTGTCTGTTTTTTTTTTTTTTTTTCTTGGTCTCTCTGCCTGAAGAATGGTCTCAGTCCTCAAAGAACTAGCTTTTAATTTTCATGTGTGTTTCTCTCTTGTGTTCCTTTTCCCATTTGTATTGATTTCTGCTCTAGTGGTTTCCTTTGGCGGCTCTGGGCTCAATTCTTTCCTCTTTCGCGGCTTCATGGGGGAGCTTAGATCATTTTTTGAGACACTTCTTGTCCCATCTAAGCACGTACCGCTATGCCTTTTCCTCTGGACATGGTTTTCACCCCGTCCCTCAGACTTTTACGCTATCCTACTTTTATGCGACTTGCGATTATTTTCCGAGACTAACTTTTGGACCCACATGCTCTTCGGATGTTTCTTGCTTACGTTTGAAATGTTTGAGGTTGTTTCCTGATACCTTTCTATTTTTATTTCTCGTCGAACTCCATGTTGGTCAGAAAACATACTTTGTAGACTTTTACTTCACTGACATTTTTGAGTATTTTTTAATGTTCCAGAATATGGCCTATCTTGCTGAATGCACCTTGTGTTTTGGAAAGGGTGTTGCGTTGGGGTTGTGTTTTTTTTTTTGGGGGGATGCCCCCAAGATGCCCATGAGATCACCTGGTTGATGGTGCCATCAGAGCTTCTGTATTCTCACTGGGTGTCCCCATTGCTGAGAGAGGAAGTGTTGGCCTCCCCACCAATGATTTTGGATGTTTCCATTTCTTCTTTCAGTCCTGTGAGTTTTTGTTTTAGGCTCTTGGAAGTTCTGTTGTCAGGTGACTATTACCCATGTAGGATTCTTTGGTCGTCTAGGAAAACGGACTCCGTCATAAACATGTAATCTTTCTTTTTACCACAGCCTTGTTGGTTATTTGCTATCTTCCTCACACTTTTCTAGAGGTGTAACTGACATATAACATTACTTTCGTGTCAGCTGTAGCACATAATGGCTCAATACTGATGCCCATTGTGGAACGATCCCGGGAAGCTAGTTCCCGGCACATCTTACAGTCACAGAAATTTTCTTTCCTGTGATGAAGGCTTTTAAAGCTACTCCAAGGTGGAGGGGGTACAGGGCCACCTATAGACTTGACACCTGTGTGATCCCCTGAACCAGAGTCACCCCGATACATTTTATTTAAAAGCATATTTCAAACACACAGGACCGTATGATGAGCTCCAGTCACCATGCTGTACATGGCATGTTCATCCATGAACACAGACATGTTCCTGTAGCTGTTTCAGTTTTCCCCTGAGCGCTGGTGTGGTTCACGTCTGTACCCTTTTACGTTAAACCAGAGGTGACTGGGTGGTGTTTTATGCCCACACCGCTGGCATTCTGCCTTCTAATTGGTGAGTTTAGGTGATTTACACGTAGTTTTGTGTACGACTGGGAGGAAACACACCATCTTCCTCACCGTCTGCTAGGTGTTTTCCTTGCCCTTACACCTCCCGCGTGGTGTGCTTTTCAGTTGATGAGTGTTGATCCTAATTGTACGTTATCTTGACTGTCGGGTGATTATTCACACTGCAAGGAAGTCCCTGCTGCGGGTGCCCTGGGGTTGTCCGTAATTAATCACACTCCGTTTTCTAAAGCGCCCTAACCCTGTCGCGTGGCCTGGGGGAACTGCCCAGCGTGCCTCTCAGCGCCTTAATAAAACTCCCTTTTTATGAATGTCACTTATGTCACATTTACACACGCTGTAAACCCCGCACCGCGTTGTTATTATTTTTGCTTTATGTCGTCGGTGATGTTTTAGAGCTGCTGGAAACAAGGAAAAGGTGGATGCCATGGCTACCTGCCTCTTAGTCACTCGTAGACTCTCCGTTTCCTGTGTATCTGCCTGGAGGTCCCTCCCTCAACACGTCTGCTGACCACGACCCTGGCCTCCAGGCTGCAGGACACGGGAGAGCTGGTGCCCCGCTCCCAGCCGCCGGTGTCTGCCGGGTCCTGCGGAGCTGCCCAGAAGGAGACACAGTCGGCTGAGAGCCACCTGCCACCATGCGAGGGGACAGGGGCCCTGGCTGCACGCCGGCCGTCACTCTGCTGCTGGTGGCTCGTGTCCTTGGCCGTGGAGCCGTGGAATGAGCTGCTCCTGAAAGGGGCAGCGAGACGCCCTGAGCAGTGACGGCCACCACCGTCCACCCCTCCAGCCTCCGGGCGGCGCGCTGGTGCTGCGTTGGAAGTGGTGGCGGGTCTGCTGTCCCCTCAGCAAGCCCTGCTCAGGGTTGGGGTTGAGTGACCAGAGGAGACGGCCCGTGTTTCAACCACCAGCGACCGTCCTTGGGGGCGGGGAGCGCTTCCTGGCTCCTGCTGCCCGGGACTCACGTGAAACCCGAGGGCGCCCCACGTACGTGGATTTGCTCCCGGTTTTCCTTATTGGTCCTGCGGGACGGTGAGCCCTTTGGAGCCGGGAACCGCGATCCCGGTCCCTGGAGTGAAGCGTCCGCGTTGTGACAGCACGTCTGCTACCCCCATAGCAGCGCGGCTCTTGTAAGAGGGCGGGCGGGCGGCTGCCAGCCCTCGGCTCAGTAGACTGGAAATCTCTAGGCCAGACGCGCAGCCATGTGGCTGGCTGGCCAGACGTGGCCCCGGGACGTCAGGAGCTCAATCAATGGACTGTGGCTGCTTCCTTGATGGCAGTGTCAACATTTTCAGAGCAGGAGGTGGACGGGAACTTGGTGTCTGGCGTCTGCTGGGATGGGGCTGTGCTGGTGGCTGGGGGCCCCTCGCACCCCTGAGCGGTGCTGCGGGGGGGCCTGGGGTCCCGCCCTCCTGGGACGGGCCGGCACCTATGTCTGCGGACCCCAGAGCCCCTGTCACGGCGACTCAGCTTGGTGCTTCCAGCGCGGAAAGCAGCCAGATGGCACGTGGACATGCTCTCCTTGTCCCTGTTCCCAGGGTGCCTCATTCACGCAGACGCACGTTGGAACTGCATATGCTCCCCACGGCCGCGAAGGGGTTTCCTTTTATTTATGTTGTAGGCGCCGCTTAGAAATGGGACAACGAGACGCGGAGTGTGGCCGGCATGCAAAGAGAAGGTGGCCGGAGCTGACCCCGTGGTGAGCAGGCGCTGGGGTGGGGTGGGCAGGCGAGGGGGGGTCGCGGAGGGCGGCCCGTGCCGGGCGGCTGGGAGGTTTAAACACCGAGGTCCCGGTTGTGCCAACACGATCTCCATCTTCACCGTCCGTTCAGCTGCCTGTCTCTCCTCCTGCACATTTTTTGAAATTCACCCTCAGAAAGAGCCCGTTCTTCCCAAATGGGAGCACAAAGCGTGCGCTGTCACTGCTGTGAGGGTCAGAGGAACGGGGGAGACTGGTTCCTGCCCCCCTGGAGCGGCGGGGGGTCCGGGACTGGGCGGGGTGGGCGTGTGGCCGGCGGGCGGCTCCCTCTCCCCGTGCCCAGCGCGGGGCCAGGCGTCTCCGACCTCAGGCCAGGAGACAGATCCGAGGGTAACCAGCCTGCGGTCCCTGCCGGACGCAGCCAGAGGACTGACCCCGCCGGTCCGCACGGTGTCCCCTCCCCAGCAACCACGGCGCAGGACCCCAGAACCCGGACTCCGGGGCTTCCAACAGGACGAGGGCAGGTTGGGCTCTTTTGTCAAATGCGTCACATGCGTCTTGATGCCTCTGCACGTGTTTCCTTTCTGGGGGTGGGGGAGGGGGACAATGTGGCCTTTAAATACGTTAGCAGGGGCGGGAGGCAGATTCCAAAGCCACCCTGCAGTCCAGTGAAAAAGCGATAAAAAGCAAGTGCTGAGGAACGGCTGCTGGGCCCCAGCGTCCAGGGGCGGCGTGATCGGGGGGCACCTTCCTGCGGCCGGACCTGCCCGTCTCTCCTGCCCGCTTCTGGGACAGGCTGGGAGAGGGTCCGGCCGCGGCACCGCGTCCTCCTCGCTGGGGGGAGACCCTCGGGCCACAGGGAGAGCCGGGCGCTCGCCTGATCTGTCACCTCCGCCCCGCTCAGTGGAGAGACGGAATCCTCCCTCGGTGGCTGGCCAGGGTCACCCAGGTGCCACGCAGCTCGAGGTGGCCGAGGGTTGGCTTTGGTCCCGTTGTTGGGAGGAGCCTGGGGCCGCATCCAGGGGGCACCAAGAGCCTGACACCTCCAGGAGCGTGACTCTTTCAGCCGAGACCGAAGACGGAGGCCGGTCACGGGGGGACGCGGACCCACGTGCCTGTGACGGGGAAGCAGGGTGTTCGACGCAGCCCGTGTGTGCCTGACGGCCAGCCAGCTCCCCGTCTGAGTTTCAGGGCCTCCGTCACCGGAACGACCGGGCAGGTGGCCCCAAGGCGCCCGGGCCATCTGTCCTGGCTTCCTCCCCTGCTGGGGTGGCTCAGGGCCAGCCAGCACCCCTCTTCCCTCCAGGATGCGAGCCATGGGGGTCGCGCTCCATCCTGCCTGCCTGGCTGGTTTTCCGTTTCCTTCTTTTTTGAACTCGGTCATCTGGCTGTATTTTCAAGCCTCCACCACCAGCCCCGCCGGGCCCCTTCCACGGTTTCATCTGCTTACGCAGAGCGGCTGCACCTCCCACCCCTGGGGGAGCCCTTATTCTCCTCACGTCCCTCCTGACGGAAATCAAACAGCGATTCCCGGCCTGGAAGGCCTGTTACGCTTACTTCTAAACGCTCTTAGGGATCAAAGCGAGTCGCCCCCAGGGTTGACAGGCCAGGCGCAGCTGGCCGGCCTCGGCGGCGGCTGTGAACACACTGGACCGGCTGGGGTGGACGTGCTACGCAGAGGACTGAGCCAGGCGGGGCGGCCAGGGCGGCCACAGGGCTGCTGCCCCCACAAGCGTCACCAACGCCAAGTCCTCGCGCACCCCTGCGGCTCCGGCCCCGTGAGGAGACCCGGCCCTGCGGGTCAGAGCTGCATCCCGTATCGTTTTCTAAAAGGTAACATGTTCCATCCAGTGGAAAAGCTTCCAAAGTGACATCATGTCACAAAGTAGCTGAGGGTTAGTTACCTTGTTAACGAGGAAGGTGTCCCGGTCCGCGGGACACGCAGGTGACCACAGGTGACCACCGGTGACCACGAGACACTCGCAGATGCCGGTTTTCACGGGAAAGGAGAGGCGGGACCGGTGAAGCCGCCCGTTCCGGGGTCGCCTTCTCTAGAAGAGGTTTTCGTCTCGCCGGACGAACGTCACGTGTCGCAGAGGGTCCTCCAAGGGCTGCTGTCTGCATGGGCGGAGTCGGGGCCTAACCCATGCGGAGTCTGCGGGAGCTCCAGGACATTCTGGGGACTTGTCACCTGTGTGAGCACGACCCCGAGAGGGCAGGAAGTAACCGCGTTGGCTTCGGTCCAGTGGTGCATCGTTTCTCTGCATCTTTATGTCCCTCAGAGGCAGCCGGAGGGGTGGACGTGAGAAGTCAGCAAATAGAACACGGTGACCTGAGGTGACGTGTGTGACCTGGGTGACCAGGGCAATGGGGCTGTGGGAGGGCAGAAAGGTTGACTGCCAGGGTATCTGCTCTCCGACCTTTTTATCTGTCTGCCTCGGTGGTTCAGGAGTCTAAGACTGGTTGGCACATCGTCCGGAATCGCCAGGGTTGCGGGTTCAATCCCCGGCTGGGGCACCTCCAAGAAGCGACCGGCGAGCGTGTCCGTAAGAGGCTCAGGGATGTAAGAACCCAGCCGCCTGCCCACCGTCAGCCTGAGCGGAGGCTGCGGCAGTGAAGGGCGGAGTTTCAGACGTGGAGTTTCAGACGTGGTGTTTATCACGGCCTCGTGTACTTGAGCTTCACCGTTCAACTCGGCGCCTGGGTCCAGCGTGAGGGGAGTTGGGGAGCATCCCCCAGAATGGAGGTTAGCGGAGCAGAGAACCTCCCTTTGGAGCTCTTTCCGTCGTCAAAAGTGCGAAGTCTGTGAGACGAAGGTGACAGCTGGTGAATGAGTGTAAGGCGCACCCTTGTGCAGCCACCCTGGGGACAAGCAAAACCATGTCCCCTCCCCCCCAAAGCAGCTGCTTCTCCCTCACCAGAGGACCCACCCCGCGGAGGCCCGAGGGGTCCATGGCCCGTTCCACCAGCCACGCGTGTCCCTGGGGCCTGCCCGAGGAACACAGGCTTTCCAGTTTTCAACGGTTGAAAAGAAAATACTTTGTGACGGGGGGAATGATGGGGGTTCCACGTGCGAGATGGTGTAGGAACAGCCCCGGCGTCTTCCGCTGCTGTTCGCTCCCGTGCCAGGGTGGAGCGGCTCTCAAAGCCCAGAATGTTTACACGCCCTGGACGGGCCCGACGCCCGACGCAGGCTGTGCCGTGGGCCCCAGAGCCGTGCCCCGCGCGGTGAGCACGCCAGGCGGTCCCTCTGCGTCACCTGGCGGGGCGAGCGACCCCTCACGCTGCCGCGGTCTCCGCGGGGCCACCACATCCTGCGATGCTGCAAATTGTGGCAAACGGACACTGTTTCCGGTTCCTAGTTGGGGTGGCAGCCGGAGGGAGGGAAGTCTGTTCCAACTGCGTGAGGAAGAGGAAAAAGAGTCCAAAGTGAGTCAGGAGGCTTTAAGGTCCTAGGTGTGGACAGCAAGTCGACGGATTCCCGAGCAACCCGGAAGCCGTTCCTGACCTGCCGGGGCGCTGACTCGGTCTTGGGAGGTGCGTGTTCCGAGAGCATCCTGATTCCTGCAGACAACATGGGACGTGTCCCGCCGGCCCCCGGGCGCCTCCGAGCAGGAAGAGCCGAACATCTGTAGCATCAGCGGAAACCCTGCCCGAGCCCGGTGTGCGCGCCTTGGATCTCCATGGACCCGGATGTCACCGTTGTGTGATATGTTTGCCAACTCATGTTTCATACGTGCGTGATGAGTTTTCCTGTGAGCTTGAAAAGTAGCAGCGGATGCCCGTGCTCGGAGGAACGGGGCGGCGCCCTTCAGAGGCAGGTGGAGAGGCTCCCGGCCCCCAGGAGGGCGCCCGGGGGGTAGCTCATGTCACGCTGTCATGTCAGTTCTATTCCCTACCGTGTGTTCGCCCAGCCGTCCACATGTTCCTGCCTGTCTCTCCCTCTCTGCTCCCCCCACCCCCGCTCTTCCAAGCGCACCAAGCGATTTGCTTGAAGTGACAGCATTTCGGTGAAAATCAGATGTTTCTGACACGTTCAAACATGCATCTTCATTCCGCGTTGGCCGAATTTAATCATTCCAGAAGACCTGTTCTTAAAAATCTCCATGTCTGTGACTCATATTCGCTTTTTAAGTATGTTTTCAATGTCTCAGAAAACTCTTTTGTGGTTTGGTTAGGGACATGGTTTAGCTTAGTCTTTGGAGACTCTTTAAAATTTCTGGTAAACGTATTGGGGTGACAGTGGTTCATGGGATTAGAGTGGTGTCTTCAGTTCAGTTGATTGAGGAAAAACCCTTAGAATGAAACGGCCTCTTGAAGGCAGGGCATCACCTCAGTGAGCACGGCCCCAAATTTCCAAACGTCGGTCATTGGCATCTTACCGTTGCAATTTGTACCGTTTCTGGTACCAGCCGTAGGATTATTTGCTTAATCTTCTTCTTCTTCCCCTTCCTCCTCCTCTTCCCCTTCCTCTTCCCCTTCCTATTCCTCTTCCCCTTTCCCCTTCCACTTCCCCTTCCTCTTCCCCCTCCTCTTCCTATTCCCCTTCCCCTTCCACTTCCTCTTCCCCCTTCCTCTTCCCCTTCTTCCCCTGCTTCTTCCCCCTTCTTCCCCTTCTTCCCCTTCTTCCTCTTCTTCTTCTTGAAAGAGACACTTTTTAAAATAAAAATGACATTAGAACAAAATCGTGTCTGACAAATATAAACGGGAAACCAGGACTATGAAAACGTAGCCACAAATTACACACCGAAAACAAAAAATATGCTTATTATCCGCATCATTGTGGTCGCGCTATCTTGCCTATGACGTTAATTTTTATGAATAAGACCAGGGACCTCCTTACCCCGCAGAATAGTCCTGAGGTTATTGCTTTGGTACTTTGGGGAGAATTCTCATTTACGCGTAATTAACATCTTGGGATTGCTCTCTCACCTGCTAGCCTCTCGTTGTTTGTGTGCTTTTCTCTCTCTCTGCCTTTCCCTCCGTGATCATAACTTTACAGGAGAATTGGGTGAACTGTAAGGCTCAGCAGCAGGTGCCCATGTGTACTGGCATTTCGGGGTGCTCCACATGGCCGGGGAGGGAGCAGGAGAGACGCAGCCACGGGCCGACCAGGCTCCTGCTTGGAGTTGTTGTGGGGCCTGGACACGCTGGGCCTGCAGCAGGTCCGGAGGCAACTTCCCGCCCCAAGGGTCACCCCAGAGCTGCCTTACTTACCTCTTCTCACCTGGGCTGAGCCGTGATTCAGGGGCGACACTACCGACATCTCCGAGTTAATACCGGCTTGCCCGTGGCTTCTCATCCTGATTTATGGTGGAGTTTTTAGGCCCTGGATCCCAGGTAGCAATTTCCGTACTGGGGCCGCCGGTGCGGACAAATTACATCCGTTCATAAAACCGTCAGAGGTGAACGTCTCTGTTTGGTGGGATGGTTATTTCATTGCAAGCCTGGGCCGTGGTTCTATTTTTGTCAGAACCGAGAAAAAGTAGCTGTTTTGGATTCTCGCGTGTAATTGCATGTGGCCGATGCGGTCACTCAGCCTGAGCAGCGCTTTGCGGGCACTGGCTCCAAACCACAGGTTTCATCTGACGTTCATCACAGGTGGCACCAGCCGTGCCATGAACGTGTCATGAAAAGCCCGGGAGACCCATTGCTGCATCAACAGGTGGCGGGGATAGATGGTCCACATTTATGCTTTTGGTTAAAAATATTCACAACAAATCAAAAAACCCTAACACTTCGGGACCCGAATGTAGCTTGGGACCATCCAGGTTGATGTCCCCTTAAAAGCAGTATCCTGAGCCCTGGCTGGTGGCTCAGTGGACTGAGCACTGGCCTGAGAACCCCAAGGTCGCTGGTTCGATTCCCAGCCAGGGCACATCACCAGGTTGCAAGCCAGGTCTCCAGCCAGGTCCGTGGCCGGAGGCAGGTGAACGGCAACCACACATGGATGCTTCTCTCCCTCTCCGCCTCTCTCCCTTCCCCTCTCTCTGAAAATAATGAAGTTAAAAAATCTTCAAAAAATACATGATCCAGAAAAACAAGTTGCCTTTTGGGAGATGTCAAGTGAGAGCATTATCAGAAATATTGGCCACCGGTGCACAGGTTCCAAAGGCACCGAGCAGCGTCTGTGAAAATACGACCCATGACGGGTGCAGGAGGCCTGTCCATGAGGCATAAACCACTCGCTGTCCCCAGAGGTGCGGCTGTTGGTGGCTGCAGCTTTGGCGGTGACAGACCGTTGACAAATGGGGCCTCATGTCTGTCAGCGTCTTGGAAACCAACGCTTTCCCCGCCCTGTTAACAACAGCCACTCCCCTTTACCTGCTCTTCCTTCTCTGCTCTGCACAAGAGATGGAGATTCATTTGCTCACAGTCGCCCTGATTGCCTGTCTGCAGCTCCAGCCACGCAGGCGTGGTCTGCAAGCGCCGTCACGGCCTCCCGTGGCTGTTCCGTGGCGGGTGGGCAAACAAAGCAGGGATGGGGGGTCATTTTAGGGCGGGAAGTCATCTCTCTGTGTGGCTGGCTGCCTGGTTCAGTCCCCTCTCGCTGTCCAGGGGTGGTTGAGGTGTGGACAAGGACCCCCGTCCAGACCCAGGGCGATGACACGCAATGGGGGGATGTTTTTAGGGGGGATGTTTCAGGAACCGGAAGCAGCAACGTGGGGAGCCCGGAGCTGTGGGAGGCCGGGGAGGAGGGGCCTGGGGGTGCTGCAGGGCACAGTGGGGCAGACACTCCTCAGGCCGCGCTGTCGTCCCTCTGCCTCCCCCGCAGTGACAGAACGACTAAGGGCCTCACCCTGTTCCCGGACGCAGGAAGAACCTACCATGAACTAGAGGCAGTTTTGCTTCTATCTGACCAGGGAGACTTGTTTTCTGAAAGGTGCCGGGCAGATTTCCCGTCACCCCGTGGCCACACCGAGTCTGCTCTCTGCTCTTCGCCGGAAGGAAAGGGACTGCGGCTCCTCCGACCCAAGTGCCCCCCAGCGTGGAATGAAGGTGGCTCCCCGCCCCCGTCAGCCAGCGAGGAGGGCGCAGCCGGCCTGGTCAGCCCATACCCGGCTGCACCGGCGAACCTGACCTCACGCCGTGTCCCCGCTGCGCGGGGACGGCTGTGACACTGGGAGGTGGACAGACTGCTGACGATGCCCAGAGTTCCCTGCATCAGGCCGCTCTCACTGGTTCCGTTTGACCAGAGAAGCAGCAACGGCCGGTCCCGAATCCAACAGGCCGGAAGAACATGCTCTGGGAAGCTCTCCTACCCGCGTGGAGTTCTGAGCCACAGCCGAGGGGAGAGAGGCCCCCGGGGCCTTGGCCAGGAGCTTCTGTGTGGGGACCCCCTGCCCTGGAGGGGCGGTGGCAGCCACTTGGCCCGGGGTTTGCACGCAGTGGTCCTCGCCGCGGTGATGAACGTGCCTGCGGGCGACGCGGGTGGGGGGGAGCTCCGCTTTCCGAGTCTGCCTTTAGGACACACTTTACTTCCCTCGGAATAAATTATCATCCGTTCATCATGCGTTAGCAAGTTATTAACATTAATGTAAACAAATATGTAGCACAGTTCTTCAGGAAGATGACGTTTTTAATCACTTCGTGAGAATTGCAAGCAGCCTTCGCGTATTTTGTTTTTTCCTGGAGGCCCGTCCCCCGCCCCCACCCACAAGGACGGGCATGTCCCTGGTGCCCTGAGGGTCGGCGCTCCCTTGGGGTGATGGGGTTCAAAGTGGTCTCTTCCAGGGATGGCCCAGCGCTCCCTCGGGCCTGGCTGCGTGAGGATGGTCGAGGGTGTCCCAGTCTAGGGCAGGGCTGCTCCTCACTGTAATTAAGTGGAATGTCAGGCCAGGAAGCCAGGCCTGGGAGCTTTTCCAGGAGGGGCCGTGCTCCGAACTCAAGTTCCAGCCACGGATCATGAGGAAGGACCCTAGTGGCCGTGAACTTCGTCGGACCCACTGCGGGGCTCAAACAGAGTCAGTTCAGATTTTGCAAATTCCATTCTTTTCTGGGACAAGAACCGGGTCAACAAATGTGGCACCGTGGGCTCTGCTGCTTGTAATCTTTACCCAGAGCTCCAGGGAATTCTGTGGTCTCTGAGGACAAGGACCTGAATTTTGGTCCAGGAAAGGCCAGACTCTACGGTTTGCTAACTGGGTGCCACCAGGCCGGTGGTGGAGTTTCTCCCCTGGAAGGCGGGGCTGGGAGCAGCAGCGTCTGTCACACGGGGCAGCAGAAGGGCACGAAGGTCACATGCGCAGAGAACACAGCAAGGTGGAGGGAAGGGCTCACATGTGAATTCCCCATGTGGGCATTTACTGCTCCGAGACGGGAACTCACCTTAGGAACCACACAGCAACCCCATCGGGTTCACCTAAGCCTTTTTCATTTTCCCTATGTCATCCCAGCCCCGTTTCTGGAATAAAGCCGAGGCGAGCCTGCAGCTCAGCGGTTCGCACGTGACTCCGAACTCTGTGCGGGACAAGAGCTACTCCAGGGCTCTGAGTGGTACATTGAGAGAAACTCAGACGCAGGCCCACGAGTCTTCCCGGGAAGTTTGCGTGTGTGTCTTTCAGCCCCAAACCTTCCAGAGCCCTAGAGCCTGGTTACTGTTCAGAGACGCAGGGTGATGTTCAGTTCCCAAGTTCATGGTGACACTTAGCGGCAAGGGCTGCTCCTGCCTGCCACGAGGGTGACAATAACAACCAAAACACAACCCAGCTCTGGAAGTAGGATTTTGGGGCTTTTCACGAACAGGAATTGAGCTGCATTGTGGGAATTTAGGGAGGAAAAAAAAAAAAAAGTCGAAACTCCATCTCCCTGACTCCCTTGCAGCTATGTGAAGCTGTGTGACCAATTTCTGGCCACTAAGATGTGAGCGTGATGGTACAAGTGACTTCATGGATATTGATCTGTGAGGTTCCTTCTTTCCCACTGTCTGGGGTGTAGGCAGGTGCTTGAGATCGAATGGGGTTGGCTGTCAGTGTGCCACTTAATTTTCACAAAAAGTCATTGAGATCCGTGCAATTTGTCTCGGATTTTGCTGATACAGCGCAAAGGCACAGGAAGTTTGACTCACTTGCTCAAGGTCACAAGCCAAAGAACACAAACGGACTCCAGCAGCAAAGTGTCCAAGTGCAGAGCCCGTGGTTCAAGTGCTTCCAGTAGTCAAACCTGGGCCTCACATGACACAGCAACCTCCCTCCCAGAGTCACCATTGCATCATATCTCAAAGGATGGAAACATTGTATTCAGGAAGGATACATACGTTTTGAACGTCTTGTCTTTTGAATTCAGGAAGAGTTTCCTTCTCTAGTGTGGATGCCACGGGCCATCAGGATCCCTTCTCACCTTCTTCCTTTAATTATGTGGCACCCATACTTGAGCCCATGGGTACCCAGCAAAAGGCTACATTTCCTGGCCACTATTGCAGCTCGGGGAGGCCATGTGACAAAGATGTGCTTCCTGAATCTTTGCTTCCCATTGGCTGGGACGTCGCTGAGCGCGCAGGCCCTGGAGCAGCCACTTTGGATCTAGAGATGGAACCACACACTGAGTTTCAGGGCTGCCCTACTGGCTCAGGACTCCCTATGGGAGAAGAAAGTAAACTTGTGTCTTGTATTAGCCCATGGATTTTGGGGGTACATTTATTTATTTACTTAAAAGATTTTTATTCGCAAATTTTAGAAGGGCAGGGAGGGAGGAAGAGAGGGAGAGAAACATCCATGTATGTTGCCTTTCACCTGCCTCCAGCTACGGACCTGGCTGGAGACCTGGCTGGAGACCTGGCTGGAGACCTGGCTGGAGACCTGGCTTGCAAGCTGGTTATGTGCCCAGGCTGGGGGGGGGGGGGGATCACACTTAAATGGCATCCCAACCAATGCACTCAGAAATAGGCCTTGTATCTGGCCCTCCTCAGATTTTTCTCAGGCTGCTTTGGGAAGTCTGCCTCATTTTTTTACTTGGAGCTCTCTCTACAACATACAAGTCAGAAATAGTGTGATGTTTCCATGAATGAAGATACGTTAACCAGTTTAACATTTATAGATCAAGGGCACAAAACAAAACAAAACAAAACACCCCGCAAAACCACAGGAGGCACAGTTTCTGTATTAGACGTATCTGTAGGGACCCTTAAAAAACTTAAAAAAGCAGAGCCTGCTCTTAGGATGGTACAGACTTAAACATGCATTTTGCAACAAAGCTGTGGATGACATAACCCTTTGCACCCACTTGGCACCCCCAAGATGCACCTCTGCACCTGCGAAGCTCAGGCCGCCTTCCCCCGCCAAGTGCCAAAGGCCATCACCGCCACGGCCCTGCTGTTGCCGCATTTAGAAATTCATGTGCCAGGACGGATCCTGACAGGGGCCGTTAGCGGAGCGCCACCAGCCCCGTGTTAATCAGTGCTCTCCCGGAACGCCGTTATTAGCACCCTTTGCTGTAGATCAAAGAGCGATTCCAGCCACTGTTTCAATTTTCTCTCGGGTTTAATGATGATAAAAGGGCCTGGATTAATAGCCCCGAGGTCCATCTCAGTTATTTATCTATGTAGCCAGGACTGGGGGCTTGTGGAAGCCTGAAATCCTGTTATTACCGTCTGCATGGAGCTTCACGCTCTGCGATTTCCCCTTCCTTTCCCACGGTCGTAAATTCCAGCGGCCACAGAGCCCGGCCGGCGGAAATGCCGGGGCAGCTGGTGGCAGCCGGGTCTCCGTGGAGACGCGTTCTGGCCGCGGGCGGTGGCTGGGGCCTGGGAATGTGGGCCAGGGTCCCTGGACCTTCCTTTTTTCAAGGCAGACAGACGTCCAGGGTTTTAGGAGAAAGCTCTGACTTTGGAAGGTTCATAAGTAATTTTCACAACATCCTGGGCCAAAAGACAAAAAAAATCTGTAAGCGAAATAGAAAGCCAGGCAGCCTCTTTCCGGCCTGCCTGCCGGCTGGCACCTGCAACAGGAACACAGCTCCGCCCAAGGCCTGGCGCACAGTGGGGCTGCATTGTCACTAGTCCACGTGGGCCACAGGTCTCCAGGGAGAATGGGCTGGTGACACCTGGAGGTTGGCAAAGCAGGGAGGCCCCAGCCTGGGTGGTGAGATGCCTCTGAGCTGATTCGAAGCTGGTGTGTGGGGACCAAGCAGGTGGAGGCAGGGTCGAGGGGTTCAGGTGGGAAGGGGGGCGCACATCTGAGACACCAGGCTGCCCCTGTGTTGGAGCGGCCCATCCACAGCTCACCATCACCTCTGCCGCCCGAGCTTCCAGGCCTCTGTGATTCCTCCCTGAATAAATGGTGCTGAGAGGCCCCCTTGGAAGGTGGTCGTAAGGATGACAAGTAAAAGCCCGTGGCCCTCGCATTCAATAATCAATAATCAATAGTAAACCGAAAGCCTGTGAGACTCGCCAGCACAAGACGGCGCTAGAAAATGGGTGGGGCCCTGACTCCGTCTCTCCCAGTATCTGTTCTCCTTCCTAAAAGATAGAACCCTGGTTTAAAAGGATCACATGTCCCTCCGAAATAAGAACTGCTTTTCTGTGTAGCCAGGTGCCACCATGTGCCTCTGCATTCATCCCAAATGGAACCTGCCAGGCGTGTCCTCAGAAAGCAAGTACCTTTCCTTAGCCTACAATCCTCCCCTCAGGCTGGATGCTGGGCGTGCTGTCTGGAGCCGATGCAGCCACTATGTGTCACGAGAGTGTTACGGGTGTTGGTGGGACAAGGTGGAAGGAGCCAGGTTCCCTCCTGGCTGGGGCGACCCAGTGCCTGCCGGGGGGACACGTTGCTCTACGTGGGGTTTCCGGGAGAGAGAAGTTAACTGATTTTGCGGGAGTTGCTATTTGTGCCTGTGTCTGTTCCTCTAATGTTTGTATTCACAGACCCAAGTCCGCTGTTGCGTGCGGCCGTGAGGAGCTGCCCAGTGAGCGTGGACAAGTCCAGGGGCAGTTGAGGGGGACACGCTAGGATTCCCTGCCCCAAGTAGAAAATGCAAAACGATGTACAAAAGCGTAACTCCTCCACACCAGGAACCGGGCAACTCTCTCCAGGCTGCGTCCTACCCCCCAAAACATACAAAAGTAGCACCACCTCTGGGTCAGAGTTCAAGCGGCTATTTGGAACGGTCACCCTGACATACGTGTATTTAGGGTAAAACTCTCGGGCTTCTCAGATCCTTCCGGGGCTCTGGCAACATGCAAATGATGTTTGTGGCCAGCGGGTGATGGAGCCGTGTCACCGGGAACCTGGCAGCGCCCAGAGGGACGGCACCTGCAGGAGTCACAGGCAGCTGGGGGTCCCCAGCATCTGGGGGTCCCACGCAGCTGCGTTCGCCTCCCAATTGAGGCAGATTACGGGGGATGAGGCCCCGGGCTGTTGGAGCATCAAGCGTGTGTGTGCGTGTGTGTGTGTGTGTGGACGGTACATTAGCAAAACATTCTGCAAGTTAAAGAGGACAATTTCTGCTAGTAGGTGTCTTTCTGTCTCCCTTTCCCTGTGGGAAGGAGGAGAGGTCTGCTGTGGCTTTGTCCTTTTTATGGATTCCTTTTCTGTCCCTGATGGTTTTGAATGAGACAGGCCTGGTAGAGTGCTTTTAGCCTGTCTTAATTCTGTGTTCCAGTGAAATCAAACGCAACCTCCTCTGTGTTGGAGGATGTTTTCTTTGGTATCAGAGACGCGCTCAGGCAGCGGCTGGAGACCCCGCTGTCTGCGGCAAGATGTCGGCGCGTGAGAGGAGAGAGCAGGGCTCCCCAGTCGCCTGATGAACCCCGACACGCCACCACGTTCACAGGACCTCACGGGGCTGGTCGTCACCCTCCCTCAGAGGTCGCTGTGCTGCTGCGCACTGAACCCAGCCCAGGGTGCGGTTTGTTGGTCCCACCCAGAGTTGTTTGTTTATTTTTAAATTGAATTAATTGCCAATTTTTGGAGCCTAGGCAATGCCACATGTCAGGAAGAAAGCAGTGGGGCCTGGCTCCTGACCCGTGATCAGCTGCGTGTCCGGGCTTCCCCCTGACGCTGCACCTGTGTCTCACCAGCCCTGAACCCCGAGGCGGGTGGGCCTCCCCTTCCTGCCTGGGAAGTGCCACCTGCAATAATAGCAAATGTCCTAGTGACACTGGGTGACCCTGTGCAGGCCCAGCCCGTCGTGACTCTCAGCCCCTCTGCAGGATGACCTGTACGATGACCCAACCGAGCCTTGTGGGAGGCACCCTACCAGCCTTGTTAATAACAAAAGACACCCCGAGTCCGACTCGGCTGCTGAGGTGCCACCGTTCGTGGGGACAGATTTATTTCCCGGCTCCTGAGCGCGGACATCAATCAGCAGCCCCTGAAGGGGGAGCGCACCTCGCCGTGAGACAGGGTCCCCTTCATTGTTCCTCCCTGGAAAGAGGGTGATTGTTGAAGTCTGTTATCTACAGCTGGAGCTACAGACCTGACACATTGCTCTCCTTGCTTTTCATCTCGTTAAGAGGCCAGAACTTGCATAAGTGATGAAGGAGCACAGCCGGAAACACCCATTTGCAACGTGTTTATCACCCGGCGGCTGGAAGAAGCGCATGAAGCCATTTGTGCAAGGCGGGGGGACACCCCGCGGGGGGCCAGGCTGTGGCTCCCCCGGGAGGCGGGATGGGGGAGGGCCCACACTCACTGCCCACGCTGGCCCCTGAGAAGGACCCGCGCAAGGCCGGGGGACATCGGGGGTCGGGGGACACGGGTCTTTCTTGCAAGGGGCTGGGCTGCTCCGGTTCAGCTGCTGAAAGGCCTTTGCAAACAGTCACGGGGTCTCCGCGGTGGAAACCCTTGGTGCTCGCCGGCCAGACGCGCCCCGGGGCCGTCCACCCTCCCGGGGTTCGGGTGACCCCCGCTGGTGGGACGGCTGGCACCCCGAGCCCCTGCCCCTCAGGAAGGAGACTTTCAGCAGCGCCCCTCCCCCGCCTCCCTGGACCAGCTGCAGCAGCACGTTCATCACAGCCGCGCGAAGGCGCGTCCGGTGGTGGGTCCCGCTTTCCTGCCGTGACGGGGGTGAGGGGGGCTTGTCCGGATGGTGGGGGCAGCGCAGCGTGGCGTCCTCGGTGTCAGAGCTGCGTGTGCAGCGACGCGCCCACACGCACGTATGCCGTGGCGTCGACGTGTATTTGTGCACACGTGCACTTCGGTGTTGATGTATTTTTAACTGTGATGGCGGCTGGTGGGTGTTTTCGCGGCCCCGCAGGTGGCCTGTGTCCACAGGGCAGGGGGTGCCCGGGTGGGGCTGCGGTCAGCCCGCCCTCCCCGCAGGCCCCTGGGTGTCGGCTCCGGCCCTTTCACCCTCTGGGCTAGTTTAGTGATCGTCCCCCTTCACTCCTTGCGTTCACGTCCCCACGTCCCTGCCACAGACGCGGGTGACGTCCTTCGCGCCCCTTTGCCCGTCAGCGGCCTGGACGACCCCTGAGCGACGCGGGCCAGCAGGCGGGTGCGTTTCTGCTGGAGCCTGTCCGCCCGGTGGCTTCGCAAAGCCGGGTCCTCCAGGGACGGGGACCGTCGCGTGTTGCAGTGCCTGCGGGTCCTGCGGCTGCGCTGAGCTGCACAGGTGCCCCCCGAAGCCTCTCCGGGTGGAGGCAGAGCTGGGGCTGCCCCGCCCCGCGGTCTGGAACCAGGCGGCCGTCTGGAGAGCAGGGGGGTGGCCAGGGGACACCCTAGGGAGAAGGATGACACCTGTGTTCCCGGGGGCAGCGTCCCCACCGCCCCTGCCCACCCCGCCCAGGCCAGCGCTCGCCTCGGTGCTGCCACAGGACCCCCGGTTCTCGCAGGGGCGCCGTTCAGCCGTGTTTGCGCCACGACTTCACGGCTGCTTTCCCGCCCTGAGCGAGGCAGCACCACAGGCTCCCCGCCTCCCGGCAGCCGCCGCTTCTCCCAGTGAGCTGCCTTCCCGGCCAGGCCCCACGTTCACACTTAACTGCCGGGGAAGTAGAGGCAGGAAGCGCTTTTCCGGTGACCCCGTGGCTCCCCACGTCCACAGGGACGGTGCCAGGGCCGGGCTCGCGGCCTGTGGAGAGGCCCCGCTCAGGGCTCCGCACGGCAGTCGCTGGGCCTGGTCCTGCTCACTCCCCAGCTCTTTCTCGCCGGCCGCCCGGCCTCCCGCCTGGAGCTGGGGTCTCCTCACGACTAGGCCTTTTTCACGGGTTCAGGGGCCCCGCGGGGAGGGGGTTCATCTGCACAGGGGGCGTCTGCGTTCCCGGGCCGGGAGCAGCCCAGCCGCAGAGAAGTGGCCTGTGTTCCTGGCGCTGAGTGTTTCCAGGCCGCCTGCCCAGCGATGACAAGGGGTCTCTGTTTCCTTTCTGGGGCGCAGCCGTGACGTGCGCTCCGCCAGGCAGCGCCCGCGTCTCTTCTCTCCCCGGAGGGGCTGGGCAGGTGAGCGACTCGGGGAGGCCCGGCTGTGGCTGGTGTCCCCGCACACGGGTCCCTGCGACCCGGCACACGGGACGCCAGGTGGCCCCCGCTGGGCTCGGTGCCCCTCGGCGCTGTCGTGTGACTTCTGACTCTGCTCCTAGAGACTCTGGGCTCTGTTACCATGGGAAATGGACAGGAGGGGGAGCAGACAGTGACTCAGGTCGCCACCCACCAGGTGCTGAGAGAAACAAGCCGGACACAAAGGGGCAAATGCTCTGCGGTTCCACCTGTGCGACGTCCTGAGAGGACCCAGTTTCAAAGGGACAGAAGGGGGGGGTGGTCGCCGGGGGTGGGAGCGTGTCACCGGGGCAGCTCCAGGTTTGCCAGGTGCAGAGACATCTGGAAAGGGTGGTGGTGACGGCCGCACCTCCGTGCCTGACACGGCTTAGAAACGGTGACCGCGCACATGTCTGGTGCCCGTGTACGGCGTAGTTCCCCGAAATTAAAAATCTAAACAAAGCGCCGGAGGGAACAAAGAACTGCCAGACCGCCGTGCTGGAGGAGCGGTCGCTGAGCGTGCAGAACGCACCCTGCCTGCAGCGGGTTGTCAGCTCGCCTGCTAACGGGAACAGGAATCAGCTCCGCCTGCTGTAGACGGTGACGCATCCGTCCACGGGCGGCGAGGGTGTCTTCTCAGCAAAGGCTGAGGTGTCGTCCCATGGGCATCGAAGAGGAAAAGCAAAAACCTCCGGCCGCCTGGAGCCGGGGCAGGGAGGGCCCTGGGGTGGCGTTGGAGGGGGCGGGCGTTTGGGTGAGCGCAGGGGACAGGCAGGCGGGAGCACGTGGCCGAGGGGAGAGGCTGGGAGGGGGGAAGTGGCAGGTACGAGGCCCCTGCGTGAGCCGCCGGCCTTGGCGACCAGGCCGTGGCCCCCGCGAGGGCCTGGAGCTCAGCACGGGGCCCCGGTGGCTTTGTCACTGTCGCAGGTGAACCACACCTGCGTCCTCAGAACGAACAGGACTGGAGGCTGTTAGGCAATGACACTCCACCTCCCCGCCGCCCCCAAAAGCCTGAGATGAGAAAAGACACAGAAAATCTCTCCAGGGGGATCGTGGTCCGAAGTGTGAACTTTGACAGGCGGGCGCGTCTGAGGGCCCCTCGGTGACACGTGACACATTCCGAAGCACAGCCGGTACGGATCCCCCTTGGCTGCGGCCCTGACCGATGTCAGCGGGTGCTGATTTTCACAGTGGCTGCAACAGCATTTTGTTGGTTGGTTTTGAACCGGCACCGACTCCGCCGGGAGGGACCTGGGCCGCGGGCAGGCGCTGGAGGGAGGCCGAGGGCCTGGGTGCAGGACCAACAGGGAGGCGGGGACCTGGGCGCGTCCCGCCCCGCAAAGCGCGGCCCGGCGGGTGGGTGGGGGCCTGTAACGCATTTTACCTTCACCTCCTTGGGGGGCCCTCGGTGAAGGACTGACGCCTGGTGAGACCTCTCTGCTCCCAGCACGATGGCTGGCGTGTGCCTGTGTTGAAGGGGGAAAAACCCGCCGTGTTTCTTTATTGAGAGGGAAAACTAGAACGTTCTTTGTTCAGCAGCAAAAGCATTGCAGCCCAGGACCCACCCCCACACCTCACGGGCCTTTCAGGGCCCGAGTCCCGAAAGTGTTTTCCATCCTGGCACCTTTCCGACTTCAGGTTAAAAGCAGAGGAAGTGAAGCCGCTCTGCAGTGTGAGACCCTTTGCTGGCGTGACCCTGCGGGGAAGACCAGCCACGCAGCCTTGACCGGGAAGGTGGGCGTCCGGCTGGCGCTGCGTTTTCTCCGTCCCCTCCCCATCGTTACACAACTTCAGGGCTTCAAAGAACCGACTTCCTTCCCTTTCAGCCCGAACTCCAGGCTGGAAGCGGCTGATGCGCGTGGGGAACCGCCCTACAGGGCTCCGAGGGGGCCAGGGCCAGGCACCCCGGGAAGGTGGGCTCCCCGGGGGACGCGTTGTGCAGTGAGGGTGTGTTTTCTGTGACGTCTCGGGAAGCAAGACCTTCGATGCTGAAGGACCCGCAAGGGCCGCGGTCTCCGCCCTTCCTGAGTCTGAACCTCAGACTCTTTTCCTGGGATGTCATTTTGGTGACCGGCCACCGCTGTGCAGGGGACGCGCAGAAAAGCCACTCAGCAGGACGGGCAACCGCACGGCCAGCCGGTGGAGAGCGGCGGGAGAGCCGGTGCCGCTGGGGTCCTGGGTGCAGCGGGGAACCCGCAGCCGCACCCCCTTTTCCGTCCAGGGCCTGAGGGGACCCCGAAGGCGGGTGTCTGTTCCATCCTGGAACCTGCGCTCCATCACGGCAGGTGTGGATGACCTTCGGCACGAAGGCCCAGCATACTCTCCCCAGGCACCAGCGACGAGGTGTCGATCCGTGGAATCGGGGTGATCACCAGTCAGAAAGGGGTAACTAAAACCTCGGCAGCTGCTCAGAGAGAAATGGACGTAAGTGCCCAGGAAAGGGGGTTGGTTCCCAGGTCGGAAGCGACCACCTCCAGGCGGACACCCTCCTTAGTCACTGCATTTCCAGGGTGGCAGTGGTGGCCGGTGTTGGACAGCCGGCCATGCGTGTTGGGTGAACGAGCTGCAAGGTCTTGGGGACACGGATCCGTGCACCTTCCAGGCTACCGCCGTGCAGGTCACCACATTTGTGTCGCCTGAGCCGGCGTCCCGGGTGGAAATGGTGAACGTCCTCCGCAGCCGGCAAAGACGGGGTCTTTTGGACTTGGGGCCGCTTTCCTGACAAAAGGGACCAGCTCAGGGAGAACGCGCGTTTCACGGAGTCTTTGAGCGCTGACCCCGAGACCTCTGGTTTCCAGATCCTTCCTCCGGCGAAAGGAAAAAGGAGTTACAGTCTATCGTGCCTCTCAGGTGTCTCCACATCTTGCTACAGTGTGTCAAATTTCCCCTTTTGCTTTTTCTCCTTCCGTGGCTGGAGTGTAAGGCTCCGTATCAAATGGGTGAGGAACATTGTTCCACTCGCACAGACTCCTCTGGTCCTCTCTCCCTGCCTGTTTCTCCCTCTTCTTCCCCACCCCCTTTTCCATCTTTTTTCCCTGAGAAAGAGGACTCTCCATCTAGGCCTTGGGTGGGAGGTATCTGCCCGCAAGCCAGACAAGGGTTACGTTAATGCCACTTGTTCAGCAGCGAGGACTGAGGACCAACACAGTCATCTAGGCTTAGTGGCAGGCTCTCTCATCTCATTGATTTTCCCCGTGATTGGGTAGATGATTACAGCGGAGGCCTTTTTAAGTCAGGTTTTGAAAAACGAAGGGAGGAATCGTCTAATCTGCTTAGCTTGTTCAGTAATAGCCGATCGATACGGTGCATTATCGTCTGCAGACATGCCGCAGGGCTGTGTCACGGCTGACGACCCCGGCAGGCTTTGGCGGACAACAGGCTGTTTTCCTGACGTCTCAGCCTGACCGGTGGTCACCGGGGCGGCAAACCTGAGGGACAAGCAATGCCTGGTGCTACATCCAGCAGGTGACTTGGGTCCCGCGGTCCTTCATCTTCCGGTCGTCGAATATGGAGAAAACATGCAAAGGCTGTTTGGCCCCATGCGGGGACCCGGTTGCCTCACCAGGACAAGGTGCTCCTGGCTCCTGGGTCATTGAGGCCGGAGATGCTGCTGGACCTCCTAGGACGTACAGGACAGCCCCACCCCGGCGTCACCCAGCCCCGCAGGTCAGCAGGGCCGGGCCGAGAAGCCGGGCCTGAGGTGGGTTTCACAAAGGGGCCACCCCAGGCATGAACACTTCTGTAGCTACGTGGGCCCCTGACCATGACGTGCTTTGGTCCTAGTGCATTATTTCAACAGCCGCCTAACGCGCACACAGGGGCACCCCCGTGCTGCCCGCCCCAGTGACACTCCGCACAGAGGCGCCGGGGTGAGCGGGACCAAGGAGGTGCCGGAGGTTTCCGGGAGGCGCCACAGGCCATTAGATGAGCAATAAGGCTTATCTCACGTGTGACTGAGACCGAGATGGGAAATGTTAACAGGATTTCATGGCATAGTTTCCTGCGGCCGCGTACGGAGGGGGCACCCTGGCCGTGAATGCTGCGCCCTTGGTCCTCAAGTACCGCACCTGCCCGTTCAGCTTCCAAGTCCTTCCAGCCGTGACGCTGAGTTTGGTCGTCATGCTGTAAAAGCAGCGGCTCAGACTCGTTCGTGCCCCTAACGCCTTCGGCCCCCTGGAAATAACGTTGAAGAGGTTTACCCGTGAGAACTAGGGGAGCTGCTGTGCGTACACGCAGTGCCTGGGCCACCTGACTGTCCCCTGGTCTCTGCGCTCCGTCACCCCTGAGAAGCAGGATATTTGTTTGGAGTCAGAAAGTCAAGTCCATCTCCCGCCTTCAATATGTGGCTCACCAAACCCAGTCCCCCAACACCCTGGAGTTCGGTCCTTTTATTTATTTAATTTTATTTTGTATTTATTTTCTCGGATTTTATTATTTCCAGAGAGAGGGGAAGGGAGAGAGGCAGAGAGGGAGAGAGGCATCCAGGTGGGGTTGCCTTTCACCTGCCTCCAGCCTACAGATCTGGCTGGAGACCTGGCTTGCAACCTGGTTATGTGCCCTGGCTGGGAATCGAACCAGCGACCTTGGGGTTCGCAGGCTCAGTCCTTTTATGAAGCTGGAAGGAGAGTCAGGGAAGGTGGGGATGGAACCCCTGCTGGGAATGAAATTCCGAATCAAACACCCACCTCATTTCTACTTGCGTGTTAACAGGCAGAAGCGGTTTTCTTTCCTGTTGTCCCCATCCCTGTCCAAACAACAGCCCGTTCACCTGCCGCAAACTGGGTTTTTATGGCCTCGATGGGAATGTGGCTTGGGCGATGCATCTGCCTGCGGTTGGTCACGATTAACGACCTGACCTGCCGCCCACAGTCGCAGAAGACCGTGCCGGAGCGCGGTGGCTAATGGCACGTGACCGGAACGAGCCGCACGGCTGCAGAAATTCAGAGAAAAATGGGGTCAGCGATGGGGAGGCCGGAAGAAGATAACCTCGCGGAGAAGGGGGGTCTGACCTGATTCTTAAATGCTGACTAGGAGCTGGTGGAAGACAGAAGCTCTTTCCAAGCAGCTGGGAGGTCAAACACGAGCCGGGGGGCGGGGGGTCCCCTCCACACTCTTGTAAACGCTGCGTTTCCTCGGGCCTCAGATTCCCGTGCACGGGCGCCGCAGGCAGATGAGCTGACGGAGGCAATTCCTTAGGGCTTTCGATTCTTCGGGAGCGCCTGGCCCTGGCCTCACCCGGCCTCACCCGGCCTCACCTGGCCTCACCCGGCCTCACCTGACCTCACCCGGCCTCACCTGGCCACAGGTGCTGTCCTCCCACAGCCACGGGTGACGGATGTTCTGGGCCCACCTGTTAAAAAGTGGCCGTCTCCACACTGGGCCGCCATTTGTGCCTGAGCGAAACTGGGACGTTCTCCACGTTCACCTCCAGACTCTGCCGCTGCTGCGCAAAGAGGAAGATGGAGGAGGAAGAGGAGGCAGCATATGCAGAAATGCGGGGGGGGGGGGCTGGGCTACACTCGGGGGTCTGCCCAGCAGGTCCTCTCACCTCTGCCTCTGCACTGTCTCCACTTTCTGTCCCTGGCACTTGCTGCCACTCTGGCTCCAGCCATTACCCGTCATTTGGATTGTGGCGATGCCCCCGTCTGGGCCTCCTGCGCCCTGGTTCCCTGCCTCCCTCACCTCCAAATTGTAGCCACGGCCACTGTTTTAAACCTCTGGCCTTGGTGAAGGATCCTACAGTCCAGAGACCCACAATCAAGTGCCTGCAGGGGAGCCTGTGGTGTAAACAAGGCGAGAGGGCTGGGTGGGGACTGCGGCCAACCTGTGGGCGCTCACCCTCCTGAAGGGGCACAGCTCTGTTGCTGTGACAATATGGCGAGGGACTCGCAGAGCTGTCACATCTCACAACGTGTGGAAGAGAAACCTAGAACAGAGAGTTTTCACGTGCAATCTGTTGTATAAATATTGGCATTAAGCTCTAATTACGATTTGAAATCACACCCCGCGGAGTCAACGAAAACAGGCTTCGGAGCCAGAACGGGCTCCCGGGGCTGCGGTTTGCAGCATCTGCCGCGGCCGCCGGGGGCGGTTTTAGGAAGGAAGCAGCGGAACGCTCGCTGGGGCACTTCTGCCACCGGCCAGCCGGGTGTCCCAGGCACCAAGTCTGGGGAACAGCAGGTTCCTCTGGAAGTCGGGGACCGGTGGCCTCCTTGCAGGTCCCCTCCTCGTACCCCCAGATGCCCCTTTGCCCGGGGAAAGTCACACAGGACTTGGTTGGGATGAGCCTGGCTGTGGGTGGGGACACCAGTCATGCAGGGAGCTCTTGCCGCACCCTCGGCACGCGGGGCAGTTCTGGGTGCGCACGGAGGACGGCTGACACCTCCTGGGCCACCCGGGTGCCGGACCTGTGTACGGGGACCCCCCGAACACCAAGTTCCTTCCTCATTGTGCTGTGCTGGCAGCGCGTCGGACCTTTTTCATTTTTCGTTTTAGAAAATGTGTCCTTGTCATTCTCATTGCACTGAATGGCATCCGACCACTTTTCACTCATTCCTTTTTTTAAGGCGACATCTTGAGTACGTAGGAAGCTCCGGGTGGGTTTTGGCCGGGGTGGCCAGATTGACGGTTCTGAAAATAGACGTATTAGTAATAGGCTGGCTAATAATACGCATGGAGCGCACACGTGGAACAGCTCAGGTAACTTGCCAAAGGCACCAGGCCCTGCTGTCACGCCCCTCAGGGGTGGAGACACTGAGAATACAAGCGGTTAAGTGACAGGGGACAGTGGGGGTGGGGGTGGGGGGCAGGCAGCCTCTGAACCCCGACAGCCAGACCTCGAACCTGTTTTCGGAACCCCTGCTCCGCTGCCTCATTTCTACTTTCTATGTTGCCCTTAAAATGGGTTCGTTTTTGGCCATTTATTCTATTTTAGAAAAAAGATGAAACGTAAGAGTCTATGTGGGTCGGGGACAAGGCAAGTCCCCAGTTCATCCTTGTCCTCAGAGATGCGTAGAAAGGAAATCACCTCTCGCTAATGAGTAGCTTTATGATCAAGCGGTTCTGGAGGGAAAGGACGCCCTGCGGGCGGGGTGTGGCCGCGTTCTGTCCGGGGACAGCATCTCATGAGGCTCTTTCCAGGGAACTGGGAACGGTGAAGTGCTGGTCCTGGTCCCATGGTAGACACCAGAGAACATGGCAAATAAAAAGCGCCTGACACCCTGGGGGAAAAAAAACCAAATTAGCCTTGCTTTGCTCTTTCCTTCTCCTCCTCACTTTCCCGTAAAGCAGCTTTATCTAGAAACAGATTTCCAAAGAAACCAAAACGCAGACACGGAGGCCAGAAAGAACGAAGCCAGGACCAGCAGCCTACGTATTTTTTCCTCTTCCCCTTCCTTCTTCCTCTTCCTCTTCTTCCTCCGACTGGACTAGAACTTGCATAGTGACTTGGTGTATCAGAAACCATGTTCTTGTCAGTTCTGCCACCGCCCTGGGGGTCCCGTGGGTCCAGGGACCCTGTGGCACGGGGCCCACCCCGCGTCTGGCTGGTTAGCTAGTCCAGTCCCCCGGCCCCAGGGATTGGCCAAAGATCGCCCAGCCTCGGGTTTCCAACCACGAAGGAAGAGAAACGCCATTTGAAGTGGACGCACCCAGGACAGAGCCACCCCAACACTCAACCCATTCATTTTGGGAAACAGAGGCAAATGCCCGACGTTCCGAGACCCCTGGAGCTTTCAGACATTGGAGCAAAGGAAATCCTTTGCTCCAATCGCTCAGGTTTGGGTTTTCTGAGTTTGCAGCGGGCGGGGGTCCGCGTGCCGGCCTCTTCACCCCCAAGTCCCTCTGCGTTGCAGGCTCCTGCCTCCTCCTGGAAGCCTGCCCGGAGGGGCTGAGCCTTCTCACCCCTCCTCACTCCACCCCACGCTTCTGGCTCCTGCTGCCCGGGCTAAGGACCCTTGCGACTGTCTGGGGCCCACCCAGCCCACCTGCCGGCTGGACGCGCTCCCACCTGTGCAACTGCTTCCGCCCAGTCAGGCAGCACAGTGGCAGGTGCTTCGGTCCCCACAGGGCACCTTTGGGGGCGGAGTTCCTCCTGCCAGGCTGCCCTCAGGCAGCGACGCTGGTGCTTGTTTCCAGATTCTAATCTGAAAGGTGTTGAAGGGCAGCGTCCACGCAGGCCCCGGTCTTCCAGAGCCGCCCGGTTGTCCCTTCCCCAGCAGACGGACGTGCACCCCTGCAGGCTCGGGTGACTGAATTCTCACCGGTCGGTCACCCTCCACTTGTGACACAGCCCCGCAGACGCAGAATCTGAACTCGCAACGGGCAGACTGACCACCGACGTGACGCGCGGGGCTGTCCTGCCCTGCAGCCTCCCCACCCAACGGCGTGGGAGCTGGCACGTGGGCGGGGGGCCCACTCTAGCGCTGCCTCTGGGCGCAGGGCCCCTCCGGGACCTCGGGGACGGCAAGGTGGCAGCTGCCCGTTGTTTCTGCGGCTGTTACTTTCCTGGTCCTGCCTCCTCTTCCTCCTCCGTCCCCTCCCTCCTCCTCCTCCTCGCCTGCTGCTCTGTCCTCTTTCAGGAAACGGTCCGTGGACGAGGTCACTCGAGGTGACGTTGCCACCCGTCAACGGGAAGGCGGAGGACGTTGCCTGCGGGTGTGAGGAGAAGCTGTTTAATCCCTGAACTAATGAAACACGGATGTAAACAACTTAGAAAAGTGTCGAGACATCCGCAGGGCTTCCTACAAAGGGCCTGCACGACGCTCCCCCGTGGCAGCCTGCGAGCACACATGTGTACATGCCCACACGCGTGTCACATAGTTACCTACGGCTGACACGCACACACATGTGCAATGACCCACGACTAGCACGCAGGCCTTGGTGCACGCCTCCGTAAGGGCATGCGCACATGCGTGTCACAGGATGACCCACGTCTGGCACGCACACACTCACAGATTGTACACGTACAGGAGTCCCCACGTCCAGCAGTGTGGCCGTGATTTTGCCTCCCAGGGAGGGTGGCAGAGAGCACGTGGAGACGCGGGGTGGCATGTGGCATTGCAGCCTCAGGGAGCAGTGCCGCGGGCGAGACTGGGAGGAAGAAAGGGGCTCCTGCTCTTCTGATGGGGTGCAGGGCCGCGGCTGGAGACTCCGTGGGGGGCACGGGGGCAGGGGCGCTGCTGGCAGTGGTGTGCAGAACCTGCAGGTCCCGGGCTGTGTCCCCACCCGAGCTTCCAGGCGTTGGCATCGGGCTAACATGGCAGCTGGCGCGAGGACTCCCTGGTGGCATCTGTGATACCTTGACTTCTGAAGAAGAAAGGCCTATGTTTCAAGTGGAACCAAATCGGACCACCCTGTGGTCAGCCCATGGGGCGCCCAGACGGCTGGGCACTTGGGGAGGTGGGGTCCCCTCCGCCCTGCGCGTGGCCTGCTGTCGCTGTGACTGGGTCTGGGGCTCAGGTGGAATGCGTGCACCTGGCCACCTGTGCGGTTAGAACCAGACGGGGCCTGGCACGCTCCGGTCAGTGGCCTCATTCCCCGGCCGACCCAGGAGACACACACGGGTCAGGGCAGCGGAGCAGGGCCAGGCCCCTCTGCCTGGTGCAGCCCCACACGGGTGCCCAAGGGGGACAGGCCCAGGCAGGTGGGGTGCTCAGTGAGCTGGCCCGAGCAGGCTGGGGTCAGGTGCTGTGTGTGAAGGGCTGCTGAGAACACGGCTGCCACGGAGAAGGGACACGGGGGCATCTCTCTGAAAGCCAGTGTTCCCAGCGCTGGTCCTTTCCGTTTCTAAAACCTGTGACATCGGTGTTTGAATCGTGTGATGTCTGTGTCTGCTTTTTGAACGGGATGGAAGCCAGGCACAGCGTGACACTTCCGTTCAGGGTGACTGTCTCCATCCTGAGGGGAGGGAGGAACCAGGGGCGCACGCTTTCCACACGCTTTCCGCATGCTTTCCACATGCTGGTGTCAACGTCGCTTTCGCCAGCAAGGGACTGATGACCGTGACCTGCTCCCCTTGATCATGGGGTTCTAGGGACCTGGGGTGTGTGCTCTGCACCCTGGGACCCGACATGATGTGGCCTGGGCACCTCATCTATTTCTGGGGGCCCCTCACGACGCAGCCCCAACCCCCAGGCTGGGACAGGGGTCCCTGCTCATGACCGCAGCCTGTCCGGCTGTGTTGGATGCCATCCGCCCTCCGTGCCTTTCCAGCCCGGGGTTCACCTGTCCTTTCCATAGGACAGCAAGCCTTCACCTTAACCCCCAAAGGGCACCAGGGCTACCGCCGACATTCCAAACATGGTTAAGTTAAAACAAGGGTGGACTGGGTGGGTGCCAGGCAGGTCCGCGAGGCGCATGGCTGGGGAGGGCTCAGCCTGCACAGGACAGTGCGGTGCTCCCACGCTAGACCTGGTGCACGACCGCATCTCTCTGTCACGCACAACGTGACACTGCTGCGGCGTCCCAACGACGCGACACTGCAGGACAGCATCGCGACTTGCAGCGCGAGGACAGGACGACCTGACGTTAGGGCTGAGCGCGCTCCGAGCGCATTACCTTATGGCGTCCGGCGTTGCGACGGAACTGGGGTAAAATGGCGCTGAGTTACTCGGAACCACAGAACCGCGTCGCTAGGCCGTCGCTACCCTGTCACCACCCCCGTCGCCAGGCGGCGGGACCTTCCAGCTCCCAGGGACCCGCCCGCAGCGCCGGGGCAGCCGCGCTGCGACCCCACCTGGTTGGCGGCGGAGGCGGGGCGCGGGGCCGGCGAGGCCCGACCGGTCGCGGGGCTGCCCGGCGCGCACTAACGCCTGCCCTCCGTTCCCGACAGTGACCGAGGGCCGTGGCCTCCTGGAGAGCGCGCAGCGCTTCTCCCTGCTGCCCACCTACCTGCCGGTGACCTACCGCGTGCACGACGCCGACGCGTCCTTCTTCCTGAAGGAGGCCAACCAGGACGTGATGCGCAACGCCAGCCTGCAGTCCCGCGTGGAGTCCTTCCTCATCCACCGCGCGCGGCGGCCGCCGGTGCTCAGCGCCAGCTACGGCCCGTTCTCGGCGCGGCAGGCGCTGCCCCGGGACCTGCTGCTGCCGCCCGGCGCCCCCGGCGCGCCCGCGCTCGGCTGGGCGCTGAAGGCGCAGGTGCTGCGGGACCAGATCTACCCGGCGCGGCCCGCCGTGCAGGTCCTGTTCCACGCGGTCGGCCGCGACTGGGCGGAGCACGGCCCTGGGGAGCCGCCGCTGCCCTGCCTTCGCGTGTTCGCCTTCCGGGAGACCCGGGCGGTGCGGGGCGGCTGCCGGCTGCGCGGGGAGCTGGCGCTGTGCGTGGCGGAGCTGCGGCTGCCGGCCGGCTGGTTCAGCGCCCCCTCCGTGGTGGCCGGCAGGAGGAAGCCGGGGCCGCCGGCCGAGGGCAGCGCGGTGGAGCTGTACTACGCGGTGCACGCGGGGGACGAACGCGGGGACTGCGCCTGGGCGGCTGCGCGGGCCAGCGGCGGGGCGCACACGGGCCTCGGCGGCGGCGGCGGCGACGCGGATGAATCGGGGCCCCCGCTGCAGCGCATTGGGAGCGTGTTCCTCCACCAGCCGCCCAGCCGGCCGCCGCTGCGGGAGCTGCGCCTGGACGACAACGTGGCGGTCCACTACCTGCCGCGGACGGCGCGGCGCGGGGACGTGCTCACCTTCCCCGTGTTCGTCTCCAGGAACTGCACGCAGGACCGCTTCACCTTGAGGTGAGTCACTGGTTCGGGGGTCCAGTTCCCGCGCCACCCCCGCAGGGGCGCAGGGTGGGCGCGCCATGGCTGCACCCCTGGGAGACGGAATCACCCGCGCAGCCAGGCCCCCTTGGCACCCGAGTGCGGGGTGGCTGGGCCTGTCGGGGTGCAGGGGTGCTGCGGGCAGCTGGCCACCGCCCCACAGCAGCGGGGGTGACCTGCGCCTGGGCGCCCTTGGCAGGAGGCCGGAAGGCGAGCAGGCCAGCCGGGCGCTGGGACAGTCCGGTCTGGCGCCCGCGGAGGGTGGGGCGGGACATGAGCAGCTCTGCACTGGGCCTCCAGCCCCAGAGGCGCGTCCCGGTCCCCACGGCCAACCGCAGCCACAGGGACTTTGGAAACGGGCGAGTTCCCAGCCGGGAGCGTCAGCGGGCTCGGGGCGCCAGGGTGCGGTTCTTGGGGATCTTGGGCGGAAGGGACTGAGGCCAGGAGGGAAGCTGCTGTGGGTTGAGACACTGGGCGTCTCCTTTCTTCCCGGGGAGCTTGTCACGTGGGAGGTGCTGGCGCCTGGCTTGATGAGGGTTCCTCTCTGTGAGGCGGGAGTGCCGGGTCCCAGTGCGCCGACCTGGAGACGCGGCTCCGGGGTGGGAGGTGCCTCGGGTCCGTTCTGGGTCCAGCTCCCCCACACCCTGGGAACGGGGCCTCCATCTTCGCGCGGAGCCTGAAGTTCACCCCGAGGGCGTGGTCTCGCCTCCATCTGGGCGTCGGGTGCGCTGGTGTCCGTGGGGAGGAAAGGAAGCCCCCTTGGCTCACACACGTTGCACGTTGTCACTGGGACCTGGAGGGGGAGTCGCATTTCACCTTCCTGCTCTGCGATGGGGCTGCCTGTCGGGAGGAAGGACCTTGGCCCTGGGGAGCTGGGCACCTGGGGACCCGCACGGGCACCTGGGGGCCCAGGGACCGGGCTGTGGCTGCTGCTGCCGGGCGTGAGGCGCAGACTCAGCTGCCCACACCCGCTGCCCCCAGTCTTCTAGAACGTTCTTTCCGGGGGTGGATGCTCCGGGAGAGGAAAGCTTTGCTGACTGAAGCCAGAGGTTTGAGTTCAGGGAGCGTCACTCATGCACGGCCTCTCTGACGTGCTTCCCTCCGCCACCCCGATGGCTGATTTCCAGGCGCAGGGCGCCCAGCGCACTGGAAGCTTCCCCTCTGCAGGGCGACCCCACCTGCCTTCGGGAGGCAGCGTGCGTCGTGCTGATGTCACCGACGCCTCCCGTCCCTTGGCCACCGAGAACGCCAGGCAGGGTCCCCGCGGCAGCTCTGCCCTCTGCAGGCCTGGCCAAGCCGAGAGACTGGCACGTGCTGGGCCCTAATCTCAGGTGCCAGCGGCCTGCAAGGTCGGGAACGAGCAGCTGAGGTCCCAGGAGTCGCTGCTCCGTTTACGTCAGGGATGGGAACGTCTTCCATGTCCAGCAAAACTGCGTCGTCCGGACCCACTGAGAAATCTGTGGAAGAGGGATTTTGTCTCCAGCCGGGACAGCGGCGAAGGCAGCGCCAGTGGGCGTTGGGGGGCGACCAGCCCCCGTGAAGCTGGGGGAGTCCTGCGCCTGCTGCCCCTGGAGGTCCCCAGTCGCGCAGGAGACGCCGGAGTCTTATCTGTTTATGTGACGGTGGTGGGACAAGCCCAGGAGACTCGCTTCGCTCTGAATTCTCGTGCTTAGAAAATGGTAAAACTGTGTATCTTTGCTCAGCTCCGCTTCGCACACCCTGGACACCACGGAGAGCGGAGGCGGTGGAGACGGAGGCCACTGGTGTGTGGGGACAGCAAGGCACCAGGCCCTGCGGCCTCCGGGCCTGGGCTTCTCTTCTTCCAGGATCCTCACTGCTCTCCCCCGGCCTCCCCTCTCCGGCCGGGCTCCACCCGGGTCCCTCCCGTCGCCCCGTTCGTGGGTTTGACCTGAGCGCAGAGGCCCTGCGGTGAGGACGCCGGACACACCACCAAATCACCCGCTCCAGTAGCTGTTACTTGGCTCAGAGCTCGCCACCGTCACGTTGCAAACACCGTTCAGGCATCTGTGTTCTGGGGCCTGAGTGCACAGAACGTGGCAGGGAAGGAAAAGGGCTTTGTTTTCACGCCTTTGTGCTTCGCGTCCGCGGAAGAGCATCGGGCTGCTTCTCTGCTCACAGACGGCTTTCCAAGCGGGCGGGTCCTGTGCCCCGTGGCAGCGGCGGATGGGAGGGAAGGCGTGCACGGAACTGGCATCCAAGGAAATGACTTTCGTGTCACGCCCGACCGGTCGGGAAGTTTCCTTTTGACAGGCACGGCACCACGGCAGCTTGGTGACCCGGGGGTGCTTGATGAAAAGGCGCATCTGTCACCCCGAAACTTGGTGGCTTGGAACAGCTGTTTCATTTGTTGTTAATTCTCCGCGTCACCTGCCCGGGAAGGGCTCAGCGGGGTGGTCCCCCCGCGGCCCCTGGCAGCAGGTGGCTGAGGGCGCGGAAAGCGCCCGTCCCTTGCGTGACAGTGCGTCACCTGGGAAGAGCTGCAGGCAGCCCCTCCGGAAGCGGGGGTTGGGGTACGAAAGGAGTCGGAGAAACCGCGGGGCCCCAGCAGGGGAAGTGGGGCCGCTGGGCCGTGTTGCACGGGGCTGCGGATGAAGGAATGTTCTCCGCAGAGCCGGGCTGGGAAGCATCTCGGACTCACGGTCCCGGCCACCAGGTCTGCAATGAGGGGCCCGTGGAGGTGCCGATGTAACGCCCGCAGGTGGGAAGGGACACCTGGCGTGTCCACCTCGAATCCGTACACGGGGGTGGTTGCCTGCACTACCGTGTCTCCCGGGTTATTGGTTGCCGCATGGTTAGGGTCTGCCAGCCTGAGCTGGAGCCCATTTGGGGTGCCCTTGTGTTAACCGTGGGGACCTGGTGGCGAGAGGCACGTCCTCTGGACCCACCGCCCGGGGCCTCACGGGCGTCCCTGGAAGGCTTGGCTGCGCGTCTGCCCACCCGCCGCTCTGGGGCGGGAGCCGCAGGGACACCTGCAGCGTTCATGGCCTTGCAGACACCTAACCGCAGGGCCACTGGCCACCACAGGAAGTGCGTTCGCACGCGTCACCCGTGTGCGGTCCGGGCGTTCTCCTGCCAGAGCCGGGACAGTGTTGCAGGGAGAGGGGCCAGCCCCACGGCGCCTGCGGAGGAGACACGGCAGTTCCGTCCCCAGGTGTCCGTGGCAGTGCTGCGGCCACGCTGTGTTCCTGTGGAATCCGGGCAGTGGGAAGGGAACGGCCATTTACAAATTCCAGCTGCAGCCTTCGCTTCCCCTCTATTGGTAGAAATGTCCACGCA
Source organism: Noctilio leporinus (assembly GCA_004026585.1). Lineage (NCBI taxonomy): Eukaryota > Metazoa > Chordata > Mammalia > Chiroptera > Noctilionidae > Noctilio > Noctilio leporinus. The sequence goes on along the minus strand of PVIW01000869.1, from coordinate 124,146 downwards.
GCTGGGTGCCCTTCCCTCCCGGCGGTGCCCAGGACCGGGGTGGAGGCTGGGGTCAGTGACCGGCCTTCGGCGGCGAGGGTCCACGGTGACCCCCGGCCGCGTCAGAAATCAGACCCTCAAGTCACTTGGCTCCTGGCCTCTAGACCATCTGCCGCGTGGTGGAGGGGGCGCACTGGCCATGCGGGGCCGTGTGCGTGTCCGCCCTTTGCGTCACTTTGGCATTTCCGTGGACGGACAGGAAAGGTCTCCAGTTCCTGGCGGGAGGGCTGAGGTGCGAGTCCTTTCCGTCCCGGAGAAGCTGTCCGGGAAGCACTGGGGACGCTCTCGGGGCAGCGGGGCTGTCATGCCCTTTCCGTGCGAGGACAGGGAAGCTGGGTGGCTCCCCAGGAGGGTCCGGCAGGGTGAGCCCCGGGTCACAGCCCAGATGAGTCACCTGGAGGCTCGTCCGGTCACACACCTGTCGGGACAAAACCGAAGAGAGAGGGAGAGACGGTCCCTTTACTCCGTGTCTTCAGAGCCCCGACCAGGCTCTGGAAAGAGGGACACCGGTGTGTGAGTCTGAACGGAGGATGACGCCCCTCAGGGCGGTGACAACCTTTGCTTTTCTCCCCCCAAACAGCACGAAGGGGAAACAAAACACGCCCTCCCATCCCACCTCTCTGACCCAACAAACGGCTCTCTCTGCCCCGCAGGGCGATCAGGCGGCACAGGTACGAGCAGGTGCCGCCCAGGCCTGGCCTGTGCGGGGAGCCACTCCCCATGCGCCCCTGAGGTTGCTGCTGCTGGTGACATGCACCCCCTGGGAGGGCCCAGAAAGCGAGGGGGCGGGTGTGGCTGGAAGGAGGCGGAGGGAGGGGCGTTTGGGGCAGTAGGGGTGGCCGGGAGCCAGGGGCCCGCGAAGCTGCAGGAAGGACACCGCCCTTGACTTTGACCTTCACTCCGAGAAGCCCGGAGGCTCTTGTTGGTTTGGACCCGGGCAGGGGCGTCCGGTTCCGTTTCAGGAGTGGGTCTGGCTTCTGCACGGGAGAGACCCACGTGGAAACGGGGAAGGGCCGTGACAAGAGTCGTCCAGACAGGCTCGCTGGGTCTGTGGTGACTCCGACAGGTTAGAGTCCCCGAGGATCCCCAAGGCCTGGGCAGGCGGCGGTTGCGGGGAGAGCAGGTCTGGGGGCAAAAGCGCAGGTCTGAGTGGATGAGAAACACGTGACCAGGGCCTCTGGGCCGTTCCAGGGCGGGGTGACTGCGTGCACACGGCCGTGTCCCCTTCAATGTTCCCGACGGTGTGGAAGTTGGGAAGGAAAGGGTGACGGGAGCTCTGCATCCAAGAACGTGGTTTCGTGAGCTTCTTTAACACCTGCTAATTGAGCTCTTTCAACCAAGTGCCAGCGGATCCTCACACTTGAAATGCCTGACGCGGGAGTGTGTCACGGGGACGTGAGGAGCGTGGAGTGTGTCACGGGGAACGTGACGCGGGAGTCTGTCACGGGGACGTGAGGAGCGTGGAGTGTGTCACGGGGAACGTGACGCGGGAGTCTGTCACGGGGACGTGAGGAGCGTGGAGTCTGTCACGGGGACGTGAGGAGCGTGGAGTCTGTCACGGGGACGTGACGCGGGAGTCTGTCACGGGGACGTGAGGAGCGTGGAGTCTGTCACGGGGACGTGAGGAGCGTGGAGTCTGTCACGGGGACGTGAGGAGCGTGGAGTCTGTCACGGGGACGTGAGGAGCGTGGAGTGTGTCACGGGGACGTGAGGAGCGTGGAGTCTGTCACGGGGACGTGAGGAGCGTGGAGTCTGTGACGGGGACGTGACGCGGGAGTCTGTCACGGGGACGTGACTCGGGAGTGTGTCACGGGGTCATGAGGAGCGTGGAGTCTGTCACGGGGACGTGAGGAGCGTGGAGTCTGTCACGGGGTCATGAGGAGCGTGGAGTCTGTCACGGGGACGTGAGGAGCGTGGAGCTCCGCGGATGGGAACAAGAGGACATCTTTCCTTTCCAAAGTGAACTGTGTTTAAATGAGGGCGTTTTGGCTGCAGTTGGGGAATCCAACCCCAGACAGATGAAGACGGTGGGATCGGGACCCCGTGGATGAGGAGCTCAATGCGGGGAGTTGGCCCAGGGTCCCCGTGCCGGACGAGGTGCTGAGTCCGCTGTTGGCAGGGACGCCACCGTCTCTGTGGAGTCTGTGCACAGCCCGGGGGGAGGGGGACGCGTCCCCGCCGGGCACCCTGCCCATGGGAGACTCCAGCGGGCACACGGCGCGGTGCCGGCGTGCGTGGAGACACACGCATGCACGCGTGCTCTAACTATCTTAAATCCCTCCAGCCTCAACGCTCACGAAAGCCGCCAAAGATGAAAGGATTTGCTTCCCACTCTTCGGGTACGTTCACCTAAAATAGAAAAGGCCGAAGCGAGAGGCAAGGAGCCTTTGGTTGGGATCCACCGGGACGGCTTTTCCGGAAGAAGCCGGGATCGCGTCCCTATTTCGGGACCGTGTTTTCCGTCTCCAGGCCGGTGGTCACCGGGCTGCGTTGTCGTCCAGAGGTTACTTTGCTCCAGGTTAACACGTGACCGTTGGAGACACACACACGCCCCGCAGTCCCTCTGGGGCGGCAGCGCCAGGCTGCCCGCTGTGGGGTGTTCACCTCCCTTCTGCGTCGCAAACGCCCTGGCTTCTGAGGCCGCGCCCCCGGCACAGGGACCCCCGCCTCCTCTGCAGCCGCCTTTGAACACCCAGACGGGCGAGGGGCCCGCACACCCACCATGGGCGCTGTTCGTTGGGAGGACAGGGTCACTGTGAAACGCCTGCGTGACGCGTGGGCGGGGCATGCGTGTGAAATGCGTGAACGCGGCTCTAGGTTCCGACTGGTGACAGGTTCTGTGATATGAATGACCGTGTTTGGGGTTTACAGTCTCTGTTACTGGACAGCAAGGGTCTTTTCCTGTGTGAAGGTGACACCCGCTCTAGTATTTGCAGCTCCTGTATCTCCAAGTTACCTGGGTGCTGTGGCTTTTGCCTGAGGTTATAAACAGAGAATTTCAGATTCAGGCACCGGAATGGATTAGTTGTGAACGTGTTAATTGCATGGGACAGAAACCCTACCGAAGCCAGATGGAGCGAAATGGATAATTTATTGGTTCATAAAACTGGGAATTCAGAGGGTGGCACCGCTGTCCATGCGGCGGGTCCTGGGATTTCCATGGAGCTGATGGCCATAAATGCTCGTTTGTCATCTCTGCCACTGTCCCTCCAGTCTCAGCGTGGGGTCCCCGGGAAACACTGCCTCCTGAAGCCCCACGCCTGCATGCCGCCCTCCTCAACCTGGGGAAAGCGGTTCCCCTGGTGTGTCCGTCTGCAGCGGGCAGAATGCTGGGCCGGCGGGCGGCCCTCCAGCACATGCCCAGCTCCACCAGGGACAGAGGTGCCACCAACCCCCGTGGATGGAGGGAGCATGGAAACCAGCGTGTGGCGTCAGAGGGAGGACCACCGCTCGGGGAGACAGGGAAACCGGTGCCCAGTCTTGCTAGCCAGACGGCCGTTCAGGCCCAGCACGGTAGCACCGGGAGCCGCAGGTCCCCACACACCGCCTTGCACTCCGCTGCGTTTTCTGTGTCCTGTGGCACCTTTCACGGAGCACAGGGAGGGGGCTTCTTGCTTGTTTTCTGTCATGACTATCGACACGGTCTTCGCACCACAGCAACAACAGTAGGAACACACGTGCACACATAGATGCTCGTACCTGGGAAGACGCTCGGAGACCCAGGAAAAGATTTCACCCAGAAAGAGCAGCGCCCTAACCAAGAACGGAGGGTGCTGGTTTACACCTCCTGGCTACGGGGTCACTGAAGGGGAGCCCAACAGTGTACGTGAGGGGCCGACCCGAGAAGAACCCTTTCGTTGATTCTCGGGAGGGAAAGGCAGAAACGGCGCCATTTAGAAACGAGGACCTGCCTCACGCGTTCGGGGAACAACCCCAAGATGGAGCTAGTGAGACCCCACTTGCTGTCTGGTGTATTTCGCTGTCGCGAGACAGGGCGTGTGGGACATGAGCCCTCTCTGGGGTCACTTACAAACGGCCAGGGGCCAGCGGCCCTCCTGCCCCAAGACATCCGGCAGCGAGCGACCCGCCTGAGGGGGGTGGCCTTCCTGGAGGAGGTGCCGGTCTGTCTTGGGGTGTGGCCACCGTCCCACTGTTCCCTGCGTGTGTGTCTGTCTCAGGGCTGTTGGTCTGCCGCTGCCTCTGCACAGGACCCTGCAGTCTCCACGTGGGGCACGGCTGGGACGAGCCCTGGGGACAGCGGGGCGTCTTGGAGCATTTGTTCTCACAGCTGCAGCCGGGTACCCACCGCACCCTGCCCTCCCCCGAGACAGGGACCTTCTGTCCGGCTGGGGTCTCCCACTTGTTTTATAAAAGAGCGAGTGCTTTGAGCCATCTGCCCCGCAGGCGGGGGGAGGCGTCCCTGTCATAAACCGCACGTCATTCCGCAGGGCCCAGCGGAGCAAGGTCGTCCTGACCGCGTCCGCCGGAACACGGCTGACAAACGACCCGGTGGCCGTTTTCCATTGCGGGTGGGCTGCTGCCGACCGAGTAATTCATGCGTTTTAAATTAAATATCGTTTGTCTTCATGAGTGGGACCTGTGATGACAACAGGAAAGTAGGTGGAGAAGACACAGTTCCTGTTTCACCCACCTGCTGCGGCAAGTCCACTAATGGCGCTGAGGGTGCGTTTCCCTCGTGCGTGTCTTAGAGCCGCTGGGGGAGGGTCCCTGGCGGTTCCGGCCCAGAGCGCGGGCGCTTCTCCCAGGGGCGGTGCCGCTGTGTACTAGTTATGAGGAAACTATGGATCAGTGATTATGCGGGACTTCGGATGTCGGTCGATCCATTTCAAGACAAAATATCAAAATTTACATTGTGTTTGGAGCACCATGCCAATCCCGCCAGGAGCACCTGCGCACGCTCAGAAGCTCTGGAAAGTGCCACCCTGGCTGCCGGTTCCCCAGGTTCCCCAGCGTCCTCTCTTGGCTCGAAAACTGAATCTGTCATGGGTACCAAGGGCTGCTGGCGGCTTTGTGGAAGTGGCTGTCGCCTGGTTCCGGGTTGAGAACGTGTTGCCCCTGGACACAGGCTGAGTTGCCGTCATGTGTTCGTCATTCTTTTAAGAGGATGTGACATCCGTGCCCTGTCACCAGCCCTGCAGCTCCGGGGGCAACGCAGGACGTGTCAGGACACACATGTGGTGCAGGGACGCATGCCTTTACCACACAGAGCATGGAAGGCTTGTCTTCTCACGTGGTTTCACTCACGTGTGGACTCCAAGGAACAAGCTACATGGACAGGCAGACACGGGACGGACTGACGGTTGCTGCTTGGGGCACTGGTGGCACCTGGAGACCTGCGGGCGCCGTGAAAGCGGAATGTGAATTTACAGACGTGTTTTCCTCGCAGAGAACTATGACAGGGTGATCCGTAAGAGACTCCCCGGCCTAAAATCAGCACGCGTGAGGGTGAAACTCTGCCAAAGCCATAAAATGGATCTGCAAGCCAGCGGCTGAAAAATCAATCTCCCATCAGGGCTGGCGGAGGAGAGGTGGCCTGCGCGTCTCCCTAGGACGCGGAACGGGGCGCGGCGGCGGGGCCGCGTGGTATTTAGGTCCCGGCGAACACTTTGAGAAGAATGATATCACGGCTTCATTTTAAAATGTCAACAGTTACGGCACACGGACGACGCCAGCCTTTGTGGCGTGTGGGAAGGTTTCAAATGTCAACGTTAGAGCGGGCCCGGGGGGTGCGTAGGTTTATGAAAGTTCCCCCGCACGGGCCGGCCTGGAGGGCACCCCAGGAATGATTTCCTCTCCCTGCTTCCGGGGAGGGCGGCCTGCTCCCTGGCGTTCGAGGCCTCTCCTGCCGTCGTACCCCTGGAGGTGAATCTGGGGGTGCGCCCCGCGTGCGCCTCTCAGCACCGCGTCTCCCCACGGCTGCCATTCCTCCCGACCCCACGTGCGAACTCGGGGCGCCGTCGGGAGAGGAGGTGGCCCGCGGGACGTGGCCCTGCAGCTGGGCAGAGGGGACACTTGGCGAGTGTGTGGTTATGACTGTTCCTTGCACGTTTTCAACGCCTTCTCCGTTCTATTTAGCTTTCCCGGTGTTCATTAAACAAAAGATTAAAGCCATCTGTTGGTGCTCCGTTTCTGCTTCGCTGTCACCGGCGCGGGTGTGCTGCCCGAGGGAGGGACAGCGGGGAAGCCGGACGGAACGGGGGAGGAGGGACCAGTGGGGTTGGCTGCTGTTGACCAAGGGCTCACCCCCCAGCACCCAGGTGCGTGCGGTCCCGTCGCCCTAGACCAGCGGCCGCGGCCCCAGAGCTGCTCACCCAGGCTGCGTCTCTCCCGCAGGGCGAAGGTGAAGAGGGGTGTGCACGTCTCCGGGGTCCGGGCCAGCAGCCCCGCCGTCTGGGAGGTCAGGGAGAGCTCCGAGCGCTCCGGCCGCTACGTGCCCGCCGTCATCCTCTGTCACAGGACGCCCGCCGGCTCGGAACACAGGTGAGTCCGCGCGTGCGTTTGGCTTCAGCAGCGAAGGGGACGACCTGACCCCGCTCAGTCCTGGGAGGCCGGGCGGTGTCACCCGGAGAGACACCGAGGCTGGGTCTGCGTGTGAGGCCCACGGAATGAGAGGTGATTCACGCCTGGACACTCAGAGATTCTTGACGGAATCCTGTTTCCTAAGCCGAAGAATCCTGCCTGGTCCCCTCTTGGGCCAGCATTTGAGTCACAGCTGGGCTGGGAAAAGGCTTACGGTCCCTGATTTATTCCGCCACAGCGGCTGTGCCCTTTTCTGCCGTGTATTCCCCAGAGCACCAGGTGCCCATGTGGGGGTGACCTGACTCTGGTCCCCTCTGTGCTCCTGACTTGGGGTCCCCCACCTCCCACCCACCCGGGATTCGGGTCCTCGGTTCTGAAGCTCTGCTGTGGGAGCCGGACCTTTTGTTCCTCGTGTTTCCTGGTGTTTTCTGGGAGGTTTGCTGGTGGGGCCGCTGGGGGAACAGGAGGAGGCCTGGGGGTCCTCCCCATTGTCCTGTTGTCACGCACCCCGCGGGCAGCGCCATGGGCTCCAGGTAGAAGCAGGGCGGTTGGTGGGTGGGTCTGTGGGCAGGTGTGTTGCTGGTCCCCAGAAGAAGGGGGACAGTTGGGGAGCAGGGGATTGTGTTCTCTCCCCACTGTCCTGCCGCCCACTCCGTGGACTGTCGCAAGTTGGACGTGGTTGTCCCGTTCCGTGTGAGACACCTGACCCGCTGGAAAGCGTATGTGATGATGGTTATTATTATTTTGCTGTTGAATGCCTGGCTCAGCATCGTTCCATCCGTCTGGGGCCTGTAGTTTTGCCCGAGAAAGCGTTTCTATTCTCTTCCGATACCTGCTGGTTCCTCTTAAAAGCCGGGACCGGCTCGCCGGCGTGGACAGAGGTCGAGTTTCCTCCTAATTCCCTGGCGTCACGCAGTCGCCCCGACAGGTGGCGTTTTCCGGACGGAGGAGTCACTTACGTGCGAGTGATGAACTTAACAGCCATGACCGGACGTCTCCTCTCATTCCTTTTGAAAACGTTTGCTGAAAACCTCACCGTCTCAGTGTTCACGTCCGCGTTTCTCGGACCTGGTTTGACCAAGCGTCGCCTGGCGCGTCGGGGACAGGCCGGTGGCCGGCCCAGCTCCACCATCAACTCCCGTCCTGCACCTGCGGACCCCGGGCCGTCCCCTCCCCGAGGGCAGGCAGCGCACGCATGTGAGTTCGGGAAAGCTGTTCATTCCTCATTTCTCAGAGGTGAGAGGAGGCGAAGCAGCAGGTCAGCCCTGGGAAATCACACACGACCCCGCGTGTGCGCAGCCTGCGCTGGAGTCATGGAGAGCAGCGCTCCAAGCACTGTGCCCACGGGGCGTGTTCACGTTACTGAAGCCACTGCATGGCCAGCGTGCGCAGCCCCTGAGGCGCCCGGTCCCGTGAGGGTCGGGCTGTGTCCCCCGCCCACCACGAGTCCCCGCCCTGGGGGGCCTGGCCCGCTGCGTTCAGAGCCCCAGCATTTCCACCCACATGCGTTCGAATAACTTGCGCATCAGGGAAAAAGCAGGTGAGGTGTTGCTTCCGATCCGCTCTTCTTAATCAGATTGGCCACAAATATAGGTGCCAGTGAGCTGTCGTTCTGAGGACCAGGGACAGCACAGGCCCTCCCGCTCTCTGCAGGGGCTGTGGAGGGGCCGCGGGGGTCAGGACCTGGCGGGCAAGTTGCAGGTGGGGACCCTCGGCCCTGACCTGCGCTCCGGGCTGGCCTCTGCGGGGCTGAAGCCTGGAGGGGCCTGGGCCTCGGGCAGGGACACACTTGTCATTCGTCACTGTTAGCAGAAGTATCTGTGGGGGGTCAGCGGCTGGGGGACCCGTAGCGTTCCGTTTAGAATCGCAGCTGCTGTTGGTCGCGTGTAAACTCCGGAACGCGCAGCTCCGGTGACCGTGTGCACCTGTGTGCGCACACCATCCCGGTGCCTCTGCCAACATGGGAAATGCCCATAAAAGTTCTGCTGGGGAAGCATGCCTACGGGTGCCTCTATAGATCGATGCTTTGGCTTTTCCTCTGCCTCTGTCTGTGCCTTCATATCCGCATCAGGTCTGTGTCCAGGACCGTGTAGGTTAGCGTGACAGACACACGTAATGCAAACCCCGAACGAGTCATTACCGTGTGTCTTCACGTCGGGCTTGGTAGGTGCTCGTTGTAAAAAAAGGAGCCTGGAGTTCAGCTCACCCACTGGCCCTGGAACTTTTAGAGGGTGAGAATGTTCTTCAAGAAAGCCAGTTTGCGGGGCCGCTTAGCTGTCCAGCCTCCGGGCAGCTGGGCAGGTGGGCGACCCGCAGACCCCGGGTTGCCCAGGTCTCCCGTGTGCTCCACGGAGCGGCATGATCGGTTGCCCGAGGGCCTGGGGAGCTTAGGTTTCACCCATGATCTCCACAGACGCTGGATAATAGCCTAGGAAGATGACAGTATTTCATGCATTAAAAAACATTAAAAACATTAAAAAAAGAAACAAAAGAAAAATGACAGGAGCCCCCCAAGAGCTGTATTTACAACCTAACCGGGTGAAGTATCATGATTTCTAGGTCCTGAAATTTCACTAAGGATTGTTCTTTTATTTATGTATGAATGTTTCTTTTTAAAGGATTGTATTTATAATTTTCAGAGAGAGGGGAAGGGAGGGAGGCAGAGAGGGAGAGGGACACCCACATACGGTTGCCTTTCACCTGCCTCCAGCTGGGGACCTGGCTGGAGACCTGGCTATGTGCCCTGGCTGGGAATCGAACCAGCGACCTCTGGTTCCCTGCTGGATTGTTCTTTCAGACAGGACATCTTGGGCTATTTTTGAGCACACAGTTTGGGCTTTCGATCATTTCTGCGAGTGCTTTTCTCCTGACAGCTCTCAGGCTCCACGCCGTGTGCCAGTTCGTTCACCAAGTTTCCTTGGTGACTGTAGTCTCCGAACCCCGCTGATTAGTCTGGTCACCAGCTGGCCTGGGGTAGCCCAGGAAATAAATGTCTGATGTTTATAAACCGCCACAAAGGTCGTGTTACTTTGTCACCGGCTCAGAGAGAGCGCGTTGCGAGAGAGCGTGTTAGAGCATGAGCAAGGCAACAGGACGTCTGGCCACAGAGTAAACATCCTATTTGTCAAACCCCCCGCGAGCCGGGCGGCAGTTCCTGAAATATGCTACCGCCTTGGCGACCTTTCCAGCGCACGGGTTGGTATTTTATAGCAAACAATTGCCGAGAGAAAATGCTAATCAGGGCAGGGAGGCAGAGAGCAGGGCGCACACGCGGCCCGGGCGAGAGCGTGGACCTGGTGCGGGGCTGCGGGCGCTCGGTCCAGGTGGACGCAGAAGTCAGAGCCGGTGCACGATTTTAAGTAGCACTTGGGTGGGTTCGGACTACACTAGACAGATGTCCCTGGGAAATGCAGACCTTTGGTCGTGGGCTGTGCTCGTGGGAGGAATTTTGCAGAGCAGATGTTGCAGCCCAGCAGCACGAAATGCCACCTGGGTGTCACGCCCAGCCGCAGGCGCCGTGCTGCTTCCGTGTCAGCCGTGCGTGCGCCCTTTGGCCCCGGACGGGCCCCCTGCTGGCACACGTGTGGGGAGGGAGCCGTGCTGACAGCCTCTGACCACAGCTTTGCTTTGCCGCCTGCTCCGTGAGCACGACCTTTGAAAACAAGTCGCCCTCTGTCAATTTGATTCTAGAGTAACAGGAATTTTTAAAGGTTTTGCCCTTCGGCATAAAACACATACACGCCCACACGCCCTCACACACACTCAGGTGCACACTTGCATTTACACACGCACACACACTCACGTGTGTGCACACAGCCACACATGTGCGCACACACATTTACACATACACACACCTACACTTACATTCATGCACTCGGGCTCACACTCTCACACTTACATGCATGTATGTGCATGCTATGCACACATGTCCACATGCCCACACACATGCATGCATGCACAACACACACACATACACACATGCCCACATGCATATACCACACACATGCCTACACTCACACCACACACACACACACAGCCACGCGCACACAGAGGAAATGAGTTCTCCCCGATGAAACCGGGTTCCAGGGAAAGACCCAAACGACCACACCGAGTGCCTGTTGGGAACCAGGCAGAAGAGGCTCCTGACACTTGCGGGGGCTCCGAGCCCACGGGGTGGAAAACACATGCAGCACTAAGCTCAGCGATGGCCCACGGCACCCCCGTCCTCTGCGTGGGAAGGCCGGGCCGGGCGTCCTGACACACGGGTCCCCCGCGGCTTGAGCCTCGGGTGACGGTCGCTGGTGCGGCCCCGTGAGGCGGCTTCCACCCCCTGACGCCCCAGGGACCCCGAGTTCCCCTGTCACCCGCGTGGGGCACCTGCAGCTTGTTGACATGTTTGGCTGGGCTCCATCCGTCCCGAGTGGGGGTTCCGGGGCCCCAGGTGATGCTGGGAACTCCCATCTTCCACAGTCGTCCCCTAACTGTTTTTTTAAATATGTTTTTCAATCTTAGAGAGAAAGGGGAGCAGGGAGGAGGGAGAGAGAGAGACTTCAGCTAGTTGCCTCACATACACGCCCTGGTGGGGGATCAAGCCTGTCCCCCTCGGCAGGCGCCCTGCCCAGGACTTGAACCCGCGCCAGTTTGGTGCCGTGGAAGACACTCCGGGCAGCGGAGCCCCGGCCGGGGTGGTGGTTTTAAGCACCTTGAGGCACCTCAGCCCGAAGGTCTCCTGCGCACGAAACCGTGTTTAGTGTCGGCCCCGGGCCGGGGGCCACGGACGAACATCTGGAGGCGGCGAGGAGTGACCGGGGTGGACCGTCCGGAGACCCTCCTTTCGCTCCAGCGCCCGTGTTCGTGGACCCGTGTCCCTGGCTCGGTCGGAGCAGGAACACGGAGCTTTTGCTGCTTTACCACGTTGGGTGCCCGCGGGCGTGGGGCTCAGCGGCAGCGAGACTGGCGCCAGCGGCCTGGTACCTGCGGCCTCCGCTCACGGAACGGACGCCACCAAGGAAGCAAAACGCCTGGAAGCCACCATCGTATGGCCGGTCACATGTCATGGCAAAGTACATTTCAAAACATAAGTTCAAGAAAGAGAGCCAAACATCTGCTCCCATCAAGAAGCTGCCGCTTTGAAAGGCGTGACGTGAACACGGAATTCTCTCCCCATCAGAGAGAGCGAGGCAAACGCGGGGCCGGGAGAAGACGTTCCATGACGTGCGAAGGGAAGAGGGCAGGCCGACCAGCGGGCGTGGGATCCCCCGGCCCCAGTGTGCACGCAGGTCCGATGCGCGTCCTGTGGCTTTCGTTCCGGAAGTAGGACAAGGTGAAAAACAAAAACCCAGATGGAGGACTGGGGTCTCCAGGACCGGGAGCCTCTCAGGCGGGGTGGGCGCAGGATTGCTGGTGTACGTACCCCCTGCGTGTGCAGAAGTGACGTGTGGGGGACATTTGCATTGGCTCCTGGCGCACCTGCTCCACGGCGGCGAAGGCCGACCTGGGAGTCGGGGAGGCAACAGGGAGGTGGCTCTCACCTCCTAGGTGTCCGTCTCCACAGCCAGCGCCGCGGAGGAGGGACAGCGGTGCGCACTGGCCGGAGGACACAGCCCTGCAATGTTCAGGCCCTGGGGGAGCCTCTGTCCCCGCAGGGACTCCTGGCCATGTGCAGACCCAGCCCTGGGGACGGGGGGAGTGGACGCAACCGGCTGCACACCCCGCCCTCTGTTCCGGGTCCTCCGAGCCCCTCGAGGGGAACCTGCAGGGGCCGGACGGTGTGGCGAAGGCAGCCAGTGTCTTTCCGTGTCAGTGGCCAGACCGGCGGCGGTGGCCAGCGACCAGCGCGTCTGTGGCTCCTCGTGACCCGTCCCCTGGGAGGCCGCCCCGCCTCACCGTGTCCCTGTCACATCCAGTGGCAGCTGTTGGCCGCAGCGTCACACGAGTGTAGTGGCCGTGCGGTTCACCCCCGTGGTCCACCGCACCCTCAGAACCCCCGTCTTTAGGGCCTGTGCCTTTGGAAAACCCGGTGTGAGCAGCGTGTGAGGAATTCTGCCATCCGGGAGAGGGGCGGCTGGTGCTGAGGGAACATGCCCCCCGGGGAAGGGGGTGTGTAGCCGCCGGCACGGCCGCTGGGGAGTGTGAACTCGGGGCCCCAGGCCAGGCGACACCGTGGCACCCGGCTCGCCCCTCCAGGTTCGCACGTCCACAAGCCCCGCACAGGGCGGTGTGAGCGCACTGGGCGAGCCCGGGCAGCCCGACCCTCAGGGCCGTGTCCTCTGCTTCCCCAGGGCGGACGTCGGTGGCTCTGAGGAGGTCATGCAGATTGATGTGGAAATCGAGGACGACCCGCCCGCCACGCAGCTGGTCACGTGGCAGGTCGAGTACCCAGGGGACATCAGGTCGGACCTGGGCATCTCCAGGATCTACGTCAGCCGGAAGGACTTGGTCGGCATCGTCCCTCTGGCCATGGTAAGAGCACCCCTGCCCTGGGCTGGTCCCATGGGCTCAGGGACAGGGGCGCTGCCCTGTGGCCCGGACGTGGCAGGGGGTGGGGGGTCAGGGAGACATGGGGTGGGCACAGCCCAGCGTGAACTCCACCCCAAAGGCGCTGGTTCTAGAAGCGATTTGACTCGGAAACAGGAGCCCTGTCACAGGTGGTTCCTGCCCCCAAGTCCTGTGTCCCGGTCCTGTTATTTTATTAGGAGCTCTTTGCTTTGATTTCTCCTTCGTGATTCAGGTCAGATGCCGTATTGATTCTCTAACCACCTGTCCCGGTCAGGCATTTTCATGACGGTGCTCCTGTCAGGACACTGAGCCTTAATTTGTGGTATAAACCTCCGTCCGGGAAAGTGGCTGGCGGAGGCTGGAAGCGGTGGGGCTGCGGCAGTGTCTCCAGCCTCCTGGGCTCCGGGCTCCGTGGCTTCTGTGGCTCCGAGGCCACAGGTGCAGGCGCCGGGTGTGGCCGGGCTCCGGGGAGCTGCCCTGGACACGGAAGCTCCAGGGTCCTGTGCGTCCCAAGGAAGGAGGCCGCTGCGGGTTCCCTCCCACCACTTGCCAACACCAGCCTCGCGGAGGCCGGGCAGGAGCTGCAGCCCGGGGTCTGGTGGGGCAGGTCTTTGCTTCCCCCGTCTGGGGTCCCCGGGAGCGGAAACGCCCCCTCCGTGGGCTGCAGGACAGGAGGCTGGGCCTCCTCCGAGGGAAAGGCGGGTCCCTCTGCTGTTGGGCACAGGCTCCTCCCCGCGGGCGGTGTGTGTGCTCCAGGCCGGGGCCGTCAGCAGCCTCCTTCAGGGCGTCACACTCCCATGTCGTGACACAGGCCTGGGCTCATTGCTGCCTCCCCCCGCGCCCCTGAGCACCCCGTCCGGACGCTCTGACATGGAAGGTCACCTTTGCGGGATGCTGGGAGGCCCCACACTCGCTGCGGAATCTTCCTAAAGCGGCCTCGGTATCCCTGACCTGCTGGGGTGAATGTCACCGTCCCCTGTGCTGACACCAGCAGACGATGAAAGTGCTGGGACCCCGTGGCCGGACAGAAGCCTTCAACCCCTCTCTCTGTTGGGGGGCAGGTGCAAGAGAGCAGGGACCCCTGGAAACTGCCCAAACAGCCCCTTTGCCACCCATGCTCGGGTCCCGCGTGCCCGGCTGGCCCTCTGGGGGTGGGGGCCTCCCAGTCACGCTCTGAGGCCGGGAACACAGGACAAGCTCCCTGCTGACCCCAGACCTGGGGAGCTGGCAGGGTGCAGGTGCAGGGCGGTCCGTCCACCCCCAGAGGAGACCTGCCCGTGGACGTGCGGGCTCCCGGCCACACAACTTCAGAGAAAACGCACAGAGCTGCTCAGAGGCTTTTAAAACACCTTTCCCATTAGGGAGGGAGAGGCATCAATAACAAGAGCCATGTATGGCTTGTCGCGTTTTCACGCGTGTGATACCGGCTTAATAAGCAGAGAAAATGAGTTGGATGCGCAGGGGATTTATTCTGGGCTGTGAAGACCCCCCGAGTCCAGCGAACGGGCAGCGGGTGGGTGGCGCCTCGGGATCGCGGCTGAGCAGGGGAGCCCTTGGCCCACCCCTGTGTGTCCCCCTCTGCGGCGTCCCTGGGACAAGGGGCTCCCAGCACCTGCTGCTGCTGGGTGTTTGGATTCCAGGTGGGGACTGAGCCAGGCACCCGCGCTGTCCCCTTGGCAAACCGTCAACCAGCCTGAGAACTGGCCGGCCGTTAGTCCACGTCCCAGCCCGCGGTAGAAGTCATCATCTAGGGCGTGTTCAGTCTGCGCCCCGTGAGATCCGTACAAACCGGAACCCAGAACAATCTGCCATGTGACGCGGGCAGTTTCCATTTCTCATTCGTGCTCAGTACAATCCCACGGGAGCACCTCATTCACTCTGCACGACACTCACCTTTACAAGGATGGAAATCGCATCTCCTGGTGAGAACGAGGCCCGTGGACTAGCGGCGCGGGAGCCTGTGTTAGGGAGGAGCCCTCGGACCCTGCGGTGCGGATGGCAGCGGCGCCCACTGCCCCCTGCGTGCGGGTGACGCTCGGCCCCATGGCCCTGGACGGAGGGGGTGCCGGCTGCCCTCCTGAGCCTGCACCGCACGGGCCGGCCTTTGAGGAGAAGCTGCACCTGCTGTGCCAACAGCTGCAAGCGGGCAGGCGTGTTTCCAGCAGCAACGGTGGGAAACTCCACTTGCTTCGCATCTGAAAAGAGCACACGTGGGGCCGCGGTTTCTCTGTCCAGATGGCAGGTGGCCTGTGCCTGTGTGCGTAAGCGTGTGCCTGCTCTTCCGTGTGGGCCGCATGGAGGCCGCTCCCCCACCCCGTGATCTACCGCAGAATCGAGGCAGGACGTGCGCTTATGGATCTTTTCCTGCCATCATCCTACGCACTCTCCTCAATGATCGAACTCCTCAGCCACGGCTTGACGCGGATTCGGTACCTTTGAAGCCCTGCGTTTGGGCCCAAACCTGACCCCGCGCGCCACGGGGGCAGGCGGGTCTCTGCCGCCTGCTGTCAACGTCCCAGGCAACTTTCTCTCTCTCTGTGTGATGCCTAGAACATCCATTGCAGAAATGGGCCAGGTTTTGAGGTTTTCTTTGTTTTTTGTGTTTTTTTTTAAAAGATTTTATTTCTTATTTTTAGAGAGAGGGGAAGGGAGAGAGGCAGAGAGGGAGGGAGACATCCATGTATGGTTGCCTTTCACTTGCCTCCAGCTACGGACCTGGCTGGAGACCTGGCCTGCAACCTGGTTCTGTGCCCTGGCTGGGGATCGAACCAGCAACCTGTGGGTTCGCAGGCCGGTGCCTTATCCACTGAGCCACCAGCCAGGGCCTGATTTTTAAAGTATGGACTTGACTGATTTTCTTTGAATCCGATGACCTTTGGAAACGGAGACGGAACCGCGTAAACAGAACATCAGTTTCTGGTTTCACTCTTCTCCCGAAGCTGCGCTCACTTTTCCAACCAGTTTTGCGTCTGTGCTGGGAGGCTCTTCTTCCCAGGGCCCTGCCCTGCGCATACCTGCTGGGACAGGCAGGAGAGGCTTCAAAGCCACTGTCACGGGGAAAACCACCCGCTGGGGGTTTGCGTGTGCAGAAGAGGACTCGCTCAAAGAGAGAAAAGAACCTCTTTCCCCGCAGAGGTGGTGGTGACCTAACCTGTCCATTCATGCCACAGTGCAGTGAGCAGCCCGCCACCGCACCCTCACGGAGCAGGGGACCCCTGAGCGGAGCCAACGCCCCCCACCCCAGTGTCTGCAGCTGATCTAAAGCCCAGGGGGCCGTGCTCTGTCCCTCAGCATGATCTCCACCGCACCCTCCTGTCCCTCCTTGGTGCGGACTTGGCGCACAGGCGGTTTCTGCGTTAGCCCCGGGACCACCTGCTGACGCTTCCTCTGTGGGAGGAAAGGAAACCCTCACGCCCTCCGCAGCCGGCCTGCCAGGGACGCTGCTGCGCTGGTCCTCCTGGCTGGTCATCAGCACCCACCGGCAGACTCGGCTGCAGGCCGCCTGTTGGCCAAGGTCCGGGGCTCCAGGTCAGGGGAGGCCTCAGCGCCTCGTGCAGTGGCCCTGGGGCCGTCCTGACGATGTCCTCCTTGTAGGTCCCCACTCTGCTCGCAGGAAGGGTCCACGGGTCTGTCCCTTCCATGCCATTGAATTACGTTCCTGTTTGTCGCAGCAATTCTGTCGCCTTCGACCAGTCGACTCGCCTTGTCCTGTAGGGACAGGGCAAAGGGTGACAGCCGCACAGAAAAGGCTGCTGGCGGAAACTCCCCATTTCACAGAGCAGGCGCTGAGCCCTGAAGAGGGCCCGGCCTACAGGCGCAGCAGACCCGTGATGTCCGGAGGCTGCGCCATAGTCACGTGAGGCCTGAGAACCCACACCCCCGCCTGACGCTGGTGGGGCCGAGGGGCGTCCTTCCTGGTCCCAGTGCGCCTTTGCTCAGCGCACCCGCGGACGTCTGTACCGTGATGGTGACCGTGACAGTGACCGTGACGGTGCGTGTCTCTGACCACATCCTGGAGGCCACGGACGCCTGGAGAACTGGTTCAGCTGCCGCTACATTTGAAAACTACCGCGGATGATAAATGTGGAAAACAAACATGGCCCTGGGTTCTCCCACCGCCGTGAACTTCCCCTCGGGGGGATTTGTTCATGATCAGCGTAGGGAGTTGATTCAGCAGCTGTCACTTAGGCTCCCAAGCCTGCGTCGGAGGCTGAAGAAGACGGAGTCAGCTGCCCAAAATGACCTTTGTGGCACCAGGATTTCCTTCAGGGGCCTCGTTCCCAGGCAGCGGGTGCTGGGGTGACCTGCAGGCATGAGTTGGGGTCCTGGGAAAGCACCCCACGGGGGAGGGGCAAGAGTTGAAAATCCTGTTTTCTCTGAAGGGGCCTCACGGCTGGGGGCAACTTTCTGCTGGGTCCAGGGTCACAGACCGGAGCCCGTAGGTCACCGTGGCCGGTGCGTGTTGTGGTTTCACGGAGGGTGAGCTGAGCCGTGTATGAAAATTACGGAATTTCACGTAAAGAAATACTGATTCTCAGCTTGTCTTGAAAAACCAAGGCACATGAACCTGGGTCCAATGCCCCAGAAAGCAGCGCTGGGCGGAGCTGTCCCTCCACTCCGTGACCAGGGGGGACGCCCCCCAGTCTCGCTGCGGGAGGGAGGGCGATGGTGACGCCCCCTGTGAGCCGGGGTGGCTGCGCCCGGGGCGGGGCGGCGGGATGGGCGGGAGGGACATGATGGTCGCTGTGCCCGCTCTTCTAGGAGGCAGAAATCCTGAACACAGCTGTGCTCACGGGGAAGGCGGTGGCGGTCCCGGTGAAGGTGGTGTCGGTGGAGGAGGACGGCACCGTGACCGGCCTGCTCAGGTCCATTGAGTGCAGGTCGTCGGATGAGGACGTAATTAAGGCAAGTGGACACCCCCTGTCCCTGCAGAACCCGCTGCTGCGTCTGCATTCACGTGGGGCCGGGGCCTGATGGAGGGGCCTGCGCCCTGTGCCAGGCCGGGAGGGGTGGGCTGGTGCCGGAACCCAGACTGACAGGTGGGGCAGCCCCGCAGCCCCGGGTCCCCTGCCACCCTCCCTCTGCAGCCCGGGGAACCCGGTGGGGCCAGCAAGGAGCTGCCAGGCGGAGCCCCAGCCAGACCCCCGGCCGCAGGAACAGCCAAGGGCTCTGGGTCCAGGCACTGAGCACAGGGAGGTCGGTGCCCCGTAGCAGCTCAACCAGCCGCTGGGGGATCGAGGGCCCTTGGGTGAGGGTGGGCGACATGCCGGTTTGACCAGAGTGCCGGCCCAATGAGTGTGACCCTGGGCATTTCAAAGGTGAGACCGATGTGCCAAGGGTCAGACCGTGTCTGAGGCAGGCGGGTGGGCCTCCCCCGGGGGGTCCGTTGGCGGCTTTGACGGGGAAAGACCCACTTTCCCAGGGACGAGGTCCTGCTGCCGCCTGGCCTCCTGCTCAGGGTGCCCTTGCCGGGCCGTTTCTCAGGGCAGCTCCTACAGGTCTCTGCGGAGGTGGGCAGGCCCGTAGGAGGTCGACGTGGGTAGACGTGTGCACTGGGTAGGTGCCGGTAGCCATAAACACCGGACTCTTGGCTGTGGTTGGCCGTGTCCCTGTGCCCAGGCCCACGCTCCGTCTGGGGGCCAGGCGGCCACTCCCGCTGCAGAGCTGGGGCTGAAGATGCTGGGAGTCGCACCGCAGGTGGGAGCAAATGCAGGGCATTTACACCCCCCAGCGCACGCGTGTGCACGCGCACAGCCTTTGGGGCTGGGAGCTCTGTGGGCAGAGAAAAGGTCGGAGAGTCGGGAACCAGCCCGGCACCTCCTCCAGGCAGCCCCCCTTCTCCTGCAGACCCGGGAGGGTTTAATGTTGTCCTGTCCTGTTTCCCCAGCTGAACTAGGACTCGTCTCTCTGTCTCCCTGTGGGGTTCAAGTGACACTGAAAACGAGTTCCCCTGCAGCGCACAGTGAGGGGAGAATTTAATGTGCACCTGCAGGAAGCCATGTGTCGCCGCATGGGCGAGGGCGGTGGGTGCGGGGCTGCCGGCAGGGGCACAGCCGCGTGTGTCCTGGGGCCTCCAGGCCTCCGGCTGATGAACCGGCGGGAGGGGACGCTGTCTGTGTTTTTACTGCCAGTTCCAAGGCTGAAAACATCCTCGTTGCTTTCTGGCATTTTCCTTCTCGCCCCCTCAAACAAACACCACAAAGTTAGCGCGTGATGCGAAGTCCGAGGCTGCGGACCGAGGCCAGGGCCTTGGGTCGGGTGTCGGGGCCAAGAGTTCACGTCTGGGATTTTCACGTGAAAAGTAGGACTTACAGTTTCCCCTGTGAACCGGGTGCTGGCAGCCGGGACTTTCAACCCATCGTCCCCATCGGACAGCTGGGCTCCCCCCATGGACGGAGCTTCCTCGTTCGCATCCCCCTCACGGCTTACGTCCTCCACCCTCCATCGCTGGGAGCGTGTGCGACCCCCAGATCAAACCAGAAACGCCGGAGCGGACCGCACCTTGACCAGAAGGAGCCCCGTCTGGGTGTGAGAGGCGGCCGGCGGCAGAAACAAGAGCAGCGCCATCGGTGACGGCTGCTCAGCGACCAGAACGGAGCCGGCCCTTCCTGCGTTCACAGCCGCGTCGCTAGCAGCTGGACTGTCTGTCTGGCTCCTGTCTGTGGCCTCACGGTGGTGGGGTGGCTGCCGCGCCTCCCGCCACGGGGCTCCGTTCCGAGCAGGCGAGGGAGTGACGCAGAAGGGGGTGCAGAGGTGTCAGGAACGCCGCCCGTTCCCGGAACCCCTTCGCTGTTCGCTTGTCCAGAACACCAGGGTGGGGGAGGGACGGGCCGCGCTGCGCCAGGGGCTGTGGGCCCACCTGCTCAAATGCCCAACATCTGGCGACACTGCGGCCCTGAACCCCATCTGTCACCGAGCGCAGGCTGGTAGCCGCCAACGACCTCTGCTGACCTGCCAAGTCCCAGGGCCTCCCTCAGTCCCAGGGAAGCTGCCTGGTCAAGTCCCGCGGCACAGCTGGCGCACAGGGTGACCTCCAGCAAGGGACACAGGCTCTGGCATGGACGGCACGGCCGGGACTGGCTGCCGCCCACTCCCTCCTGCCAGCAGTGATGGGTGCCCGCCAGGCGTTTCTGGTTCTGACGGAGGAACCGGAATGGTGATGTAAACCACCTTCGGCTTCTGGGGGGTCACCGCACAGGGTCCTTGGACAGGGCTGGCCCGGAACCAGGGCTCTGACTCCTCCCAGCCTGACCGGGTTGGGGAGCAGACGGCACCCTTGGGAGGAGGAGGCAGGAGGAGCTGCACATCACCCACACAGACCCTCGGCCTCACGGGCAGCCCGACACCCCTAACCCGGCGGGGGACCCCGTGTCACATGCGTCTGCGTTGTCTGTAATATGGGTTTTCAGAGCTCATGCCTCCACAAGTGACAAAAACCCAACTGACACTAGTTTACCCACTCGCCGTAAACACTGTGAGCTTCAGGCATGGCTGGGGCTCCAGGAGCCCCAGGATCGGTCTCTCTGAGCCTTGGCCCTGTTCCCCTTGGTGCCAGCGCTGCCGGTGGTGGGCTCTCCAGGGGGTGGCGGGGAGTTCAGGAACTGAAGTTACATACGTACACATAGGGTATGTTATAACACTCAGTAATTATGATGACATATTATGTGGCTATACTTACTATGGTTATATTATACAATTATACATAGCGTATATAACTTATACAATTACATATTCTATGGGTACGGCATGTTTACATATGTACTTACATACACGAGCGTCTATGTACATACCTTTTTCTGTGATTTTACAAACATTCCTGGTAAACATAGTGAAAAGGAAACATTTTTTTTACAACGCTCGATGGCACCAGCTTTGCTTTCCTTTAAAAATGCTTTTACGTTCCTTACTGCAAAACTGGACAAGTGGCCCTCATGGGTGGGATACAGCGTAGAATTCAGCTCTTCTGCCCACAGAGGGCAATTGCCCTGTGCCGGGGAGTCTTGGCCGTCTCGGTGTCAGCGGCCTGGGGTGGCCGAACTCGAAGTTGTTCAAGGGACCCCAGCTCAAAGCTCAGTATCTGTCCTCCCGCAGCCCTTCGGAAAGGGTAAGAAAACACGGGCTTTCAAGTTCGGTTCGTTGGTTGAGTTTCCCAGGGCAAAGGTGGTGTGCTTTCGGTGGGAATTAACCAGGGGTTATGGGGGGCTAACAGGCGCCACCAAAGTTCGGAAAAATGGATCGAGGTGTTTGTTGCGGCCTGATGGTGTTTTAGCTGGTGATTATTTTTCCTTCCGTGATTTTTCACATTTCCGTCAACATGTGGAGTGTGTCAGATGCCGACACTGGGGGTGACAAGCAGTGTCCAGCTGTGCCTCCGCATTTCGGGGGGCGTGCCTGGGGCGCCTGACGGGTCCCGCTGTGGGTGCACTGGGCAGTCGCTCCCTGGCACACCCCCTGCACCCAGCCTGCTGCTCCAGGGGGTGGGCAGAGGTGGGTGGGCACCCGGGAAGGGCCATGAAGACCTCCTGGCAGCTGGACACCTGCAAGAACGTCAACATTTTTTGGATAATTTTCCATGAGGGGAGTCTTTGTGCGCACTTGTTTAAATGGGAACTTGGGACAGAGCCGGGGTGGCGGAGGATGGGGCCAGGGCTGGGACACGTCTGAGGACGCACGTACAAAGTTACGCACACGACACTCCTGAGCATTTATAGAGACCGAGAAAAGAAATCAACACAAATGGCCCATTGGAAAGAGCAGGAAAATGCGGCAAACGTCACAAAACGTAAAAATAACAAAGTTCTTACTAAGTGACTCCTTGAGCCCCCTCCACAATGGTTTCCTGTGTATTGTTGGCTGCGTCACCTTAGAGTTCCTGACAGTGACTAGAAGACAGCAATGCCTCAGTGCCAGGCAGCCCTCAGTGCCACCAAGGGGACTTCTGTCTGTTGCTCCGGGTGGGGGGGAGCCAGGAACCTGTGTTTCCAAAACCCCATCGTGGCCCTGGGCACTGAGGGTACGGTGGGCAAACGGCACAAAGCAGGTCTTCCCGGGAAGGGGCTGATGGTGCCGGGGTGGCAGGCAGCACCTCCTGGGGTCGCCACAGGGAACCAGCAGGGATGGACCTGGTGGCCGGGCCAGCATCAGGTGACCCTGTGGGCTGTGGACTGGGGGTTTCACACGTGGGGCCCCAATGTGGCTGCTGCACCGTTGCCTCCTTGTCCTCTGGCAGAAAAGTTAGCAGCTGCCACTGAGGCAGGTAAAGTTGTCTCCTGTGATGGCACCGAGACACTGTGCCTCAGTCTGTCCCCTGTGAAGGGGGTGACAGACTCCTGGTGAGGCTCCCGGGCAGGGAGGTGTCAGGTGCCGATGATAATGTGCTCAGTGCACATCAGCCTTTCTTTCCCTGTCGCCACTGTTATTAAAGTTACTGATGTCGTCCAGGATGAACCTGATCCCGGAGAGGTGGTGAGGATGCAAATATTCCTTCAGGCCAAATGTATACAGGGCAGGGGGTGAATTTTAATATCCTTCGCTCTAGCTCCTTTTTAAAAACTGGGAAGAGAAAACAAGAGAAGAACATAAATTTCCCCGTGAATGCCAGCGATACTTAAGTAAGATTTATACTCGGAGCGTTTAAGCAGGAGAAAAGGAACAGCATTAAATTCGCGCAAGCGCTGGGCCGCGCACATCGGGGCGGGAATGTTGGCAGGGGTGGGGGGCCCAGGGGCTGGGAGAGGTCGCTCCTCCCCGCAGTGCAGAGTGGGAGCTCTTTGCTGCTTTGACATGTCGTTAGTCACATTTAACAAGAGGGACAAATTCTTCAGTTCACTGAGGACGAAGGCAATGATGGGGGTGTGGGGGGCTGTTCTGCCCCCCCAGCTCCTGCGGGGACCAGCTCCTGCCTCGCAGGGCGTAGGGAAGCCGATCGGGCACTGCCAGGCTGTCCCAGCAACATCCACAGCTCATTCCTGAACATCTCCACCCCAAGGCAGCCAAGGGCACCGGGGACCTGCCACCAGAGGGGTCTGGGGTACCCCTGCATCCCTGGAAAAATCACTTAACATCCGGTCCCTGGCTGATCCTCCTGAAGTGAGAATGCAGTGGCTCCGGCCCCTGGGTTGTGGGGTGCTGAGACCCCACCTGGCGGGCTGTGTGCTGCCGCTGCCCCTCCCCACCCCACCCCAGCCTCACCTGGCCCTGCTCCCCACCCCACCCCAACCTCACCCGGCCCTGCTCCCCACCCCACCAAGTCCTGAGGCCAGAAACCAGTGTACCTGGCCTGGGGTGCCGGGCCAGCTGCGCCACTCGCCCTGCGCCCTGTGATTGTAGGCGGAGCTGCCCGTGGGCCGCACCAGGGCTCCGTCTGCAGGAGAGTGACCCCACAGCCGGCCGCTGCTCTCTCCCTCTCTGGTCCTTGAGCTGCGGACGCAACTGCCACGTGTCTCTGCGCAGGTGTCCGACGGCTGCGACCACGTCTTCGTGGACGGGAAGGAGATGAAGGGCCGGGTGGGCGCGCAGGTGCACTTCAGCTACCAGCACCTGCACGGCACCCTGGAGGTGGCAGTGTGGGCGCCCCACCTCCCGCTGCACATCGAGGTCTCCGACGCTGAGCTGAACCAGGTCAAGGGCTGGAGGGTGCCGGTCGTCCCCAACCACAGGTGGGTGTGGGCAGCCGCAGGCCGTGCTGCCCCGGAGACCCCGGGCCCAGCTCCCCTCTGTGGGCGCTTCTCCTGAGGGTCCCCACCTGCCCTCTGTCTTCTTGGCATCTCGGGGGGAAGGGCATCATCTCCTTCCCCGTAATTCCTGCACAAGTCCCGGAGGGACGTCTTGCCTTCCCTGCGCTGTCCCTGCTCTAACCGCGGGCGGAGCCCACGCGACCCCCTGGCTGGACCTGCCGCCCGACGTCCAGCTCGCGGGTCCCAGCCCCCCGGGGGTGAAAGAGGCCCAGGTCCTCCCTGGTTGTGGCTGGGCTCAGGTGTGGTCGCGTGGGTCTGTCCGTGGGGTGACCCACAGGGTGGCCCCCGCTTCTTCTGAGCGAGGGAGGGACAGCGGCGGGCCCGGAGGCCGCTCTGTCCATAACACCGCGTCGGGGAAGCGACGCTCCCTCGCTTTTGCTGCGGTCTTGCGCTGGGAAAGTTACGACGCGCAGCCTGCAGGCGAGGAGACGGGCTCCCCGTCGTGGCTGCCAGGAGGCGGGGTGATGGGGACACTGCGGACCCCTGCCTGCACCCCAGCCCGTTCCGTGTTCCCGCCCCGCCGCGGCCAGGCTCCGAGCAGCCCCGCCCACAGCCGCCCCGCCCCGCCCCTTCCCTCAAAGCCCCGCCCCTAACCCGCAGCTCTGCCCTCAAAGCCCCGCCCCTCAGCCGCAGCCCCGCCCCTCAGCCTCAGCCCTTTCATGAAAGCCCCGCCCCTCAGCTGTAGCCCTGTCCTCAAAGCCTCGCCCCTCATAGAAGCCACGCCCCTCTTCAGCCCCGCCCCTCGCAGGCCCCGCCCTCACAAGCACCACCCGACCTTTGACCCGAGGAGCCGGCCTCCCTGACCCGCACTGACCCGCACTGACCCCGCCAGGCCCGCGGGGGACGGCGAGGACGGGGACGAGGAGGAGCGGCGCGCGCGGGGCTGCGCCCTGCAGTACCAGCACGCGGCCGTGCGCGTCCTGACCCAGTTCGTGGCCGAGTCCGCGGCGCCTGGCGGCCCCCCGGCGCACCTGCTGGGCTCCGACTGGCAGGTGGACGTCACGGAGCTGGTGGGCGACTTCCTGCAGGTGGAGGAGCCGCGCATCGCCCGGCTGCGCGCGGGGCCCGTGCTGGTGGGCCGGGAGCTCGGGATGACCGCCATCCAGGTAGGTCGCCGAGGGCGGCGACACCCTCCTTCTCTAAGCGCCCCGGAGGTGGTGGGGTGGCGCGTCTGGCGGGACATCCTGGCCCCGGACCGGCCTGTGCGGGGCGGAGTCCCTCAGTCAGCGCCTGAGGCGCAGGGGTGGCCCCGCGTCGGCAGGTGACGGCTCAGTGCCCAGAGGTGACAGTGGCTCCAGCGTGGTAGCCAGCGGGCACCTGCGGGTGGGCCCTGCGGGACCCTGGGGCTTTGGCGGCGGGACAGACGGCCTCAGACAGAATCACGGAGCCGGTCCTCGAAGGCTGGGCTGCTCTCCGCCACCGGAGGCAAGTGGGGGAGAAGCGGGTGTCCATACCCCACCCCCCCAACCCCTCACACCGTCTCCAGGGGCCCCACCATCCTCCGGAGGATGCGTCACAGCTCAGCTGTCCCACCGTGTGCAGTGGGGTTGCCCGTGACACAGGCAACACGCGGGCCCACGTGTCTGCTCCCGTGACACTGAGCGGGCACGTGAGGGGCACTCCAGCCAGCGCCCTGGGGAGCATGCGCTGCAGTGTGGTGGGGGTGCTCAGCGCCCCGTCCAGGTGGCTGTGACACGGGTGCAACTCAGCTTTCGGAAGAAGACACCAGAGGGGCCGGCTTGTGTGGGTCCCAGCTCTGTCCCCCAGCACGGGGTGGGGGGGACCCCTGGGACCACAGGCGGCTTATCTTTGCCATGTTGGTTCTGTCTCAGGTCCTGTCGCCTCTGTCGGATGCCATCCTGGCCGAGAAGACCATCACTGTGCTGGACGAGAAGGTGACCGTCACCGACCTCGGGGTCCAGCTGGTGACGGGGCTGACCCTCTCCTTGCAGCTCAGCCCCGGGAGCAACCGGGCCATCTTCGCCACCGCGGTGGCCCAGGAGCTTCTGCAAAGGCCCAAGCAGGTACCGGGGCTCCGGCCAAGGCAGGGGGGCCTAGCGGGCAGATCACACCCCCAGTGGGGTCACACATGAAGTGGGGCCACCTCATACTTCCGCTGCGTCTGTGTTCAGCAGGGTCACCCCTCAGGCTGCGGGACCACAGGTGGGTGGGGACAGCCCGCAGGCAGTGGGCAGGTCCCCTCTGGCTGGTTCCAGGGACGGGAACGCCCTGGACGTGGCGCTGGGCACACGTGGCCCCGGACCCTCCTCCCGTCAGCACCTCGCGCTCCAGCGTCTCCCTGGCTGCGCGCTCGCTGCCCTTTCTGGGTGGTTTTCTTTTGGTGTCATGTCTTGATAGAAATGAACCTCCTTCCACGCCCTTCGTGCTGCTCCCGCCCACGTGCGCACAGCCGGCGGTGGCCTGCGTGGCCGGGCACGTGGCCGGGCACGTGGCCGGGCAGCGGAGACGCAGGGCCCCAGGCGGTGCGCTCTTGTCCCCACAGCAGGCGGCCATCAGTTGCTGGGTCCAGTTCAGCGACGGCTCCGTGGCTCCCTTGGACATATACGACGGGGAAGACTTCTCCCTGGTGGCCACGTCCCTGGACGAGAAGGTGGTCTCCGTCCTCCGGGACCCCAGCGTCCGGTGGCCTGTTGTGGCCGCCGAGGCGGACGGGCAGGGCTCGCTGGTGAAGGTGGAGCTGGTCATCAGCGAGTCCTGCCAGAAGTCCACACGGAAGAGCGTGCTGGCCGTGGGGACGGCCACCGTGCAGGTGCGGCTTGGGCAGGGCGACGCCAGCCCCAACCCCAGCGACGGCCGGCTCGCGGGGACCGGGGCGCACCTGGGCCGTGACGGCGGGGACGGGAGGCCCCACAGACCCTCGCAGGAGTGGGGTGGCCACGAGGGGCGGGGGTCCAGCAGCCCGTCCGTGGGCATCACAGAGGGCGGGGGCACCACGACAGAGAGGTCCAGCCTCTGGAGGAAGCCCGGCCCGCGGGGCGTCTCTGAGGGTGTCGGCAGCGGGCAGCCCGTCCCCAACAGCCACACGGGCACCCCCGCCCAGGCGGGCCTCCCCGGAAGCCGCGGGGACGTGGACGGGGGGGACGCCCCGCGGGCCCCCCGGGGGCTGAGCGACCTGGAGATCGGCATGTACGCCCTGCTGGGCGTCTTCTGCCTGGCCATCCTGGTCTTCCTCACCAACTGCGCCGCCTTCGCACTCAAGTACCGGCGCAAGCGGCCGCCCTTCGCGGAGCAGGAGGGGCTGAGCCACCCGCACGACTGGGTGGGGCTGCGCCACCGGGCGGAGCTGCTGGAGAACCACGTGAACCCAGCGGCCTCCCCGGACGAGCAGGTCACGGCCCTGGACCGGGGCCTGGACTTGGAGGAGAGCCATTACCTGCTCAGCGGCAACGCCCAGAGCAGCGCCAACGGGCAGCTGTCCCGGCCGCCACGGCCCACGGGCCGGGACCCCCCCGGGAGCGAGCCCCCCGCATCCC
This sequence comes from Noctilio leporinus, assembly GCA_004026585.1. NCBI lineage: Eukaryota > Metazoa > Chordata > Mammalia > Chiroptera > Noctilionidae > Noctilio > Noctilio leporinus. Next base: position 96,839 of record PVIW01000869.1, on the reverse strand, counting down.
CCACCTCCAAGAGGAAAAGGGTGACGTTCACCACCTTCACCGCCACCCCCGTGGAGGACAGAGGTCCCGCCGTGTGCCCCTCGGAGCCCAGGGACCCGCATGGCGGCCGGGCCAGACTGCGGGACGGCGTGTAGCCCCAGGCCCGGGCGGTGGCTCTCACTCACCGGGCGCCTTCCGTTCAGGGACGGGCGGCATGGAGCCCCAGGGCGGTGCGCTGACAGGACGGGAGGCAGCTGTACCTCAAGAGACGACCCTGGCTGAGGGCCCAGGCCACACGGGCGGGTGACAGCTCCTCTCGCGTGGCCAAGTTGTCAGGCTTGGAAGAAAAAGGGGGCCTCTGAGCCGCAGGGAGCTCACAGGGGAGGCCCCAGCCCCGGTCCCTGCAGAGGGGGGTCAGCCGCTGTGAAGTCCACGGTGCCCGTGTCCAGCCGTGGGCGGCGCTGACCTCAGTCCAGCGGGAGCTGGTCACGGGGCCGTGCTGTGCGGTGCCCGGAGCAGACACACAGCCCCCCGTGGGACACACAGCCCCCCGTGGGACACACAGCCCCCCGTGGGACACACAGCCCCCCGTGGCACCGAGGAGGCGGGCGAGACCCTGTTGGGTCCCCAGGACCGACCGTGTTTCCCCAGCGAGTCCACCACGTCACGTCTGCACCCCCTGCTGCAGCGCTTGGTGTGGGCAGCAGGCAACGCGTCTCCCTCCTGCGTCTTTGTGTTGGCGCCCAGGGGACGGTCACTGAGAAGCCCCGGGGGAGCAGTGGCCACGGGAGGCCAGCGCTGACGGGCCCCGGTCCCTCTGTGCATGGGGACGCGGGGTCTCCAGCCCAGGCAGCGGAGACAGACGGGGTGTCAGAGTGCCTGTGCAGGGTGGGGGCGGGGGAGACTCGGTGTCTGAGGGGTGGCCCGCGGCAGAGGGCAAGGGTGGTGCCCTCAGAGGCCGGGAGGGACCCGTCGCCACTGCAAGGTGGGTCCTGTGCGCACGTGGTCCACCCCGCTGGGCCACTGACCCTCACGCCCAGGGGAGCCAGGCGGAGCCCCGGCCCGGCGGGCCCTGCGCACGGTGCGGGGTCAGGGCTGGAGGCCCTGCTGCGCGTCCCTTTCCCGCTGGTTCCCCGGCCCTGCTGTCTGCTGTCGGGGCCCCTCTCCCTCGGAGCCCCTCCCAGCCCCCCCGCCCCCCGCGTGCCCCCTCCTGCGCCCCATCTCTCTCTGGCTCGTTGGCACATCCTCAGCTTCTCCTCGGAGGCCTGTGTGGCCCCACTGCTGACGTGGACTCTGCTCGCCTCCCTCCCAGCTGTCCCCACCTGGCCTGCGGCCGCACCAGCCACCAGCAGCCACCAGCTCCCCTCCCCACGCTGACTCGGGCGGCAGACTGTCCCCCTGTTGGAGACACTCGCCCCACTTCCTCCCTCCGCACCCTCACGCGGCTCCGCTTCCCCTCGGGCCACCCCCACCGGGGACAGAAGCCACGGTCGGTGGCAGCCGGTAACGGACATTGATAAACCCCCCGGCCGAAGTACAAAGTCCGCTCGGGCCGTTTATGGCCGTCCCCGGTCCTTCCCCCCGCCGACCCCTGCGCGGCTGGCCTCCGTCCCAGGTGGCTCTCCCCACGCTGCGGCCTTGCGAGCAGAAATCCAGATTCCGGGGCCCCAGCACCCCGAGGCGGCGAGGACTGTGGGCGCACTGGCTGCGAGCTTCCCTCCTGAGGGACCCGCAGCACAGGCGGCGACCAAGGGGGGCGCACCCCCAGCCTCCTCCATCCCTCCTTTGGGTCCCTGACCCCCTCCTGTAGGGTGGGCAGGGGACAGGGTCACTGTGACAGGGCTGGTCGCAGAAAGAGGACAGAGTCAGTGTCAGCCCATCGCCATTTCACCCCAAAGTCTCCCGAAGTCTGCCTTCCCCTGAGAATCCAGACGCTGCCCACGTGGGCTGAGTCCCCCTCCAATGGGACACGGCGGCCTGGTGGTCGCTCCAGCAGGACTCGAGTCACCCCCGGGTGCAAGTTTAGGGACGTGATTGTCCCCGGTCACGTCTGGTGTCCCTCGGGGACACGTCTGTGCTGTGGAGAAGGACAGCCGTGGGGTCTCCTGGGGTAGCACAGCGTGGCATCCGAAGAAGAACGTGGCATCAGGGGTGGGGGTGGGGGTGCGACCTCTCACGTGGCCTCTGTGCCCAGAACCCGAGAACGGGAGGGTGCGAGTGGAAACACTGTTGCGTCAGCAAATAAAGTCGGTGAGGCTGCTTGTTTTCTCGTACACCTGGCCGGTTGGTCACCCCGTTTCTGCCCCTGAGGGGCCCCTGCAGCCAGTGAGTCGCCCCGTTACCCAGCTGCAGGGATGGGGGGCTCATCTGCCCCAGCAGAGCCTGCGCTCCCCACACTCTTGTGGCCCCCGAGCCCCCAACCCCTGCATTCTTGCTCCAGGTGCCCCACCCTGGGGAGGTGGGGGTGGCCCGGCCCAGAGACCCTCCTGCCCCGGTCCCTGCCCTGCAGCGGGTGGTGGGCGGTGCCCCGTGGACGCTAACCTGCGTGTCGAGAAGCCGTAGACCAAATCGAGGGGCACAAAGGCTGCGTGCATTCTCGGGGGGGGGGGGTGCGTTTCTCAGCCCAGCGGTCACACGGGACCGCAAACCAGGCGGCTTCAAACAGCAGCGCGGGTGCCTGGAGTGGGGGCTGTCAGGAGGCCACGGCCTGTCACGGGCTAACCCACAGCCCCCGAGCGGCCGTCAGAGCCAGGGTTTTATTCTCCGTCCCCTTAACCGCACGCCGGGCCCTTTGTCTTCCTGCCAAGAGCCCAGCGCCGGCCCCGCACGGGTCATTCATAAGCATCTACGACGCTGGCGGGCGGCCTCCGCCCCAGCGGATCGAGAGCTGCTCTCTGAGCGCTTGGCACCCCTGCGCACGCCGGCGGCTCCCCAAGGTCAGGGCCGCGAGCACCTTCTGAAAGAGCAGCGCAGACCTCGGGGTGCGGCCTCAGGGGCACTGCATCCTGCGCCATCAGTGAGGCCGTGTGCGCAGCCCGGTGACGCGGGGGAGCCGGGTGCCGAGGCCACTGGCACAGAGGGGACACAGGGAGCGGTGGCTGCGGGTGGAGACGGGGCTGCCCCGGAGGACCCGCTGGCTCTGTCCGAGTGCGGCTACACGGACTTGCCTCACCGCCTCGGCCCGGGACCCCAGAAAGAGCAGGACGCCCTCTTGGAGTCGCGCCTGGACGTTGGCCGCTCCCCGCAGGCTCCTGGTGGCGACCAAACGCCGGTGACAGCCCAGCGTCCCCCCGCAGGGCCCGGCCGCATCTGCTGCGTCCACGGATGATGCGAAAATGACCAGCTGGTGCCACAATGGCGCCCGTGTGCTCACGGGGCCCACACGCCTGAGGGCTTCCCAGGGGGGTTGCCAAGGTCTCCGGCTGCGTCTGTTTCCCGCAGATCGCAGGCCGCACAGGTGGGCTCCCAGCGTTCACCCAAGTGACAGAGGGTGACATCTGTCCCTGGCAGCCCAGCTTCTCATCCTCAGGAGTTGGCTGAAGACAAGGGGCTTCCTATCTGGGGGGAGTCACTGGTTTAACGGGACCATCACTGCTCCCTGAGGGACGCGAGTGGGGACCTAAGAAGCTGACATTGAATTCGGCGCACAAGGGGACATTGAAGAAGACACCCAGGGAGGTGATGTCCAAAGTCATGCTGATGTCTCAGGGAAGAGAGAAGCAAAGGGATTTAAACATCAAGGAGCCAACACACCGTGCCGGAGACGCGCCGCGGTGACGTTCGTGTTTCCTGTAAAATACAGGCTGTTTCTCTGACAACCGTCTTGACCCGAGTGGCTCCTCCCTTGGAGGGGTCTTCCTGGAAGTCCCTCTCCATGCGCCACTGTAGCCAGTGAGCCAGGGCTTTGTCACGTGACCAAACCTAGCTGCAAGGGAAGCCGGAACATCAGGACTTTACTCTCAGGGCCGAGCCATCCAGCCAGGGGGGAGCACCGGGCAGCCAGTGCGCCCCCACCAGACAGGCTTCTGCCGGCCCCTCCCGCCCCACAAAGGGTCCCGCACTTGACCCGGCGGCCCAAGCCCTCCTCACAGGACGCACCCCGCCTGGCCGCTACCCTGCGTCCTCCGCCTCTGCTTCAGCAGCGCGTCCTAGGACTTGACCCCAAAATGTACCCACAGTCCCGTTCTCTGGCTCCTCTACGCCTCCCGCCTCCGTCCCGGGGGATCCCCCCACAACGCTGCCCCACCACAGCCCTGCTTGGCCCTCCCAGCCTGGTGCTGCGGATCTGCCGCCATCAGGGTTCTCTGACGTGATTCCACTAGGGCTCTGGCCTCAGCGTCCCAAGTCCTTCCTGGCCCGTGGGGTCCTGGCTTCAGCACCCCAGTCCTTCCTGGCCCGTGGCCGCCCTCCAGCCCCTCCCAAGGGCGTCTGCCCATCGGAAGTTCTCGGCCACGGTGCAAACGGACGGTGACGCGCAGGCAGCCCCACCCCGGGGCGGCGCATTGGAAAGACCGTAGCTGAGAGCCCCGGGGTGGCAGCCACAGGTGCCCCGTCAGAGGAGGGACCACGAAAGGGCGCTCCCAGGTAAGGGCGAACAAGAGCCACTCGACCACGGGGTGGCGTGGGAGCTGCGGCCATGGGGCGACTGGCTTCTGCCCCCCCCAAACCCCCCCCAGCGCCCTGAGATGGCAGGGCATGACGGAGCCCCTCGGGGCAACTTCCTGAAATGCTCAGTTCCCACCAGAGCACTGAATAGCTGCTTTCCATGGGGAAGCCCCCATTTCTCCAGGGAAGCCCCCGTTTCTCCCGACAAGCCCTTGACGCACCATGTATGTTTTTTGCTGGGAAATGTGACAGGTAGAAAAGAGGAACCAAACAGACTTTCCGGAACCGCAGGCTCAGCTTCGGGTCCCTGCTCAGGGCGGCGACTCCCCTGGCGGTGGGGGGGTCCCAGTATGGGGGGGGGTGCTCATTTCGTGGGTCTCAGGCACTGGGGTGTGAGTGGCTGGCAGAAAAAGGGGGCTCCCTGCTTTCTCCAGGGGGGTGCAGCACCCCTGCCTCCCACCAGGGAGAGCCAAGGCCCTTCCTGGGAGACTCTCCAAGTCCCGGTGCCTGGACGCGTGGGAGCCTTGGACCTGCTGGACACTCCTGGGCCACCCGTGAGCCTCCGGGTCCATCGCTCGGGTCCCCTTGGAATTGGAGCCGGCGTCCCAAACGTCTGCCGGGAATGCGCTGAGCTGGCTGGTCACCACGGGCTTGGGTCCCCCGAGTCCTTTCCACGCTGTGCTGTCCTGGGGCAGCCCCTGCTCTGCTGCCTCCCCATCCACCACCCCCGAGCAGACCAGGCCCGAGAAACACGGAAAACGTCGGGATGGCAAGACTTCCTCTCCTTTTGAAGAGGTGGTTCCAGTAAGACCCCCAGAAACACGGGGCACCGGCGTGGGGGTGCCCGGCGGGGGTGGAGGCTCAGCGATTGTTTTCCCTCCTTTCCCTCCGCAATGACCCCTCCGGGATCCCTGTGAACCTGCAGAAATAACGCATACGCTGATCTGGGGAAAACCTCCGCACCCCAGAAGAGCGCCTGAGAAAATAAACACGTAAAACAGAAAGTCAGCATCACCCTTCACGTCGACCTCCAGACCCAGGCGCGTGTGCCAGGTCACCACGCCCGGCTCCTGCGTGTGGAAGCTCTGGAGGCGGCGCTCCCCCCGCACAGGCTGCGGTCCCTGCCTCTGTCACGCGTCACACAGCGTTTCGGGGTAAATCCCCAGGGCAGAGGTGACATGACGGGGTGGGTTTGACGGACTGATACAACTTGTTGGAGGGACCGATAACGTGTTCATTGTAATTCATGAATAACATGATTGTATGTTTCTACATTGGGTGATGATAAGCCATCAGATACAATTTTAAAGGATAGATTATTTTTATGATAAGGAATAAAAGTAAGCAATTTCATTTTGGTCAACTTCTTTTTTTCAACTCTTGTCCCTCCCCCCACCCCCCACCCTTCCCCTCCGGCCGCCACCCGTCCGCTCCCTGGCCGGGTCTCTGGGTCTGTTTCGGTTTTATTCTGTTTATCCCTTTGTGTTGCGTTCCTAGGCGCTGCCCACGAGTGAGTTCCGACAATATTTGTCTTTTGTACACATCATTTTAGTTTCATTGATACATTAATAAAGGCGTCCGTACCACAGTAGAAATAGTCATAAATGGTCTCTTCTAACATAAATTGTCATGGACTCATTAACTACGGTTGGTGAAGTTTAGATAATTGTCCAGCTGTTCCTGCATCCGGTGCCCGTGGAGCCGCCGGGAGGCAGGGGTCTGTCAGCCCGGTTGTCTGGGGCTGATGTCCTGCGCTGGCCGCACTGGGGACAGGCAGCCAAAGACCGAAAGGAGCTGCGCCCCACTTCACCCCCAGGAGCAGCTCCGAGCGCTGGGTGGTCTCTGGAGCCCCAGGACTGCAGCTCAGAGGCCGTGGGGCACCCCCTGCCTCCAGGGGGCACCCCACACCCTGGTCCTGCCCCAGGGGCGGCTGAAGCTAAAGTCAGGGGTGCAGGGGAACCCCTGGGAACCTGGGAAGGAGACCCCATTGTGACAGGAGTCTCTGCAGAGTCAGCCAACGGGCTGAACACGACCAACCGGACGAGAACTTGGCCCCCATCCCAACCAGTGTCCCCTCGGAGCCAGGGGGGAGACACGGGCCCCGGTCTGCTCGGGGGGCCCCGCAGAACCCTCAGGCTGCGGCCTGAGCCTCTGGAAGTGTCTCCTGAGAGTCGGGGAGGCCGGGAGTCCAAGGCGAAGGAGGCACCAGGCCGCCGTCTGGTGACACCTCTCTCCCCGGCATTCACGGGGCCACGCTCACCGCCACCGTGCCTGGCCTCCCAGGTGGGGCTCCGAATCTGGGGCTCCTCTGTGGCCCCAAAACTGCCCAGTGACGGTGTGGGCGGCGGAGCCGTGTCCCGAAGTCTGCTTGTGGATAGGGGGTCCGGAAGGCTGCTTTCTGCTTCGGCTGAGTCTCGGGGCTTCGGCTGAAAGTAATCCACACGCCAGGGCGGCCAGTTTGGGGGTCACCGATTCAGACCCCTCTGAGCTCCCTCTGACCTGAGCGAACACGTGTCCTGGCTCAGCCGCATGTCTAGTAAGTTCCTTAGCATGTCCCTGACAGCTACCTGCGTGGGTCATGGGAAGCCGTGTGCAGTGCTGGGGGAGGGAGACAGACAGACAGACAGACAGAGAGACAGAGAGACAGACAGAGAGACAGAGAAGATGCTCTAACCAGCCCAGCCGGACTTGGGGCCTGGCCAGGCCTCGTCTGCCCCCCGTGCTGGGCTGGGACCCCGGGGGAGAAGCTGACCAGCATCAGGTCCTTGCCCAGTGGAAACACGACCAGCTACGTGCAGACGAGGCCGAGAACGGGATGTGCGGGGTGTCTGTCTGCCCAGCACAGGTCCGGGGGGAACCCCGAGTGGCCGGGTTTTCTCAGCCGCAGGAGAAAATGTGCTTTTAACTGCGGCCCGCGGCTCTGCGGGGGCTCCGGGTGGGGGGCCTCGGGCAGAAAGGTGATGGCCGTCCTTGCTCCTTGAGCAGAAAGAAGGTTGCGCGTTTCCACCGGCCGCTTCCCTGGGCCTGGACGTGGAAGGGCGGGTTTCGGGTCTGGAGGAAGCGGATTGCGGGAACAACCTCTGGGTTAAACTGCGTCTCAGGCAGGAAGTGGCTCCTCCTCAGGACGCCTCCCCGCCCACCGCGGCCTCCCCGCCCCAGAGCCCCCGCCCCCCCACGCCCGAGATGGTCTGGGAAACTCCTCGCAGCCGCTGCACCTCGGCACAGCGAGATGCGCCACGCGTGGAACCATCAGGTCAACAGGCCAGGAAACGGAAACCGGGCAGCATGTTGGTGGAAAAGTGCGTCTTTCCACCGGCCGCCTGGTGTCCAAGGAGTGATGGCGCCTCAGCCCCGTGGCCGCACCTCCTTTTAAAGCCGGGGGGTGGGGGGCCGGAGGGGCTACTTCTCTCTGGGGACAAAGGGCAGCGGCTTGTGCTCAGCTGGTAGCAACACGCTTTATTCATGTAAATGCACGCGTCCCCCGGGCGCTCCAGGTGTGCGCTGGTGCCAGCTGGTGGCGTGAGGAACAGCGAGCGTGTCCGGCCTCCGGGGTGTGGCTCCGCTGGGGACAGAGCCTGCGGACAGCGGCGCCCAGGACCCGCAGCCTCCTGCACGGGGCTGAGCCGTCGCTGGGCCGTCATGTAGGGCGTCTGCTGGCCCCGGATTCAGGGCCAGGGCTCTGGGCCTCCCCTTCCTCCCGTCGGGCACGTTGAGCAGGGCAGCGGGTCAGCAGGCACAGCGACCAGTGTCCCCCTCCAGCGTGCAGACGAGGCGCTGGTACGTGTCTCGCTCCGCGTGCCAGGAATGGTGCGTCCTCACGTAGGCCCGGCCGCCAGCACCCAGGTCTCTTCCCAGCGCGGGGTCCCCGACCAGCCTCTGCGCCAGCTGCACGAACTCCTGCGGAGGGGGCGGGGGACACGGTGTGACTCGGCGGGGGGGTGGCCCACGCGCCCAAAGCCCGGGGTCTGCGGCAGCCGGGGGTCCGCGGGCCTCGCTCGGAGAGAGCGGCCTTCAGGAGGGACGAGGTGGGTGGCCCGGGGTGCGCCGGGCGTCTTCCGTGCGGTGGCTCCCCTATCGCTCAGTTGTCTTGGCTTCGTGGGAAGCACTGTTGTTTGGGTTGCGACGGCTGTCCCGTCCGCGTGCGTGTTCCACACAGTATCACCCGTGGTCGGGTAGAGGAGGGAAGCTTGATAATGAGCCATCGAGACTTCGATTGAGAATAATCAAGGGTCTACGCCCTGGGGAAAGCCGACATACTGCAAATGCCCAAACCCAGAAGGTGCTTGGTGAAAAGGCAGAAGGTGCCTCTTGTTTTACGGCAAATACTAAACGGACCTCCTGGCCGGCCCAGAACACACACACGCGTGTGCCAGAGGGAAGCCTGAGGTGAAGTCTCCGTCTTTCTTCCCTAGACCCCCCACTCGCTGCGTCCTTCCCGACAGCGACTCTGCTGAGCCCGTGGAGAAGCCGGCGCCCGGGGGTGGGGGGACGCACAACAGTCCCCTTCACCCTGGAAGTGCCCTGGCTTCCCATGCGAAGCCACACGGCTTTGAACACGTGACTGCGGTGACGGGGTAAACATGTCCACTCACTCGGAATGTGGGGCTGCTGGGCGAGAGCCACAGTGTAAAAATCAGAAACGTGGCCCTGGGCCCGTGGCCCGGTGGACCGGCGTGTTTCCGTGCACCCAGGGGTTGCGTGTTCGATTCCTAGTTGGGGCACGGACGGGAGGCGAGCACATCCGCAGGTGGGAATTTTTAAAACTCACGAAAATGAGTATCTGCAGGGGAAGTGGTTGTCTCAAGGTCACGGGGCTCATTGGCGGCACCGCCAGGACACGGAGCCGCCCTGTCGCCAGGGGGAGGCTGGGGGCAGCCGCAAACACACGTGTCAGAGACACGGAGAGAGCGCCCACGAGACGCATCGGGCAGGCGGGGCCCGGGGGGCCGGCCCGTACCTGAGGATCGGAGAACAGCAGGCCCGTGACTCCGTGCTGGACCACAGCGGCGTTCCCGGGGATGTTCCTGGCCAGCACCGGGACCCCCAGCTCCATCGCCTGCAGGGCAGAGTGGGGCAGGGCGGTCGGTGGAGAGCGGTCAGCGTCGCGTGGGGGGTGGGCAACCTCCCAGCGGCCCCCCGGCACCCACCCCACAGGGAAACACTGGGTTTGCAAGCTGCAAGCCGGATGTTCTGGTGACTTACAGTGCTCGCAAGCTCTGGGAGACCAGACACTGTCAGCGACGGACTCAAGGACCACCATGCCACCAAGAAACCGGCCCCCAACTGGCCCCTGGCCCCCGCTTCCGGGACAGTTGGGAGTCACCTTTTTATGACCAACACCACCACCCCTACTCGTGGTTCAGACGCCGCAGGGTGGAGGGGGCACCTTTGGCACGTGGGCAAGAGCGTGGAGGAACGAGGGTGCTCATGCTTGTGCAGGCATGCGCACGTGCCTACCTACGCTCATGTGTGCATGTATGTGCATGTGTGAGCTCAAGAGTGGGGAGGCGGGAGCCTCCTGAGGGAGACCCGGACACGAAAAAGCTGGTCTCGAACTCCTGTCACTGCAACTGGCGCTGAGTTCCGCACCACAGCAGCGGGCGGTCCCGCGCGTGGGTCGGGAGCTGACCCGGCAGAAGCGTGTTCTGCAAACGGGACTTTTCTGGGCTTCAGGAGAAAATGCAGCGGATTCCGAAAGGTCAGAAGGCCCCACCCTCCCAAACTGCGCCCTTGGTCCCGTGGTCGGCCGCGCGGGAGTCTGAACTGGTCCTAAGGAAACGCACCTTTCCTCCTGCCCGCACCCATGGCCCACCCGCGGGTGTGCGGTTTTCCAGGGACCCCAGCACCCACATTCCCAGCTGCCTGTGACGTCCCTGCGGCTGGACAGGGATGTGTCTGCCATGGGTGGCTGCGTGCTGGTTCTGAAATCATTCCCGGCTTCTACGTAATCATTTCTTAAGAGTTGGGGGGTCAGGGTGGGGAAAAGTCTGTTTACAAAGGAAGCAGCAATTCAGCACGAGTTCAGGGCCTGATGCTGCCACCATGTCCATTTTTGAAGCTAATCTGTAACTTCCCTGCCACAATGTACATTGTGAAAGCTAAGGTGGAACTTCCAACCGCCATGCCTGGGAGCGGATTTCAATCCCCACGGGAGATGAAGGCTGATCGTTCAGCGCAGGGGCTGAGGTGCTGACATCTGGCTGAAGGGAAACGCGTCACAAATCCGCACCCCAAGCCGGAGACCCTCCCAGCCCTGGGCTCCCAGGTCGGGGGGGGCCGCGGAGCCCCACCCCCACCCAAGTTTCTGTTGGTTTTTCTTCTTGTTTAGACGATGCCCCATTAAAATAACCTGTTAGGCATAGAACCTTGGCCGTGTCTTAAGGTTCAGGGGGGATCCTTCCTCTTCCCCAGTTTAGTTACCACATTTGCCCTTCAATTCAGTGGCTTCAACTAGTGTCCAAAGAAGCGGGCGATTTCAATGCTTATGATCCCGCAACGTTCACAGCGTCGCTCTAAGTAGACGCGGCACCGAGGTCGCCTTCGGGAGGAACCCGAAAGCTTCCAACTGGTAACGACAGGACAGGGAAGCCCTTGGGTGCTGCGCCCCTGCTGGCGTCCCCGTGACTAGCCAGCGCCGAGCACCTCAGACACGGGGTGAGATGCCCCGTCCCCTAGAACTTTCAGGGGAACGTGCAAAGGACAGCGAAGGGGCTGAGCCGCTGGGAGGACACGTTGGTGACCCGCCACGAACCCAGTCCTGTTTTCCAGCCCAGACGCTGGTGATCACGAGTCCACGCCTGCTTGCACCCGTATAAAACCGCCGGTCAGCAGTGAGTTCCGTTTCTCCGCACGAGTGACCCCAGTCCCGCCGGGGCCCCCAGGGCCCCCACCAGAGGCTCTTCGTTGGGGTCCTGCCCTGCAAGGCGGGCACCGCGGCCACGGGGCTCTGCGGGCGTTCAGCCAGGGTGGACCAGGGGTGTCACGGGGCCGACGCCACCTAAAGAGACCAGATCCCCCCTCCCCCGCCCACCCCACACCTGCACCCTCCACTCCCCTTCTTATCCCCCAATCCTGGGATCTTGGGCCACACGGGAAAGAGGGAGAAGAAAGCAGGAAAAGGCTCCTGGCAGACAGTCACCTCCCGCGCCCGGGCGGGTCGGGGCGCCGCTGCCCGGACCTGTTTTACTGCGCAGCCGGCGGGGGTCAGCGCGGGACAGCACCGTCACCCTCAAGCCCCAGGGGAGCGGAGAGGAGACCCCTGAGCTCCTGGGAAATGCTCTTTTGCTTTTTTCAAGCTTTGAGGCGCACGGGGCTTTGCTGAGAAAGATGCCACCTCCGTCCGCGAGGACAGAAGTGACGGGCCGTCTCCCCTGTGCACGCCCGGGGCCCCCGGGGACCGTCACCTCCAGGATGGCGGCCGACATGCCTTCGGAGATGGAGCTGTTGACCAGGGCGACGCACCTCCTCAGGGCCGCGTGCACGTCCCCCTGCGGCATCTCCGGGACCAGGCGCACCCCTGCGGAGCTGAAACAGAGCGCCACGCGGGCGGGGCTTTGCTAGTGACCCGCGAACATCATCTGGTCAAATGCTTTTCACGGGCAGCTCCGTGACCGGGGAGGCTGCGTGTCCTTCAGGGACAGCGCTCTTGCCCTCAGGGTGCTGCCTGGGATTCCTTGGGACCTTCGCAAGGGCTGGGAGTTGCTGGTAAAGGGCTGGGGGCAGAGCCGGGACGCAGATGTCGCTGCGTAAACTGGGGCCAGGTTGATGCACGGGCCACCGGGTTTCCCCTCCCGCAGCCCCCGGTACCCACCTCTGCAGCTTGGCCTTCACGTCCCTGGCAAACACCGGGTCCACCTGCCAGGAGAGAAAGACAGAGGCTGGGGAGCCTGAGGGGAGCCTGAGGGGAGCCTGAGGGGAGCTGGCACACGACCCAGGGCCGCAGCGGACCGGTTAGGACGGACACGAATCCAGTTTTCCAGTGGAAATCGTGTACTTGGGGGGAAAGGCAAGCAGTCAGCCTCGTGGGAGCCATGGTGTGGTGGTCCTAAGTGTCCCTCTGTCCACCAGGAAGGCCACCCTCTGTCCCTGTGACCTATCCATCCCCCTAGGAACAGGCACGTCTGAAGACTGGCCCCATCCCGCCGGAAGCAATACCCCCGCCGCAGACCAGATCTTTCTTCTTCCTGCTACTAGACCCGGGCCTGCCTTCTGTCACCTGCCTCCTGACGGTCTCTGGGTCCCCCAAGGCCGTGCGCAGGGCCCGCACACAGTCCTATGCTCCGTCACATTGGCTAAAAATGGAAGACGTGGCCCGTTTCTGATTCTTTTCGTGCCAGTTATCCTCCGCAGTGGAACCGCGTTACATCCCTGACAATTCATCATTAAACAAAGTGAACAGTCCACATTTGCCTTCGTCGGGCCCTGCGTTGTCACTTTCCAACGCCTACTTCCCTCATCGCCACGGTTCGATGGAAATCCCTCCTGTTGTTCGTTGCACACGCTTCCGCTCTCGAGGTTCCTTCGTTCCGCTCAAATAATTCATCACGGAGGTAAACAAACAAAAAAAAGAGTCCAACTCTGCAAGACCCCTGCAGGGCCCGGCACTTAAAAAGTCAACTCAAGGTTGACGTGAAAAGCACAACCTGCCCTCAACAACGCGTTTCTTTCCCGGATCCACCTTCCGCGTCGGTTCATCTCACGCCTCTGCGCCGAGCGGAACAGAAGACACGAGGAGGGAAGAGGGGAGGGAGCCCTTTTTATGTAACGAAAGCAGATTATGAAAATTTCAAAAGCAGCGGCAGTGCGGGCGGCGGAGTGAAACCTCGCTCCCTCCTCCGGAGCCTGTTTATTTTCCAGCAAAAAACAGACGGTGTCAACTCTCAGGCTCCAGGGGAATTGATCTTGGAGAGGAGCGGTGACCAAGGAAAACCTCGAAGTCCTCGTGCTCAGGCTGACGGCTCGTGCTGCCCTCCTGACCCCGGGGCCCCAGAAAAGTCACCTCCCCGCAAGGACCCCGCGAGCGGAGCCCACAGACTCGCTGACAGCCGGGCGCACCCTCCTGCCGCCCAAAAAGAGCCCGGGGTGTCCGTGCAGCAAGAAGGCTTTTTACGTAACACACAGCGGTGCCCGTGTGTGGCCAGGCGCATCTCCTCAGCCCCGCCCACTTGACCGAGGGGGAAACTGAGGCCTGGAGGGGGATCGGCACCTGCCAGCCTGCGACCACGCTGCAGGATGCAGAGGGCGCCCTTGGGGTCACAGGCGCTCACGAACCCACCAGCTGTGAGCGGCACCACCCGCCATGGTCCCTGGGAACAGGACCAGGACGCAGCTCTGGGAAGAGAGAAACAGATGCGTGGCGGGAAGTGCGTATGGCTCATGGACGTACATGTACGCACACGCACACACAGCACGTATGTGTACGTGCACAGAACAATATACACGTGGTTCGTGTCCACGGCCGAGGAAGGAAAAAACATCATCGAAGCCCCCAAACTTCGGCTGACAACCTCGGTGATGGGAGGTGGCCGTTAAAATACGCACTTTGCTGCGTCCCAAGATGGGACCCCTGACCCGCTCCTCAGTCCATTTCCCGGCTGCCAGCACACGAGTCGGAAAACCGCGGCTGGTTCTGTCCCCAGGTGGTGCTGCCTGGGTCCTGGACACTGGACATCGATACACAGTCGGGAACCTGACCGTGAGGACAGGCGGGGCTGGCAGGGCCGGGTGGTCCGCTGAGGAGACCCGCCAAGGTCACGTCGGAGCCAGAACAGGGCCGGGGGGGCCGCCTCACCGGGGAAGCAGCCAGTGCCCCGGCTTTCCAGAGGGAATGTGTTTAGGAGGAAGCACTTGCACACATGTGCACACATGCATGCACACACATGCACAGTCATGCATGCATGTGCACCCATACGCACACAAGCCAACACCCTGTCCCTCTCCTTCGCCCCCGGCCCCCCTTCCTCAGGCAACAGGCAAGGTCAGAGTGGACACGTCCCCCCAAGGTGGGTGCCTCCTGCCGGCAGGAGCTCGTCCCTGCGCCCCGAGGGCAAGTCCCCCAGAATGGGGCTCCAGGAACACCTGCCCTGCGTCTGGGGGGCGTCTGACACAGCCTGGGCCACACACGGAGCCTGTCGCCTGCGATCTGGGCTCGCCTTCGCCCCCCGGAACTCCCTCGCCAGGGCCCCTCTGCGTTTCCACGAGAGCACCCCCAGCTCCGCCACTGACCTCAGGGCCCACGATCACCAGGTGGACGCCGCGCTCCTGCTGGTGCCACTCTTGGGGAGAAGACAGGGAAGAAAGACAAACTTTAAACACGGTGGAAAGTCACAGCTGAAAACAAGCTCACTATTGCTTGCACTACGACGCGAGTTATTGCGTGTGTTTTCATCCACAGCGGCCAATTTCACGTGTGTTTATCTAAAATGTAAATAGTCGACCTTTCCTTGCTTTGAGGTGATTACTATTCTAGAACATTATGCCTTATCCAGACTTTTAACTTCTTGGGCCTCATGGGCCCCTGACCCTCAAGCAGAAAGGGCACACGGATGAGCTCACCCGCACACCACCAAGTCCAGCCCACAGGCAGACGTGCACCAGGCGTTTTCAGACAAAATTACGTTCGTCTTGCAGTTACCAGCTCCGCTCCAGGCTTCCCTCAGAAGCAGGGACACGGGGAAGGAGCTAAAATCACGACTAGCGCTACGGCTTTTTCTGTTTGGTTTTGTGTTTTCCGAAGTGGCAGCCTGGGAGCCCGTCTGCAGGTAAGTCCGGGGGGTGCGGTGCCCGGGGCCACCTGAGCAGGGTCCCGCCAGCAGGGGGCTCAGCAAACGCACCTGAGAACGCGTCCACCAGGAACAGGGGGTCCTTCACTTGTCTGAGGCCGCAGATCAGGAGGAACACGTGCACGTCAGCAGCGCTGCGGTCAATCTCTGCACCGGGAGAGGCCGGGGCACCCTCAGTGGCCAGCACCGGCCTCCGCAGGGCAGCTCTGACCCCACGGGGCTGCCCCTCACCCCCACTAGCCCTCAGTGGAACCAGTTCTTGTGTTATAAAGCGTAGTGGTAACATGATAACTTCGTCAGGCAGGTCGGCTCCCTCACCGTCTCCCCGCTCACCTGCCCGCTGGAGAAAGGCGTCCCAGCTGAAGGCGGCGCTGGGCGCGGTCGCGATGCCTGGCAGAGGGAACAGAGGCCAAGTTCCTGACGCTGAGAGTAACCGGCTGTTCCGCGTGACGGTTACCCGGCGGTCGGACCGGGTCCTCTGAAGTCCCTTCAGGTCCTTACCAACAGGTTATCTCGGGAGCGGAAAAACTCTGGAGCTCCATGAAAAGGAAATCACGCCCACAGGGCACCTCGGGGGCCGATCCTGAGACCCGCCCCACCCCTGCCCGGCACAGCCAGTGGGGCCCCTGGGCCCCCGCTTGGTCCGGCTGGAGAGTGAGGGTCAAAGAGCTTAAAAAGGGAGTTGAAAGTGCGTGCGGCGGACGGAGGCTGCGTTGCAACCCACGCGAGCTGGCGCCGCCCTGCTGACCAGCGCTGCCCTCGCGGTGCCTCCGGCCACGGCAGAACCGGGGCGCCAGCACCCCCTCCCCCGGCACTCCCGCGCCTTCCGAGTGCACCTTCCATAAGTGGGGACTCTGAGCAGCAGGGAGGGCATTCGACGGGTGACCCCAGCTCCAGCTGTCACGGGAGCCCGGGGTGTGTGTGGGGGTCAGTGGGGTGTGGCCTCGGTCCCTGCGCTGACCTCTGTCTGCAATCAGCCCCAGCGTTTCAGGAAAGGACTTTGCCAGACGCGGTGCTTCTCCTGGTTGGAAGGCGCAGTGACCTGCGTTTTAAACTATCACGGCACCATTTCCTCCTAGTTATCTTCTGTGCGAACGTTAGGAAACAACCCACAGGCGTCCATTCCCTGAGCGGCTGTTCGAGTGAATCTCGGATGGCATTTGAATCCACCCATCGATGTTTCAGTACGTGCCTCCGACACGGAAGGGCAAAGTGTTTGTTTTTGTTTATTTTCCCCAAATAGATTTTAAAAGTCTTACCTTGAGTCTGGACATAGATCTTATCCTTGACATGCGGCTTTTGAAATGTGGGGAGAAAGGAAAAAGGAGAAAAAGGAAATTCAATAGGCTGTGACCCCTGCTTTTCAGAAGAACACGAAGGCCGTACAGAACTTCCCATGGAGAACGTCACAAAGCGCTATCCGCACGGTGGGGCCCAGGCTCCTGAGCGCGTGAGGGCCAGGAGCAACCCGTGCTTTTCGTGGGGACGGACGCAGTGAAAATGCGGCATCTATGCCCTGGCTGGTGACACAGTGGATAAGGCGCCGGCCTGCGAACCCAAAGGTCACAGGTTCGATTCCCCAGCCAGGGCACATAACCAGGTTGCAAACCAGGTCTCCAGTCAGGTCCATGGCTGGAGGCAGGTGAAAGGCAACCATACATGGATGTCTCTCTTCCTCTCTGCCTCTCTCCCTTCCCCTCTTTCTAAAAATAATGAAAAAATTTTTAAAGAAGAAAAGAAAAGAAAATGCGGCATCTAGAAGAGGATTCGTGCAGGGAGCCAAGGGTCTTAAATTAGGGAAAATACAACTTTAGACCTTTGTGGTCACCGTGTTCGCTAGAAAAATTATTGAGGCTCAAACGAGGAACAAGCCCGTGACAGAGCCCATCCGGCACGGACATTGACACGGAGGGCAGACGTGGGGGGAAACGTGGTGTGGGAATACCTGTCCTTGCGTGGGAAGAACGCAGTGCCCCCCACTTTGGAGAAGGAAGAAGGGGGTGAGGAGGGAGGGGAGGAGATGGGAGGAGAATGGGGGTGATGAAGAAGGGGGAGAAGAGAACTCAACGTGTTGGGAACGAGACAGCGGTGCCACGGGGGGCCCGGCTCCTCCAGGCGTGGGAGTGGACGACTTTTCCTACCTGGAAAAGAGAACTTTGCGTGTGTGGTGTGTCAGTCCGTGTACCTGACCATGTGTCGGTGTGTCTCTGTGTATGTGTGCGTCTGCGTGTGCCTGCGTGCGGATCCAAGTGCGCGTGCATGTGCCTGTGGGAGGGGTGAGGGAGGAGTCCCCATCTTCAGGGTCGACGGAAAACCGCTACTGAATCTGACCATCACGAGACTCCCAGTCCTCTCGGACGGACAGACCCCTGCAGACACCCCACGTGGACCGGGGGTCCCTTTAGGCCTCTCCGTAGTGGACCAGCAGCCGAGCAGCAAAGCCAAAAGGTTTCCCCTTCTCTGCTCACACGACCTGCCAACACCACGCTTTCCGCGCGCAGGGAGCACGCACGGCGTCCGTGCGCAGTATCACGCTTCACGGGCGGGAAGAAGGTCAACGTTTATTTTGAAGTCACACGTTTGGAAGGTGGCGCCCTTGGAAGGGCTTTTACAATAGTCCCACCTCGTGGAAAGCGTGACGGGGCGCCGGGCGCTGTTCCGGGGACCCGGGTCTCTTCCTTTCTCCTTCTGCTGCTTCCCTCACAAATCTGTTTCCAATCAAGGACAGAAAACGAGGCACGGTCTTGAAAAGGGAGGCGCACAGCCTCGTCCCTGGGCCCTCGTCATTGAACGAGAGCAAAGAAAGGTTTGCCCAGGACAGAAGGCACCCAAGGATGCCACGGGGAGGCAGCCTGAGGACGGGGTGGGGTCCGGTTCCACGTCGCCCCCCAGGGCCACAGGCCACGGATGAGACTCAAGCCCCCGCGTGGGAGTGCGGGGCTGATCCGGTCCCGTGGTCGGGGAAACGGGAACCGCAACTGGCCGGTTCTGAGAAAAGCTAAAAACAAAAAACAGTTCACTCCGCAGTGTCAACCGCTCAGGTCCTTGTCGATGTTCCTGGGCACCCCGGGGGCCCCTCTCTGCCTTTGCAACTTGGGGCTCCAGTGACCCCATCGCTAGCTCCCGAAGTGTGCGCTGCAGGTGACGCCAAAGGTGACCTTGCGGCCGGGCCCGGCACGGATGAGTTTTCCATCCCCTGAGTTATTGTAACACGTTTCCATTCCCAGGGATCTCAGCTGGGGGGAAAATTGCAAAGAACATTTGCATTTCCATCAAGAGATCTCGGAGGAAAAGCCAATCTTAATAGAAGTTATTAAAAAGGAATAGCTTCTCGGGGCCCTGCGGGGAGAACCCCTGAGATTCTCTCTCGGGGCATCTGTGGGGGGGGGGGGCAGCCAACCTGCGAGTCTGAGGGGCACCCTGGAGGCAAACGCACGGAAGGTTCCCTACAGTAGATGCTGTCAGAAAACACGCGGTCCTGCCCCTGCGATTTTCGGAGAATATCCGATACTGAGCGACGGGCCACGCAGGAAGACAGTGATGCCGTAAGTGGTTCCAGGACAGCTGGCTGGACGTTCAGCGGCGTGTGGCCCGGCCGCGCGGTCCATGGGGCAGGCGCTGGCCCGCGGGGTCACCGTCTGGGCGCCCCTGGGCCCCGGGGAGCCCTGCCTGCCTCCCGGCTGTGCAGCACCTGCTCTGGCCAAGTGACTTTCCTCTGCAAGAGCCAACGCAGATTAGGCCCCAGAAGCCGGTGACTCAGATTTTCCCAATTTAAAAATAAACCACTGAAACGTAACCCCGCCAGGTCGCTGGGCTCCAGGGGACCAAGGAACCATTTCGGTCATCAAGCAATATTTACTCGGGCTCATAGGGTCCAAAACCAGCTTTTAAAGAAGTCAGCGCGCTCAGGGAAGGGCCGCTCCTCAGACGCTTAGCGGGGACGCGTGAGAACGCACCGCAGGCTTTTCCCAGGCCCGTGAGGCTGGACACAGAGGAGACCAGACCGTAAGGCGCTTCCGCGGGGGGGAGAGCCCCTCCTGTGCGTCCCCTTTGTTTCTCTCACGTGGGGGGAACTATGGGCACTTCCTGGTGAATTTGGACAAACGTTTGGACCAGACCTAGATGGGCTCCAATTAGCATTTTGCGTGTCTGCTGCCCGAGCAGGAAATCCAAACTCGACAGACAGCTGGACCTTTCTGTCCACCGAGTCAGCGGCACAGCGAGGCGCGTGGAGCGGATCAAACTCCTGCGGCCGCCCCGTCAGGTGCAGAGCATGACACGCCGGGGAACGCTGCACGCCCAGGGGGGACTTGCGTGAGGAACCCCCGCCGCGTGTATGCACCTGCCACGGAGCCCGGCCCGGCCGCCGGCCGCGCCGAAGAGACGGGCCAGCCAACCAAGTCCGACACAAACTGCGCTTCCAAAGCGACGGCCTGAGCCCAGCGAGGCATTTCGAAGTGAGGGGGTAAAACACGGCCGTCTTCTTTGCGGCCCAATCACACTAATTTTTGTGGAAGCAGCAGGTGAGGTCCCACACGGCAGCCACATGACTGAGCATCTGACTGACAGCTGGTCAGAACAGAGGGGTGGGGGGGCCCTAAGGGTCAAGTGCACCCTGGGTTTCCAGGACTTAGGGCCCCAGGGTGTGAAATAGCTCACAGTCCTCTTGCAAGTTGCAATGATAAGATTTGGGGTCTCGTGAGTTGGCGGTAAAGAAATTGGCCTCGACCCCAGGATGGGTCTGGGGGAAAAGCCTGCGTACTCTGGGAACTCACCTCTGGGACACCTGACGGTCCCAGCTGCCACCCGTAGCCTCAGGTGGGGGCTGGCCATGCCAGGAAGACTGACCACGTGATTCTGGGTGGGAACTTGGGGTCCAGTAGGATGGGGGAGAAAGACTGGGTCCAGCCAGGCGGGGAGCGGATCACCAGTCCCTCACGCCCACGTCAGGGCCCCAGGAAGGATGTCGGGCCACCAGCTCGGGTGGGCCTCCTGGCCGGCAATGTTCCCTGCAGGTCACATCAGGTCAGTACCGGGGTCCTGGGGACAGAACGAACCCCGTCCTCCAGGCAGTTGGGTAAAATGTAACCATTCAAACTAGTTTCGCTTGTTTTCACTGACTTTCGAAAAATCTGGCTACTGGGATGTTCACAAGGAACCACCCCCTGCTCCCCGACGCGGGGACAGCAACGTTAAAGACAGACGCCACCCCACAGCGACGCAGGTAACCCCTCAGACGCCGCGTGGCCGCTCAGAACGCGCGGATACAACCCGGGCCTCTCCGGGGACCCATTCCATCGCGGGGGGCAGACGTAAATACGGCTGAGTAATGAACCTACATATTAGGCACCCGCAGTTTTTATGGCCAAAGCTGACCCGGGGACGGCACGGAGCTGAGCTTTCTTGAACAGTCACCCACGGCGCGAACCGGAAAACGGCCCAAAGAGCTATGGGGACGCAGGCTTGCGCTTCGACGTAATCACCAACGCCTGCCCCTCGGGACTCGGTAACCCACCCATCCGTCCTTCCGTCCATGGCTTTTGATTGCAGCAGCGGTGGCGGCGGCGCCAAGATGAAACCGTTGCGGTGGGTTTCCCGGTTCCTCCTCCGCGGCCCAGCTCCTTCCTGTGGGAGACCGTCTCCCGGAACACGGGGCTGCAAGGGGACCCGCCTGGCCCTGGGTCCCCCCCGTGCCCGTTGCCACCCTGCCATCCTGAGCCCGGTCCGTCTGGCAGTGACACAGCTCCTGCCACGGCGGCAGGTCAACGCGCAGAACCATCCTTTTCCTGCCTCGGCCGCCACCTTGACACCAGTCGCTGCCAAGCCTCTGCCTTCAGCCGTGCGGACCCTGCGGTCACATCGCACTGCTTCGGCCACGGCGCTGGTCTCCTCTGCCCCGCACGGGTCCCTCACGCCCGTGTGGCCCTGCACGACCACGGAGCTGTCGTTGGGTGAGGCTCCCGGCCTCCAGAAGGCGGCGCGTTTCATCACACGGTATCCAAGCGAAAGAAAGAACGAAGAAGGAGTCATGTGTCAACGGTGTGGTCACCCTCATCGGGAAGGTGGCCTTGGGATGGGTGGGGGCTGGAACTTCCCGACGCGCCCATTTCTGCGCGGCACTGGTGTGGGCTCCGCCGGAGGGCTGCCCTCTGCTCTTCTCGGAGTGACCGGCTCGGGTCCCTCCGTTTCAAGAAACCGTGGGCCAAACGCCCAGGTCCAATGTCCTTTCAGATGAAAAAACCACGTCAACAAGGAGCTGCTTCACCTGCAACTCACGTGCTCCATGCAGACCGCGCCGCAGGGCTTTCTGTGTCTTCCCGTTTCTGCACACGGGACGTTTTTAAAAAGGGTTCCAAGGTGAATGTTTGATGGAAGTAATCGTGGTTCAGGTGCGTGAGGGCTTTCTGTCCCGCGATGAGCCGCCCCTGGGATCTTGCCGAGGGTCCCGTGTCAGTTCCCCTCCCGGGACTTCCAAGTGGGGAAAGGGCCAGCGGCTCCTTAGCGCGGTTGCAGAAACCAGTGAGACTTGGCCGGACAGGCCCCGGGACCCCACGCTGCAGACCACCCTTGCACAGGGGCTCCAGGCGGGCAGACGGGCAGACGGGCACCCAGGAGCCCGGAGCTAGTCTTCCTGGACCCTGAGGCTCCTGGGCAGTCACATGGAGCTGAGAAAGGACACCTCACGTTTGCACTGGGGACGTGTGGCTAAGGGGGGGGGGACATGCTCCCTCGATGGCCCTGCGGGTCACCTCCTGTTCCTGCGCCATCAACTGGGCCTTCGGACAGGACCCACGGTGGCACCGAAGGCTGAGTTTGTCCTCGTCCCAAGACAGCTGTTTCCCAGCGCTCGGTTTTACGCATGGAACACATGGCAATTCCATGAAGAAGGCTTTGGGCCTGTGAGATTTTCCCACAGCAGCAACACGGGCCCCACGGGTGGGCTGGCAAGGGGCCAGCTTGGGGACCGGCCCACGGGGACACCGCTGCCCGCACGCCTCCGGGGTGGCTCTCCATTTCGTTTTGCAGGGTCCTGGCACCTGTGCCCAGTCCTCGTGCACCGGACGGTCAGTGAGCACATTCCTTTGTAGAGCTACAAAGTGCCCAACTCTTTACAGCTCTTCCAATAAATATGCCAACTGGGACCCCGAACCCATCTGCTGAGAGACGCACTTCCTGGTGTGGGAGGCCGGCAGACCACCCCACAGACAGCAGACCACCCCACGGACGGCAGACCACCCCGCGGCCGGCAGACCACCCCGCGGCCGGCAGACCACCCCGCGGCTGGCAGACCACCCCACGGACGGCAGACCACCCTGCGGACGGCAGAACACCCCGCGGACGGCAGACCACCCCGCGGACGGCAGACCACCCCGCGGCCAGCAGACCACTCGGCTCAGGCAGACCACCCCGCAGCCGGCAGACCACCCCGCAGCCGGCAGACCACCCCGCAGCTGGCAGACCACCCCACGAACGGCAGACCACCCCATGGCCGGCAGACCACCCGGCTCAGGCAGAGAACAAAATGTGAGCCAAGGAGCGGCTGCGCTGTTGTTGCTGTTGAATCGCCACATCACAAAACCAGAGGCGTTTTTAAGAGCAGCGACACAAATAAAAACATCAATACGTGGGGAACAGAACGGGGACAGGAGCTGGAAACGGGGGTGTGGGCGGGGACACCAGCAGTTCCTGTCTGTCCCCCGAAACCGCACCCCGAAACCGCACTCACGTACCCAGTGCAGGCTCGCCGCGGCCTTCATGGCCTCCGTGAAAGCGACAGCAAACCTGGGAAAAGGAGCAAAGGGAGGGAGGTTCAGGGGCATGACCGCAAAGCGGCTCCGGGGACAACGGTGACAGGCAAGGCACGAAGCGCCGCTGAGTGTGCAACCCGTCTCCTGTACCCCCGGCCACCGGCCGCCAGCTTTCCTCACGGCGCACGTCCGCGACACTGCGCCCTGGAGAAGTAAACACCTGCAGCTCGAAGTGCCCTGTGCTGCAGCCGCCACCGCCCGAGGGCAGAGAAGCAACGGGGACACCAGTGTGCCGGGCGCAGGGGGCATGGGGCCCGCAGGGTGTCCAGGGACCGTCCCAGGGCCGTCAGCCTGCCCACTAGCATTCAAGGCTCACGGGGTACACACGGGTGACGACTGCCAGCGTGCACAGTGTAAGGAACCATCTCTCCAGAGGCAGGACCAGAGACACACAGGGTGTGCCAGGAGCACCTCAGGGTGCTAAGCGTCTCCAGCGGCCACCACAGGGGCCACCTGAGCCCCGAACAGCCGCAGACGAAGGTGAGATAAGTACCCAGGAGTCTCAACATGTCATGGAGGTGAGAGTCTCAACCAGTCAACAGGGTTGAACAGACAACTGTCCCCTGTGCGGAATTCCCTGGACCAACGTAGCAGCGAGGGACCACGTGAGGCCCACGCAGCGGGAATGACAGTTGAGGCTCAGAGCCTGTGGGGGTCTCCTCGCCAGCAGTGTGCCCCCCCGAGTCCTCCTCGCCCTCCTGCAAAGGGTTAACCAATCCAGACACGGCCTGGGGCCCATGAGGCTGGGTGGCGAGCAGACGTCCCTGAGCCCGCCCACCGTCCCGGCTGCACGGCCCCTCCGTGGTGCAACCTGCGGGCAGGACGGCGAGTGACCCGCTGCCTTCAGTGTGACTTCCTGCCCCGGCTTCCCCTGAACAGGGGCGGGAGACACAGATAAACCGCGTTCCGGGGCGTGAGCGTGTAGAAGCGGAGAAAACCGCCATCGACGGCCCCGCTGCTTCTCCCAAGCAGGACTGTTTTCCTCCTGCGGGACAGCGGGGTGCCAACGGCGTGGGTGCAAACCTGGGGAAGCGGGGAGGGTAGGAGACACACCTAGAAAACTGTAACGATCAACTGAACGATCCTGCGCTGCGGAAGATGTACCCAACGGCAAGGACCGATCACGGCAAAACAGAAATAAACGCGACACGGGAGAGAAAAACAGGAGTGGAACGAAGGCAGCGCTGCTTTACGAGGTAAGAGGTACACCTCCCCAGCCCGCAGCCCCCCGGGCCTTGGCGTGAACTCCATCTAAAAGGGTCCACTGTGCCACGCCCCGACCGGCCCCCAGGTGGTACCTGGCTTCTTCAAGGACCTTTCCCATCTCTTGTCTTTTCTCTCCCTGGTTCACATCTTCGTTGAGGTCGGTGCCTCCAAAGATGATTCCGAAAGGGATCCGGTGGCCTGCGCGGTGAGGAAGCAGAGGGCTTTGGGCTCAGCCCACCCCAGCGACACTAGAGGCAGGTCCCGGGGACCCAGGGGCTGCGATGGGCCGTCCGTCTAGTTCTATCCAGCTGCCCTGCAGGGCGGCAGGGGTGGCGGTGACAGACGGGACACTTGCGCCGCTGGGGTCAGCCCCTTTGGACGCTAATCTGCTTTATTGTCCGAGCACACGAAGGAGCTGCTCCCACCCTCTACCCAGCCAAGCTGACCGCTCCTGGCAAGCAGGTGAACCGAGGTTTCTAACAGGACAAGAGCTTCGTTCAGACCGAGTCCTGTGCGGCTGGTGACAGACACCACCTGCCCGTCACAGGCCACGTCCCGGGGGCTCATCACAGAGACACCCCCCAGGAGGCCGAAGGCCCACGAAAACCGTCAGAACGGGCAACAGCCTGCAAAGCGCCAGGGAGATGGGCCCTCACTCGCGTTCCCGCGGGGATTTCTCCAAAGAACCACGTCTACAAAGGTCCCCCATCGAAGGGAGAGAGGCTGATCGCCCCTCGGCTGGGCTTTAGATTTTCCCCGTCGGCCGCAGACGAGCGGATTCACGCTCTCGCTGCAGAGACCGGCGCCGGCTGAGGCCGCTGGAAACCGCCCAAGGCAGGAAAAATGGCCCAGATGCTGTTGCAGAGCCGAGGGCACCAGTGTTGGCGCACACGTGTGTGAGCACGTGTGCACATGCTCATTGACACGGAGGAAGACTCTGGAGGGCAAAGTGAGGTACCCGTGTTGGTCAACACGGTACATGGGCGAACAGGAGGGACACGGGTTTCTGGGTGTAGGTGGCATCGCCTGGGTCACGGGTGAGAGAACTAACCCAGACGCCAGGTTTCAGGGCGTCTGGCGGATGGGCAGTGACCTCAGCGGCTCAGTGAGGAACGTGGGACTTGGGGTGGTGAGGGCGGCCGCCACCCGCCGCGTGCCCCGTGGGGTGATCGCTTCTGAAAGAGGAGCTTTGGGCCAGGAAATCTGCGTCCAGAACGTTCGGGAGGTTACGTCAAAGCCGGGTCCCTACGGATCTGATCTCCACAGAGAGCGGGGCCGCTGCTCCGTCCGGGTTTCAGCGCCCGCCCAGCCGTCTTGGTGCCCCTGGCCCCCCGGGGAAGGGACAGGTTACCTCGCACCAGCCGGCCTGCCCGGTAGACGTGCAATGCAAGGGCCGCCTCCACGTCCTCCGTCCGCACGAGCTCCGCCACCTGCGCCGGGCCGTGGCAGTCACAGGCGTCCTTCAGAAGGCACACGTGGCCCGCGGCTTCCAGGTGGTCCCTTGGCCGAAACAGACACACGGGGGAAGGGAAGATGAGCCCACAGCACCGGCTGCTGCGCATCTGGGATTTCAAGTCAAGAGGTGATTTGATCCAAGAGTGAACCATGCGTGTTCCCCGCGTCCTCCTGCAGAGACCACCCCCTGCCGTACGGAGCGAGGTCCACGGCAGGGGACAAGGGTCATCTACCGGCCAGCCTGGGCCCCGGCCAGTGGGGGACGGGCCAACGGGGCAGGTGCCGCGGGCAGGGTCAGGGCCACCGAGATGCCAGCGGCTTCTTGATCACCTTCCTATCGTGCTCCTCCTGTCCCTTAACTAGGGGTGAGGCACCTGTTACTCACTTCTTTATTTTTTAAATATTTTTCTTTCTGAGAGACAGACAGACAGATGAACATTGACACGGGAGAGGAACAGGTGGGTTGCTGACTGGGGGTCGAATCCACAGCCTGTCCGTGCGGGGGTGGGGGGTGATGCAGGACGGAAGGAAGGAAGGATGGAGAAAGAAAGAAAGAAAAAGGAAGTTTCTATTAGGCCAGTCCTCCCCGCGCTGTCCCCTCCCTGTCCCCGCGCTGTCCCCTCCTGTCCCCTCCTGTCCCCGGTCACCTTCCAGAGGAGAGAAAAAGTAAACCAGGCAACCAGGGGACCAGGGGACTTGTGGGAAAGTGGTCGTTGCCGCTGACCAGGCAGCTGACCACGACGCTGTAGACCTGAAACTAACCTAAAATGGAATGTCAACTGTCATTGAAAATTTTTTAATTTAAATATACGTTTTAAATTAAAGTGAAAGAATAAAGCCAAGAAGAGGCAAACAGGGAACGGAGGGAGGGGCCCAGAACGCCGGTCCCCAGCGGACCCTGCCGCCAGCGGGCCGCGCCCCCTACGCCCCCCACGGCCGCCCGCCTCCCCGAGGTCGCCGCGCCCCCAGGTCCCCCCGCCCCCAGGTCCCCGCGCTCCTGGCGCAGCCCCACGTCCGGCCTGAAATGGCACCTGCGCACGCGCGCCCGGTGTGTGGCGCACATGTCACGGTGCAGGTCCACGTGTGTCGGCCGGTCCCTCCTGTCCCCGGGGGAGGGGACGCGGCCCGGAGACCCAACGCCGGGCGCACGCGGGGAACAGACACGCTCGGCGGCCCCTGCGCCCGCCCACCTGCTGCCCGCGGCCGTGCCGCCGCGAAGGGGCCTGGGCCGCCCCCACCCCCACCCCGCGCCCCGCCAGCCGGCCGTTTGCGCGCGCGGATCGCGGAGGCCGAGCCCCGCCGCCGCCCCGCCGGCCGCTCAGCGATGCCGGGCCCGCACCTACCGGACGCGCTGCGCCGTGACCGCGTTGCCCGTGTGCGGCCGCAGCACCGCCAGGAGCAGGAGCCGCATCGCGTCGCAGGGCCATCGGCCGCCCGCCCGCCAGACCCGGCCCGGGGGCGGGGACCGGACCAGACCGGGCGGGGACGGGACCGCACCGGGCGGCGGCGGCGGCTCCGTTAGTCCCGCCCGAGGCTCCCGAGGCGGCGCTCGCGCGCGGGTTCCTGCGCCAGGGGTGCGGGCGCGGGGGGAGGGGGGGCGGGGATCGCCCGCTGCGGGAGGCGCTGAGCCGGTGGACCCGGACCAGAGGCACCAGGAGGGACGGTGGGAGGACCGCCCTGCGGGCCGCTGTGGGTCGAGCGCCCGGGTGACTTCAGGCGCCTTCCCACTAGTCGGGGGACCGCGGCCCCACCCCCCAGTCACCTGGGGGGTTTCCGGTGCTCCCCGGCGGCATCTCTGTGGATCACTATACCAGGGGTGATTGCCAGCTCCTCCCACAGGGACCAGGGTGGCCATTGTCCTCCCAAGGGGACCAGCACCCTGATTTCCGATACCTCTTGAGCAATGGGAGCTCTGGCTTTATTAAAACACCACTGGGGTGATTGACCAGAGCTAAAAAGCCCTGTCCTTGTAGATTTGTTAAGAGGTAAACTGAACCCTGGCTGGTGGCTCTGTGGATAAGGTGGCCAGCCTGCGAACCCAAAGGTCGCTGGTTCGATTCCCAGCCAGGGCACATCACCAGGTTGCAAGCCAGGTCTCCACCGGGGTCCCCAGCTGGAGGCAGGTGAAAGGCGACCATATATGGATGTTTCCCTCTCTGCCTCTGTCCTGTCCCCTCTCTCTCAAAATAATAAATAAATCTTTAAAAAGTGTGTGTGGGGGGGTGATAAACGGAATCATCTTAAAAAGGTTCAAGTGGAGAAAAATTCCATTCCCACCCACCGGCGCGGTTAGGAGCACCCCAGCCACCGTGCAGGGAGGGCCGGTTGGGCAGAAAAGACAGAGGCTGGATGTCAGGGACTGGCTGTTGCTTAGACCCGCCTTAAAGAACTGAAGTTGATTTATTTCTGGGCTCCAGGGTGGCCGGAGACCAGGCTTCTCCCAGAGCTGGGCCTCTGCTGCCAAAGTGGCCTCCAGGTGCCACCAGAGGACTGGCACCCGCCCAAGTCCACCTTCCGGGTCGCAGGAAGGAGTGCCCCCCACATGGGCCATTCATTCTCTGGGCTCCTCCTCCTACGCAACCCTGAGGCCTGTCTCTTATTGGCCGCAGGGCCAACTCTGCCGGCCCAGCAGCTGGGACATGCAGTCCCTCACCTGGGCCCACTGCCACCTGGATAAGAGAACGGCCACCACGTGACCGCAGGTTCCAGGGATGAGGATGTGGACCTACCTTTTCCCAGGCCCCCTTTCAACCCACCAAGGAAGCCCGTTTCTCACAGGGCTGCATCGTGTCCTTTGAGAGTGTCCCTCACCAACCCTCCTCCCAAGACCTGTCCCTTCTGTCCCCACCCAACCTGCTTTGGGATCACCCAGCAGCCCACGCTGCCCCTCACTGGGAGGAGCTGCCCACCCTCTGGGGCAAAGTTCCGGGACAGGCCCTCAAGGGATGTTTGTGGGATTGAAATATTTGCTGTGCACCCTTGGGAGGTTGGGTTCCTCCGTGGCTGCACTCCTGGTCCTCCGGGGACATCGGCACCGGAGCTGGGTGGACGGGGCTGAAATTCAATGATTGGATTTTCCTGGCGCCCACCGGTACGTCAGGAGATGCTGACCTGTCTTCCGGGGCCTGTCCTTGGTTCCGGTCGCTGCTTCTGGGCACCGTTTGTAACATGAGGCAGGCGACCAGCAGGATCGCAGTGCGTGAGCTTATTTCGCCCAAGTGGGTGCTGTCCAAGGGGACACAGACAACGGTGCTCTTGCGGAACCACGTGGAAATGATCACGGGAGCAGGAAGGCTGCAGGCGTCCGAGACTACTCCGGTTGCATCCAGAAGACGGGGCTTAAAATACACGCCAGGCAAAACCTGCCTTTCCTTTGATCAGAGCGTTTGCTCGGATTATGTCTCTTGTTTCCGGCCCCAGGGAAAGGGAGACTTTATTATCTCCCCGGAATGAAAGTGGTAGCATGTTCGGGAGAGGGTGCTGTGGGCATACTGACGTTGGAAATGGTTCTGTGATAAAAATCAGCCCTTGACATCCCTGCTTCCTTTCTCTGCCTCCAGGGCGTTTCCGTCCGTCTTCCACCTGCGCACCCCCCTCCCTGCCGGCGCCAGAGCTGCAAGTGCGGGGTTGGGGGGCGGGGGGCGCGCTAGCTCCTCGTACACCAGAAGATGAGCACAGAACGGTGGTGGGAAAGTCCTGCTAGTTCCCTTTTCCTGGCTCTCACCACCCGCACTTGAAAGTGATCAAAGAAAGGAAAGACAAAGAAAAAAAATAAGAGCTGTGGGTAACTGGTTCCTCTTTGCGTTGCTCAGTGAACGGGAAGCAGGTCACCAGAACTAGGTGGTTTTCTCCCTGAGGTTTTGGCAGGAAAGCAGGCCTGGGAGCTCCTGGCTGCTCGGGTGGCAGGTGGCGTTCCTGGTCCCTGTCCCCGTCCCCAGAAGAGCATGCGCCTCCCAGGGGTTCCCGTCGCTGCCCGGGACGCAGGACAGCAAGTGACCTGCTTCCAACCACCCTGAGCCGCAGGTGCAGGTCTGTGTACCTGGAGGGCGGCTTCCGGCGGCGTTCCCACCGCTCCCAGGGGGCACCCATCTGTGCAGAGGCCCCTGTTTATTTTTATAACGTGTTCTCTTGCTTTTATTACGCAAACAGTACGTGTCACACCGGCCGACAAACCAAACAGAAGGGGGAACCGCTCTGTATCCCGCCACCCGGAGGTAACCATTAAGGCTACCAAGTGTTCAGGGTTTTCCCATCTGTATGAAATAGGCGCGTTCACCGTGGTCCACGGGGTCGCAGGATGGACCCCACCCTGCGTGGCGCCTTCCCACCACCCCGCAGAGGAGGGAGCTGCCTCTGTGCTCCTCTGACTGCGGTGTGGACACGGGGATTTTCTCTTCTTGATTTTTATCCTTTTTTGGTTTGTCATGGTTGTTACAAAATGCCTTCTCCCTTTCCCAACCCCACCCCGCCAGGCGCTGCTGGGAAGGGACTTTGCAGGGGGAGGAGGGCCTGTCCGGCAGTGTGGGTCTCCGTGGAGCGGTCCCTTTCTAGAGACCCTGCAAACGAATGTGTGTGTGGGGGTTTGACGTCAGGGTGATTCCTTGTGGCTGGCTTTGGGGGTGACAGGCTGACACGACCAGGGACCCTAAGAGCAGGGCCCCCTCCCTGACTGGCAGCAGGTAACGGGCACCTCAACTGCTGCTTCAAACTAGACTCCCTGCACCCGCAGGGCCTGGAAAGAGCCCAGGTGGGATGTTGCCTTTGTGAGACCCTGAGCTGAGATGGGGTCAGCCGTGCCCGCTTGGCCCCCCAGACCTGTGCGCTGATTTAGCGTGTAGCGAAAGCGGTGACGGTAATTCACGGTAATTCGTTACCCAACAAAGGGACACAGATGTAGCATCAGATGAAGAATGTGCCCAGCGCAGAATCCTGCTTTGGCAACACCGTCTGAGGAGCCACAGGGCATCCCAGTGAGCGGGGCAGCAGGCTGTGTTTAATCCGTGCCTCTAACTCGCACCTTGCTGCGTCCAGCCTTTCCGCTATTTCATAAGCAACATGGTGACACGCACTTCACCGCCAAGCGCCTGTGCCCATTCTTGGATTCCTGGGAGGGGAATTGCACCCAGTCTAGACCGAGCCTGGTTTTGCTACAAATGACTAAACGTTCTCTAGAAACGGTTTACTTCTCATTTCTCAAAATGAGAAAACAGTCAAGACTGGGGGGACTTTTTTAGCTCAAGTGAAACAACATGCCCCTTCCCTTCGCATTTTAAAATGACTGGCCTAACCGGACCTGTGTTTTGTTTTTTTTTTCCATGAAGGGAATTGGCCTTTTTCCTCTGTGTGCACGTATGTGTATGTTTTGCTTGTATGAGCTGGGATCTTTTCCGTCCTAAGGGACAGAAAGTCATATTTGCCTAATCAGGCGGGAAACAGATGGGCTCCCCCACGGGAGGCCCAGGGAACAAAGAGGCTTCTTCACCGTGGTCAGACCCAAGGCCTGGGAAAGGTCTTTCTTCACCTCTACCTCCTTCTGGGGTCTCAGCTCCGGCCTTTGAGCTCCCCTTGGAATGGGTGGATGACCGCCGAGGAGGGGGTAAGCCGTGGCCAGGTAAGGACTCCTGGCCGAGGGTCCCACTGTCCTTTCTCAGCCACTGCGGATGAACCAGAAAATCAGGGTGCTGCTGCCGCAGGAGGAAGGGGTGCGGAGGCCACGGGGCAGCTGCCCTCTGCAGCCTGGACATTCACGTTGACCATTTTCTTTTTGGGTGTTTGTCCAAGACATTTCATAATGTTATTATTTTTTAAAGAAATGTATTCTTTTTTTCTGATTTTTCAAATATATTTTATTTATTTTTCAGAGAAGGGAAGGGAAAGAGGGAAGAGAGGGAGAGAAACATCCATGTACGGTTGGTTGCCTTTCACCTGCCCCCAACTGGGGACCTGGCTGGAGACCCGGCTTGCAACCTGGTTCTGTGCCCTGGCTGGGAGTCGAACCAGCGACCTTTGGGTCCGCAGGCCGGCGCCTTATCCACTGAGCCACCAGCCGGGGCCTCATAATATTAAGAACTCTTTACAAACAAGGCTGTTAACTTTGTCATGTGCATTTCAAATATTTTTTCAGTTTGCTGGGAACTGAAATTACTTTGTACACAGGTTAGTTTTAAGTCCTTCTGCAAGTCCATGGACTTCTCCTTCAGGGCTTCCGTGGGAGGCTGGGGAAAGCCCCCCTTCCCGCTAGGACCCTACACCTGTCACCATCCCCAAATCACTGTCCCCTGTTCCTTTCCCCTTTGTTTGCACGGGATGAACCGTAGGATGCAGGGCTTCGAGCCTCCTCTTCTGTATCGTTGGCTTTTCCTGCAAGGCCTGGCCTACAAGACAAAGACGCTAGAACTTCCGGCTGTCATTCCAGGGTGCCATACAGACACTTGTAGGGAACTGAAAACCGAGGGCGGGCCGCACACCTGCTAACATCTTCACTTCTTCAAGCGGGGGGAAGCGGGAACCCACAGTCTTTCACTTACTGCCCCCCACTTCCCGCCGGCGAACGCCCCACCCTGGCAGGTGCGGGGTGGGTCCCTGAAACGCAGGGTGGAAAGAGCCCGCGGAGCAGAGGCTGCGGTTCCCAAGCGTCCAACGAGGCCAGAGCCTGAAAACAGGCCGCGGCCAGGCCCACCGACTGGCCACTCTCCCGGCCTCCAGGAACCTAAAGTGGGGTCACCCGGGGGCCGTGCGGCTGTGCTCGCTCCGTCCTAATAGTTTCCTGTCTTGCTGCGCCCCCGGCTGCCGGGTCCCGGGCAGGAGGGCGGCCACGGGGCGTTTATTGTCTCATCCCCGCGAGTCCCCGCGGTGCTGCCGCCGAGCCATGTCCCGCGTGGGGAAGCGCGGACAGCAGCGGCCGGGCCCGTCCCGCGGGGCGGCTCCGCTCCCGCGGTCCCCGGGTCCCGGCGAGTTGCACGCGCTGCACAGCCGCCGCCACCAGGCAGGAGGCCGGGATTGCTCCGCCTCGTCCGACCCAGGGATGAGCCACCCGTTACTATCCGGCCCCTGCGCGCGGGACAGCTCACAGCCCGGAGCAGCGGGGGTTTCAGCCCCTGGCAGGCCGCCCCCCACCCCGCCCCGCATTCCGGGCCTCCGGCGGCAGCGGAACTGGGAAGCCCCCCCTGGGGCGGCACCGGAAGCTCCCGGCGGGCTGCGCTGCAGTGAACCCGGCCAATGAGGGCGCTTAGGGGGCGGGCGGTGCGGCCGGAGTGGTGGCGAGTCCAGCCAGTGAGCACGCTCTAGAGGCGGGTCGCGGCGGCGGTGCCGTGGCAAGCGCAGCCAATGAGCACGCTCGAGGGGCGGGCTGCGGCGGCGGCGCGGTGGCGAGCGCAGCCAATGAGCTCGCCCGAGGGGCGGGCGACGCGGCGGGTGGGTCTCGCGAGAAGGGCGCCAGCCCGGCGGGTCCGCGCCGCACAGCGGGCCGGCGGCGCCATGGAGGCGGCGGACGGGCGCGCGGAGGAGCGGGCGCCGCTGCTGGGCGCGCGGCGGGCGGCGTTCGCGGGCCGGCGGCTGGCGTGCGCCGCGGTGCTGCTGACGGAGCTGCTGGAGCGCGCCGCCTTCTACGGCGTCACGGCCAACCTGGTGCTGTTCCTGAACGGCGCGCCCTTCCGCTGGGAGGGCGCGCAGGCGAGCCAGGCGCTGCTGCTCTTCATGGGCCTCGCCTACCTGGTGTCGCCCTTCGGCGGGTGGCTGGCCGACGCGCGGCTCGGCCGGGCGCGCGCCATCCTGCTCAGCCTGGCGCTCTACCTGCTGGGCATGCTGGCCCTGCCGCTGCTGGCCGCGCCCGCGCCCCGCGCCGCGCTCTGCGGGGCCCCGCGCCCCGCGCGCCTGCGGAACTGCTCGGCGCCCGCCTGTGCCGACCCGCCCGCGCGCTACTGCGCGCCCGCCGCGCTCGGGGCGCTGGCCGCCGTGGGCCTGGGCGTGGGCGCCGTCAAGGCCAACATCACGCCCTTCGGCGCCGACCAGGTGGGCGCAGCGGCCGGGCGGGCGGGACTCACGGCGGCAGGTGGCCGCGGGCCGGGCCCCCACGCGCCCTGCCGGCCGGGGCTGCGGTCTCCCTCCCGGGGGCCGACCCCGCTGGAACCGACGGACTCGAGCTTCCCTTTTCGGGCCGAGAAGGGGCGGCGGAGCCTGCGGTGCGAGGAAGGAGCCTTGCGACCCCGAAAGGGGCGCGAGGGGCAGGTTTCGGCCTCCGGAGCGGAGCTCGGCCCGGAGCCCGGCCGGCGCGGGGCAGCAGCAGAGCGCCCTGTATGGGTCCTGCTGGTCCCACGGAGCCCCTGCCGGGCCGCGGCCACCTGACAGCGACACCTGACACAGTGACACCTGACAGCGACACCACGGGAGGGCGTGGCTGGGCCAGGGCCCCGGGTCTGGGCAGCTGCCGCCCTGCTGTGACCACAGCTGTCCCCGCCTGTCCTGGGAGGCGGCGCCTTACGGAGACGTGGTCACAGGTGTGACCGGTGGTGCGGGGTTGGTCCCGAGGCTCCGGCGTGCGGTGTGCAGCTTTGGCCCCAGGTGCCCCCGGCTGTGGGGCGGGCAGGGAAGATGGAGCGGGCGCAGCTGCTGTCCCCCTGTCTGGTCACTGACGTGGCGGGAGCATGTGCCCCGCCTGTGTCCCCGGCTGTCCTGTGGGCCTCCAGCCCCGACAGCTGTCCTTGTCCCTGTGCCAGAACCGGTCTGACCTCAAAGCGATGCCCCCCAGGTATTAGGTGAGGAAGAGGTGATTTTCTAAAAGAACGCGTAGGCCTGCAGGGGCTTCTACAAGGCGCTCGTCCTCCGCGGTGGGATGACACTGGGATGACATTGGCCCTGGGAGAAACTTCTCTCGGACGAGACCACTGCCCTGACCCTGCGGCCCGCGCTGTCACGAGAGGGGACCACGCTGGTTCCAGGGACCCCGGGGGCTCGGCCTCCGGATGACGTCCCAGGGTTCCTTGGTTATTGACCCCGTTAGGTAAGATGCGTTGATGTGAAGTTTCTGAGGCGTGATCGTGGTTTTGGGGCCATGTGAACACGTGGCCTGAACTTAGGGGATTCAGGATGGAATCTTCGGGGGGAAGTCCGGTTTACAAGGTGCTGTTGGGGTCGAGCCTGGACGAGTGTTTCGCATGGATGCAGAGTGTAGAGGGGCAGCTTGCTGTTCTTTTAACTTTCCTGCCACCTACGAAGAAATTTAATTAAACGTGAGAGAGGTTGGTCAACCGGGGTGTGGGCTGTTGTTACTCAGCCCTGAGGGAGCAGAGCTGGGGCGCTCGCCACTGTGCGGAGAAAAGGTCGCCGCATGGGACCCTGGACGCAGCGGCCGTGTCACCGGTGGCTCCGTTGCCGTGGAGCACAGGCTGCAGGGACGGCCGGTGGCCGTGTGGCTGGTGACACGTTGGCTCCGTGGTTGTGTGAACAGGGAAAACTGCCCAGCCAGACGTCCCAGAGGGTGGGATTTCCGGGCGACTCCGGCCCCTTGCAGAGTCACAGCAGGGAGACGCCCTGCTCTGCCCGGGGCGGAGGGGCTCTGGGGCTCCGGGCACGCGTCCCGGTGGTGCTGGCTGCTGGCTGCGTGGGGCCAGGGACGTGGCCTGGGCCTGACAGCCGGGCTGTTGCCAGGACGTCATTTTCGTCTCCTGCCCGGCTCAGCCGCTGAACGGTGCACGTGTGTTTCGTGCTGTCGCAGGTCACCGTCTGCAGTGCAGGGACCCTTGCGGGCTGGCTGTGGAGGCTGGAGCGGGTTCTCAGGTGGTGAGGTGTCGACGCAGACGTGCCAGCCCCGTCTCCCCACCACGGCACAGCCATTCTTCACGGGCGCACAGAGGACTTGCGGTAGCGACCTGAAAGAAGCATTGGTTTTAGCAAAAAAAAAAAAGCACATGATATGTTCTTTCTGGAGGGGAAAACTCACCCTCTTCTGGGTTTTCAGGAATTTTTCCGTCAGCCAGCTGACTCATTCCACATGATTCTAACCTTTCCACGGTGCTTCTGTGCACTGACGACTGTGTGTCTTCTGAGCAGTCACATGGAGGGCCCGTTTGCCCTTGGTGTAGGGCAGGGACCATGATGTAACGTGACTACTATGCAGGGAGGCTGGAGCCTGGCTGCCCCGGGCTCCCAGGGTGAGGCACCTGACCTGCTCCCCCTTTGTTTCCCAAAGGGCCTGGTTTGTGCTCATTTAGAGCCTTGATTAGGGGCTAGGTTTCTAGTTTTTGGTGAACGACACTTGGAAATGTCAATAAGGTGACTGGTACCCTGGCCAGGTAGCTCAGTGGGTTGGAGCGCCGTCCTGACAGGCCAGGGTTGTAAGTTGGGTCCCAGGTCAGACCCGTGAACCATCGATACCTGGATCAACAGATCAGCGTTTCTCTTGTTTTGTCTCCTTTCTTTCTCGTCTAAAAATCAATAAACTGAAAAGGATAAGCTGACTGGCAGGTTTGCACAGGACGTGGCGGGGTGGGTGCTGAATAGTTGAAGGCCCGTCTGTCCGTGGCTGGAGGGGGGGCTGTAAGCCGTTGAGCCGTGAGTTTGCAGTGAGTCTGGGTGTATGGTGACTGGCCCTCTTCTCGTTTAGGCTCCTTCCCCAAAAGCATGACTCATTTTTATACCTTCAGTTGGGTCTCCATAGCCATTTCCCCGCGTGCAGTTCCCCGTACCGCTGCCCCGTCTGCGGCCAGGGTGGCAGGGCCCTGAGGCCAGCTCAGGACACTGAGATCCTTCTGCCGCCACCAAGGGCCGTCAGTCTCAGGAGGAGACACCCACCCTGTCGTGTCCTGGGGAGCCACACCGGCCCTGGGCTGGGACCCTGTGTCCCAGCGGTGGGGGACACTTGGCGCCTCCTGGGAGTGTGTTGACGTAAAACTTAGGTGGTGCTGGTTCGTGCTGACTTGCAGTGTTTGCCAACACTTGAAGACGCAGGCTCCGGTGTCGGGTGACAGCGCTGCAGAGACGGAGAGGGAAGGGCCCTGCGGGGACCGTGTGCCTTGGGGTCGGGCCTGTTCTCATGGCCGTGCCTGCTGACAGCACTGCTGTCATTTTACATGTGAAAACGTAGGTGCCTTTCTCGTCCTCGAAGCTGACGGAGTTTTACGTTCTGTCCTTCCTGGCGCCTGCAGGTTAAGGACCGGGGACCGGAGGCCACGCGGAGGTTCTTCAACTGGTTCTACTGGAGCATCAACCTGGGCGCCATCCTCTCGCTCGGGGGCATCGCCTACCTGCAGCAGAATGTGAGCTTCGTGACCGGCTACATTGTCCCCACCGTCTGCATCGGCGTGGCCTTCCTCATCTTCCTCTGCGGCCAGAGAGTCTTCGTCAGCAAGCCTCCGGACGGCAGCGCCTTCGGTGACATGTTCAGGATCCTGGCCCATTCCTGCTGCCCCCGGGGGCGTGTGGGGGAGAGCGAAGCCAGGGGGTGAGTGCTCCGTCCTGGTGCAGGCCCTGTCCCCGGGGACCGGCCAGCCACGGAATTGGAACCCTGCGTAGGTCTGTCCCGTGTGCGCCTGGGGCGGGGCCGAGCAGGGCGGCCAGCTCCTGTCCCTCTCAAGTCCGTGACCTCACATCTGCGCACAGAGGGGTGGGCGCCGTCGCCCCCTGAGAGACGGACGGACGGACGACCGGACCTGGGCCCATGCTTTTCACAGTTCACCTGCATGGAGTGGCGTGACCCCCGTGGTGGTGCAGAGGGGGCTCCGCCGCTTAGTTACCCAGATGTGGGAGAGAAGCGTGTGGCACAGGGGACAGGCCGAGCTCTGCACGGGCCTCGCGCTTTGCGAAGCTCTGGGGCCACTGGGTGATCACCCCCCCCCCCCAGGGTGCCCCGCGGCTGCCGCTTCCCTGTGCCCAGGGGCCTGTCACCATGGGCGGTGCCCTACCCAGTGTCACTGCAGCCGCCTGTGGCCCAAGGGCGTGGCCACGAGAGGGGTGTGGGTGGCGCCTCCTGCGTACCCAGAACTTGCCCAGTGAGCCCTGAAGGGCCTGTGGGCTGAGGTTTTAAAGCTGAAAGTCCCACGTCCTGGGAAAGCCCCATGGTCCCAGGCACAGCGGGGTAGGTAGCCCGTCACCCCACGCAGTTTACAAAGTTGGGAAGTTAGTTAGCTGAAGAAGAGCCCTCAGAACATTTTTCTTTGGTTATTCAATGAGCCATAATTTACATGTAGTAAAATGTACCCCTTTCGGGGTGTCCAGTTCTGGGGCATGTGACTAGTTCATTGCGTTGTTGTCACCCCAGTGTGGTCAGGGTACAGAAAGTGTCACACCCGGGGAAGTCCCAGGGGCTTAGTCAGCCCCCCGGGGGGCGGTCTGGTCCTGGCCGGGTTCCTGACGGGGCATGAGTGCTGGTCACGGCCCCCTGGGGCTTGTCCTCGGGTGTCCAGTTTTGTTCTTGGAGCCATGACAGTGGCTGTCCTTCCACGGGGCCGCCGGGAAGCTGAACTGAAGCAGCCATGTGGCCCTGCCCCTCACCCTGCTGGGCACCTTGGCCGCCCCGCTGTCCGGCTGCCCTGGGCTCCAGGTCAGTGTGGCGCCTGTCTCAGACCTCCGGGCCCCGGGCGGGACCACGCCGCTCGCCTTAACATCCACGCTCCGGCCTGCGCAGCGCGTCCTGGTGCTGGGCGGCTGCTGCCCAGGGCCGGAAGCTGGACTCACCGCCGCGGGCGGACGCTATGGCGAAATCCCCTGGATGACGGGGCCCGGCCGACGGCAGGGGGCAGGCAGCACCGCTTTGCGGTGTCGGGGTTGGCGCACAGCTGACGTGCGGAGGAGCTGGACTTGGCTTCTCTTAGGACTGACTGCCCTCCTGACCTGACTCCGGAGCCTTCTGGGCACACGGGCCACACGGGCCATCCTGAGGACAGTCCGGGGTCTGGAGGCTCCCGGACCCTCCCCACCACATGCGCAGGTCGGGCCGGCCCGTTTGCTCTGGGTGGTCTGTTGAAGACGATTTAGTGTGGGTTTCGTTTTATTTTTATTTTTAAAAAGGATTTATTATGTTTAGAGAGAGGGAAAGGGAGAAAGGCAGAGAGGGAGAGAGACATCATCGTATGGTTGGCTGCCTTTCACCTGCCTCCAGCCACAGACCTGGCTGGAGACCTGGCTTGTGACCTTTGGGTCCACAGGCCGGCGCCTTATCCACTGAGCCACCAGCCAGGCTGGTGCTGATTTTAAATGAGAAGCTGGTCAGCTCGTCTGACCATTGTGGACGCCCGGGATCCCCAGGAGGGGACGTGGGTGCGTGGGCCTCAGGGCTCCTGCCTCTCCTGTGTCGCTGGTGACTGACTGAACGGGGGTCCCTTCTGTGCTGCGAAACTAGACACTGAAATTGTGTGGATGCACCAGTGACCCGTGTGAGCATCTGTGTGCGAGCATGGTTTTGGTACACGATACGCGTGTGTAGGTAGCACACGGGTAGTGTGATGTACTAAGTATTGGGTCCACGTGCAGGACGCTCCGTTTCCTTTTACGGCTCCTCTTTCTCCCCAAATTGCAACAGCAGTGCATGCTTCCAAATGAAAGTGTGAGTGATACCTGTGGAATTCGGAGTTTCACCCTGAGAGTGATTTTTCCTGATTGTTTCTCTGCAGAGACAAAGCTGCGTAAGGATAGGAGTTTTAGCCTGTACGTTAATTCACGTATGGCAGGAACCCAGATAAAACAGGGCTGTGGGCGGAGTCAGGACTGAGCCCTGAGCCCCACCTGCCACCAGGTGACCTGGTGGTGGGGCCATTACGAGCCTGGTCCCCTCCTACACCAGGAGGCTGCAGGCGCGGTGGCCCGTGGGCAGCTCAGCCACAGTGGCGCCATGAGGGTGCCAGCCCTGCGCCCGCCCCCGGGGGTTGGAGGTCCGGTCCCACGTTGGTGACCGCCTGCTGCTGCACGCACAGTGTGGCCACCGCGACCAGCGCTGGGACAGAGCGGCCATGGCCTGGGGGCCCTGAGGCCCCTGCCGCCGCTTGGTGGCACGTGGGTCCGGAGCCTGGGTGGCTCCGTCCGGCGCCCAGGGAGCAGGTGGACAGAGGGAGAGCAGAGGCAGCCGCAGCCCCTCCTCCCCAGCGAAGCTGTG
Organism: Noctilio leporinus; assembly: GCA_004026585.1. Classification (NCBI taxonomy): domain Eukaryota; kingdom Metazoa; phylum Chordata; class Mammalia; order Chiroptera; family Noctilionidae; genus Noctilio; species Noctilio leporinus. Next base: position 56,922 of record PVIW01000869.1, on the reverse strand, counting down.
GCCGGGGATCGCGTTCTGGCTGGAAGGAAACTAACTCCCTCGTTTTGTCTCCCAAAGTGAGCGCAGTGGCGTCTTTCCGCAGGCCTCTAAACACAGTCTGTTTGGTTCATGTAAGATGTCCTGCGGGGGACCGCACGTGGCAGACAGAGCGGACGACGTGCGAGCTCTGCTCAAGATCGTCCCCGTGTTCTTGGCCCTGATCCCCTACTGGACAGTGTACTTCCAAGTGAGTGGGGACGGCGCCCCTGCCCCTCGCCGCCCGCGCGGCGCTCAGGCCAGCGGGGACGCGAGGGGCTGGCGTCTCGTTTAGCTGCCAGATCGTTTTTGCTGCCTGAAAGGTTCGGGATGATTCCCAGGAAGGAGCTAGGAACGGGTCCCTTCTGTGTCCCCAGGCCTGCCTTCCCGTTTGAGCTCTCATTTTGGAAGCTCTTAGTTCTTGTTTCAAAGTTGACCTCCAGAGAGCCCGGGGCGATCGGGTAACGACCCGTCCGTGGGCAAACGCGCGCCCGGAGCGTGTGGCTGCAGAGCGGCCGGGCACCTGACGCTGCCGCTCTCGCACGCAGATGCAGACCACGTACGTCTTGCAGAGTCTTCACCTGCGGATCCCAGCCATCTCCAGCCTCACGGCCACCACGCACACGGTGAGACACGGGACGCTCCCCGGGTTCCCATGACCAGAGGGGCCCCAGCCGCCTCGCAGGTGCTGGGCGAGAGTTGGCCGCCGGCACGGGCTGAGCCTGTGCGCCCCGCGCTGGGTTCACGGCCTGCAGCGACGGTTCCCCCTGGGCCCACATTCACCGGCGCCCGCGGACTCGTGGATGTTGCCCCTGAAAGCACGGGGAAGCGAGTGCCCGCCCGTCTAGAAGTGTCTTCTCATTCGGGCTCCCACTGAGACCTGTCAGGAGGCTGAGCTCACTAGAAACAGCTCCCCAGCGAGACCCCGCGCGGGTGTCTGCCGCCTCTGGGCCGTAACCGGTGCCGGCTCTCCCGCCAGTTCCCGGCCGCCTGGCTCACCATGTTCGACGCGGTGCTCATCCTGCTGCTGATCCCTCTCAAGGACAAGCTGGTGGACCCCGTCCTGCGGAGGCACGGCCTCCTGCCCTCCTCCCTGAAGCGGATCGCCGTGGGCATGTTCTTTGTCATGTGCTCCGCCTTCGCGGCCGGTAAGGAGCCGCGTCCACGCGCCCCGGCTGACCCGCTGTGGGCGGTGGGGGGCACGGCGCCCGTCATGCTGGGGTCCCAGGGAGGGTGGACCCTGGGCAGCCTGCGGTCGTGAGGCTCACGCTCTTCCGTGTACGAAGGGCAGGATCCTGGAAGGGTTGCGTGTTTCTGACCTGCCTGGGCCCCGCAGCCCCGCTGCTCCCGGGCTGGGCTGCCCTCCTCCCCATAGGACCTGCCCACCGGCCACAGCTGGGAATCTTCTGTCCCTGGGGAGGGGATGTGCTTGTCCCCGGTGTGTCTAGTAGGTTCTGGCGTGGGCGCCTTTGTGCCACCTCCCCGCTCAGGGCCACGGCGGCTGTGTGGGCGCAGGGCAGCTCCCGGTCTCCCGAGGGCAGGCCCGGCCTGAGCCCTCAGCGCTGGCCTCTTCCTGTGACCCTCGGCCCAGGGTGGGCACGCGGTGCGGCTTTGTCTCAACATGGATTTTTGTTCATGTTTCAAATTCCCCCCAGGTCCGTCAGCCACTTGGTCTGCGCCCGCCTACGTGTTCCACCCAGTTTCTGACTGCCGGTTCTTTTTCGTGTTGATCGGTGAAAGGTTATTGTTAGTCAAAATTCTACCCAGCTAATAACGTTTTTTCCAATTTCAGAATTTTCCCTCTAACTTCACTAATAGTGTCTTGCACGGGATTCTGAGTTTCTTCATTTTAGCCCTATGCATTTTACGTTGTTTGCTTCTATTTTACGTATTTCTGGTCACTCGTATGTGAGGTTCCTTAAAATCCTAAGTTTCACTTTCAGGTGGTCACGACTTGGCGGTGACTCACCCCGACTTTAGGGGGCGCCTCCCCACCGTCGCCCTGAGGTTTGCGTTTGCTGTGGTCTCCGAGGGGGACACACTCCGTGTCTAACCCTCCCTTCATTTGCCGAGTGTTTTGGGCAGAGAAGCATGTTGGATTTTGCTCAGGCATCTTGGTTTTCCAAGAGGGTCACCCCAGTCCCCCTCCTCACAATGCCGGCTCTTCATTTTGGGTAACTTCCTGCTACGGAACCATTTTGGAATTTTAAAAATAACCCCTGTTTGTTAAAAGGGTTCTGTCGAAATCTGCGGTTTTATTCCGCGTCCACGATGTCTGTGGGTGACATCTGTCCTGGAGTCGGGGCCAGGGAGCCGCGGGGACGGGCGGGGGACACGCTCACGATCGTCCCCTTGTGACTGGGGGGCTGCAGGCGTTTGCCTCCAAAACCCTGGAGCCCCTGCCCCTCTGGTGGGACTCGGCAACCTGACCAAGTTCCACAAAAGTGACCCGTGAGACAAAAACAGGCGTTTCCGCCGGCGCTGCGCTTCCTTCCTCGTTGCAGCTCCGCGCGCGGGGCCCAGCTCCTCGCAGGCCTGTGTTTGCGGTCGGGAAGCGGCTCGCCCCCATCCCTGTGCTGTTTTCTTTGCAATGCTCGCTTTTCACTTGTTGGGAAATCCCTGTTCCTTGTTTCCTGTTGGGCAGTGGGCACCATGCGGGACACGTGCGCGGCCCCCGGGCTCGGGGCACAGATCCCAGAGGCCCCCCGATCCCAGGTGGCATCCCCGGCCCTTCTTGTTGGGGTTAAGAGGCACAAGTGACTCCTCTGTCCTTTCGTGGTTCCAGACACACGCGTGTTTCTGCATGTGTGGCAGGTTTTCCTCATTTGCAGTCAGAACACCTGACAGCAGCACCTGTTGGCATTCTTGCCCCAAGACCTGGGTCCCACAAATGGCGCCGGCTCACGTCTGCTTTTGTCAGCGGCTTCCTGTCACACCTGACAGCCGTCGTGGGGGGACAAGGGGGAAGGGGAACGTGCCGTCACCGGCCGTAGCTGCCGTGGTGACGGTGACACCTCACTGGGTCGGCTCACACCCCAGCCAAGGTCTCAGCCTCCTGTAAGTCACGGCGTCTGCTTTCTGCTGCAGACCTCGTAGCTCCAGACTCCCTTTTCGTGTATTTTATTTAAGGGTTTTGTTTAATTTTAGAAAGAGGGGAAGGCAGGGAGGTGGAGAGATACTTTCACGTGTGGGTGCCTCATGCGCCCTCACTGGGGGCCCTGGGGCCCCGAGCGGGAACCGCACCGGCTCTGCACGGGCTCTGCACCGGCGGCTCTGCACTGGTGGCTCTGCACGGGCTCTGCACCGGCGGCTCTGCACCGGCCGGGCTGAAAGAAGCGCCATTATGGGCGTCAGGGGTTTGCGGCTCGAGGTGCCCCGAGCGCCTGCTCCATGGACCCTGGGCGAGGGGGGACGGGACCCACGGGGGAGCCGCGGTCGCAGTGCCTTCTGGGGGCTGTCACTGCACACCACCCTCCTTCAGAGAATTTTATTTCTCAAGCGCAGTTGATAGGACCTCGCACCAGCAGTGACGAGAGACTCGCACGGCACCTAGTGACACGCGGGCCAGTGGCGCCACCTGGCGCGGGGCCGTTGCTGCATCGCGTCCGGGTGGGGGACGTGGGCAGCAGGGTCCGCCCGTAACCGAGGGGCGCTGCTCACGGCCGCGTCGCCCGCAGGGATCCTGGAGAGCAAGCGGCTGGCGCTGGTGGGGGAGAAGACCATCAACCAGACCATCGGCAACGTGGTTTACTTCGCCGCCGACCTGCCCATCTGGTGGCAGGTGCCGCAGTACGTGCTGATCGGCGTCAGCGAGATCTTCGCCAGCATCGCAGGTGAGGGGCCGTCAGGGCCGCGGGGAGGCTGCCGCCCCGTCCGGCTTGAATGGATGGAGGTTCTGCTGCTGGCGCGGGACTGGTTGGCCAGCGAGCCCCGGCTCCCCGCACCCCTGCGCTTCGGGGCTCGGCCGGGAGGGGGTGGCATCTCACCCGCAGCCCCAGCAGGAGCCCCGGCTCACAGGGCTCCCCCCCACCCCCCAGGTCTGGAGTTTGCGTACGCGGCTGCGCCCCGGTCCATGCAGAGCGCCGTCATGGGGCTGTTCTTCTTCTTCTCGGGCGTCGGCTCCTTCGTGGGCTCCGGCCTGCTGGCGCTGGTGTCCCTCAGGGCCATCGGCTGGATGAGCAACCACTCCGACTTCGGTAAGGCGGCTCCGCCGGGAATGGTGGGGTGGGCTGGGGCTCCGGCCACGAGGCGTCGCTGAAGGGGGCTGTGGCCGTCCTGGGAGCAGCCTGTGTGGGGCAGCCCCCCCCCCCCCGAACCCCTTCCCTCCTCACGTGCCTGAGAGGCAGGCCCTGCCCCGTCCCGGGGACGCCTGTGCGCAGGCTGTGGCGCCAGGGGGCCCTGCACTTACCCCGTTTGGTAGTTTTCCCGATTTGTGTCCCATCCTCCGCAGGCAGAGAGGCTGGCAGGTGAGGGGCGGCGCTTTGCTAGTGGACATGTGCCCATCACCACCAGGGCTCAGCTCACGCCAGCAGGCGGCACCCGGGGCGTCAGGGCGTCCAAAGATGGGGTCTTTCTGGACTCAAGGGGGCTGCTCCGTGGACCCGGGAGGGCGAGTGTCTTCCCTGTCAGGCTTCCGCCGCGGCTGTCAGCGTGCAGCCCCGTAGCCCCTGTGGACGCCGGGCCCCCCGGAGATCTGGGGGAGACACGGCCTGAACCCAGCTTGGCAGGAGGTGCACCCTCTGCCACGGGTCGGCCTCTGGGGCAGGAGACAGGAAGGGGTGCTTGGAACCCCGCACCCCCCATTTTTCGCCCCAGGAGGCTGACCTGCGTTTTCCTCGTGAGGCCGCTTTCCGGAGGCTCAGCCTGGCCTCCGTCTCTTGAGGACAGGGACAGACGGGCTGGGGCGGGCGCTGTGGGGACCCAGCCCCCCATTGTGTGGGTGAGGCCACAGGGTCCGGGCAGCAGGGCTCCTGCGAGGCCCCTCGGGGCCCTGGTTGGGGGGCTGACGCCGGGTTTTGGGAACCGATCCTGCGCATCTTGAGCGACCGCTGGGCTGCGGGTTCCAGCCCTGGTTGCGGGCTCAGCGCCTCCCGCCCCGCAGGCAACATCAACGGCTGCCACCTGGACTACTACTTCTTCCTGCTGGCGGCCGCGCAGGGCGCCACCCTGCTGCTCTTCCTGGGCATCACCGTGAAGTACGACCGGCAGCCACTGCGGGCGGGCGCGCCCGGGACCCCCGCCAGCAGGAGGGCCTGACGCCCCTGGGGTCCGAGAGGGGCCCCGAGACTGGCCTTTGGGGGGCTCGGTGCGGCCGAGTCACCTGGTTCCCGAGACCGCTGGGCAGGTGTCCCGGGCGCGTCCTGTGCCGTGCGCCCCCGCCCGGGAACTCTGCGCCTGGGGCTCCTCTGTGACGCCTGCAGACGGACGGCCCTGGGCCACGGCACGCGTGTTCCCGGCCACCTTCGTGCTCCACACGCGTGGGCGTCATCTCCCCGCAGCCGTGGCTGCGGCTGGTTTTCCTCACGGACGCGGGGCCGGCGTGGAGGCCGCCCGCTGGTTGTGGCTCCGCTGGGAGCCGAGGCCGGGGCTGCCGTGTCGTCTGCTGCGCCCAGGGCGCTGCTGCTTCAGCTGCTGACGCCGCTTCCGTCCGAGTGAGCGAGTGGACGTGGACTGTTCACGGCTCTGCCCCCAGCCGCAGGGCGAGTCGGAGCAACGGAGCCTCGTGCGCGTCCTGCCGGCCACCGCAGACCCGCGGGAGCTGTCGGGGAGGCGCTCGCGCCCCGAGGGACACGGCCAGACGGTCCCTGACTCGCCAGCCCGTTCACAGCTGCTCTGGTCCGTGTCGGTCCTGGTTCTGTTAATAAACTCTTCCTGTCGCTGTGCTTTTGGTATCAGCCCATTATTAAAAATGCCTCTGCTGGGGACCTGTGATCAGGCTGTCTGTGGTCTGTCCGCAGCCGCGTGGGGTTGGCATCACGAGGGTCCGTGAGCTGCGATGCTGGGGAGCGGTGACCCCCGAAAGCTGGCGGCCACAGGGGCGGCCCCGGGCAGCAGCTCCCAGGCTGTGTGCGCAGCTGCACGTGGCCCTCGGGGGAAACACGCACCCCGTCTTCTGTGGCGACAAAGGTGTAGGAAAACCACAGGGAACAACAGGGGAGTTTGACAGCTGGGGTTCAGGTCTAGTGAAGGCAGGTGACTGCCTGTCACCCCAGTTCTCAGAGGGGCTGGTGGAGCATGTTTGCATTAAAACTTAAAAATGTGAAAATAACAGCCCTGGCTGGTGGCTCAGTGGATTGACGCTGGCCTGCAAACCCAAAGGTCGCTGGTTCAGTTCCCAGCCAGGGCACATGACCAGGTTGCAAGCCAGGTCTCCAGCCAGGGCTGTAGCTGGAGGCAGGTGAAAGGCAACCACACATGGATGTCTCTCTCCCTCTCCCTTCCCCTCTCTCTGAAAAATAATAAAATCTTAAAAAAAAAAAGTGAAAATATTCCGGGAGGGGAGGGGCTGGTGAGCCGTCCTCAGGCCCCGCGTGCAGGTTGAGGTGCTGCTGTCGGCCACCCTGCCGGCGCCCCCTTACCTGGGCGTCCGTCCTTGGGCCGGGGCCACCCCTGGCCTCAGTGCAGATCCAGCCGCCCGTTGGGTCCTTAAGGAAAATCCAAAAGCCGGAAGACGGACAAAGGTTCTAGTCACAAACCTTTGCTTTTTGCACAAAACTGAGTCCGTGGGCCACGGCCTTCCGCCGGGACCCCAGCGGTGATGGGCAGAACGTCCCGCGGCTGCTGTGGGGGCCCAAGGCCGGGCCTTTGTCCTGCGCTGAGCCGCCGCCCACCACAGCGGAGGCCACGGGGAGCTTCACACGAGACAGCTTTTCACAGGGACCTGCAGTCCGTCCTTCTGTCCCACAGACACGCGAAGCCTCGGGGACACCAGAGCGTGACTCCCAGCCCCTGTCCTGCTGGCCGGGAGGTACCCCGTCCTCCGCAGGTCTCCGCGGCCTCTTCCCGGCAGATGGGGCCGTGCCCACAGGGGGTGCAACTCCATGCAGCGCTGCAGACCCCACGGGTGCCTGGGCCCATCAGGACCCCAGCACGTCCACACCCACCCGTCGGCAGTTCAGCAGGTTCCACACGGGGCACAGCCGGCCCCTCCCCGGAGGCTCCAGGCCCGGCCGACGAGAGGCAGCAGCTCACGGTCGGGTGTTTCACGGCCGCTTCCCACGCGCCTGGACTCACTTGAGTTGATTTCAAATGCTCATGGCAAACACCTTCCCCTGCGGCCAACGGGACCCTGGAGGAAATGACCCGACACGGGCGGTTTGCCCACGTGAAACAGGGTCGGGCCGGGGGCCGCTGTGCACCTGCTCCCAGCTGGAAGTCCCCGGGCGGGGCGGCATGGCTGGTCCCAGGCTCCCGGTGGCACAGGCAGGACAGGAGCCGCCTTCACGTGCCTGGTTCCCTCGTGGCTTCAGGACCCGGCGAAACGGGTCGGAGGAGGTGGCGCCTGCAGACCTGGCCGTGCTGAGAAAAGCACCATCAGCCCCGACCCCTGGGGTCCCAAGGGTGGGAGCGGCACCTCTGTCTCTCGCTGTCCCCTGGTGGACAGCCGGGGCTACAGCCATCGCTCCTTGAAGACGGACCAGGAGCTTCATGCTCCGGAGACGACCGGGCGCGAATGAGTCATTTCTCCAGTAGCCAGGCCTTCTGTCCCCCCAGACATGCTCTGCAGGGGCACACACGCGGCTGGGGATGTGGTGGGGGTCCCTGCGGGCAGGTGATGGCCAAGAGAGTGCAGGGCGGGTGGGCAGGGCGAGGTCCAAGGTCTGACCCAGCGCTCCGGGCTCCAGGGCCCAGGACAGGGAACGCAGGGGGGTGGCAGGACCGCAAAGGACAGGGAACTGATGTGCCCTGGAGGGGACCAGCGGACGGGCCCTTGTCGGGGACCCTGCGGCTCACAGGGTTCACAGGCCTCTTCTTGAAGAACTGGAAGCCCAGTTTCAGAGTTCAGGTCCCACAAACCCTGGACCCCCTGCGGCTCAGCGACCTGCTGCTGTGGGCGTCTCTCCCGGCGGGTCCCTGGAAGGAAGCACGTCCTGCCCTCCTGCACCCCCGCGGGAGTCGCGCTTTGCTGGCGTGAGGTCCGCTCCGACCACACGCTTCCGCCTGAATGGGTGGGAGGCCCAGGCGGAGTTCCCCCCGTGGAGGCAGCGCCCTCTGGTGGCAGGGGGACAGACTGCAGGAAAGCGACCCAGGATCCATGATCCCTCCACCGGCATTTGGAGCCAGACCTGGGCCTTCACCACGTCCTTATGTATTTACTTACTATTTTAGTATTATTTAATCCTCGCCCAAGGACACGATTATTGATTTTAGAGGGAGATCAAGGGAAGGGGAGAGAGAGAAGTGTCCATGGGATAGAGAAACATCCCTGACCGGGGAACTGAATCCGTAACATTCCAAGCAGCTGGGCCCCCTGCCCACGTGTCACCCTGGCTTTTAGGCTGTGAGGGCAGCAGCAGGCCAGCCCGCGCCCCTGCTCCGGATTCCACGTGGGAAGAACTCAGCCCGCGGTGGAGAGTTTCCTGTCCGAGTTATATTCCTAAACCCGATCCCACCCTCACTCTGCACACAGATCACGGGATCCCCGCCCACCTTCAGGTGGCCACCCAGCTCCGTCCTGCACCCCAGACCCCGTCCCCCTTCCCACAAAGGAACCTTCATGCTGTTTGCTGACGCCTCACTTTGTTGGCTGTGGGTTCCTGTCCACCACCCCCCCGCCCCCCCGTAATTATTTCCTCGATACTCTGTGATCCTTAATTACCTCTCCACCCAGCTCTCCAGGAGCCGGCGGCTGCTAATGGAAAATTCAATCTGCCTTGCAGACGCCCGGCCGGGCGGAGGGGAGACCGTGAGAAGCATTAAGTCCAGGGACGGGGAAGCCCCAGATTGTCCTCCTGGAGCGGAAACCGCGGAGCTGGGCCCCGCCCCTACCTGCCTCCACCCACCGCTCACCTGTCCCTCGTGAGAGGAACCTCGCTGCCCGGGGGGAGCCCGTCCCTGCAGGCCCAGCCTCCCTAGACGAGGAGCCCCAGGGGGAGCCCTGAGGTCCCACCCGGCCCCGCAGCGGCTCCGCACCCTTGGTGGAGGAGAGAACCCGCCTGTGAAATAAAGCACCTCTGTCACCTCCCGCCCCGCTGCTGCTTTACAAGGAAAGATAAAATTTCTTTACCGCGCACAGAGCTCAAGTGACTCCCTTTCATCGCTCAACAACTTTTATGGGCGTCCACGGCCCATCATCCTTGGAAATGAGGACTCGTGTATTTTCTTGGCTTCCACGAGGGGGCCGGGCTCGTCAAGGGAAGGGGAGCGTGGCAGCCTCGGTCAAGGTCACCTGCCTGCGGGCAGAGAAATGGGACGTCCAGTCGGGGGAGGGGTGGGCCTGGGCTCCGGGCAGGCGGACTGGGAGCCAGGAGGGATGAGACGGGGACCTTCTTTGAGCCCCGGGGGCCCCTCTTCCTCTCCAGCCTTGGTCTCTCTGCGCCCTGGGCTGTCACCCCAGGCGCCACACCGGGGGGCTAAACTGCTGACACTTAGCGCCCTGCAGCTCCGGAGGTGAAACGTCCCCAGTCAGGGGTGCCGGGCTGGCTCCTGCCACCCTGGGCGTCTGGGGTGGCAGACGTGTCCCTCCCCGCTTCTGTCACTCCCTGGGCTTCTGCGTGTCTGCATGTCTGTCCCGCTCTTCAGGACATTAGTCACCGGAGTTGTGTTCACCCCCATCCAGTTCAAGTGGCTGCATCGAGAAAGATCTGACTTCCAAATAAGATCAGGCCCCAGGGGCCACCTGCCCAGGTGTGACGGCGCCCCGGAGCTCTGCACCTGCTCCCCAGTGAGGGCGGCGCTCTGGTCCCCCTGCCCCTGGAGGCCTGTCTCCCGGGGGTCCTGCCTGACAGGGGCCACCGCAGCCTGGCGGCCAGGGTGGCCGGCTCTCACGGGCACCCATCCAGCGATCATGGGCCAGCAGTCCCATCGACTGTGGCCGGCTCCTATGAAACCACCGATGGGTTTCGGAATTCATCACTTTCAGAACCAAAGAAAGGGGAAAAAACCACCACGATATTGATGGGGAAAGCAGATTTCCACAAAAAAGCCCACTTTCTTCCCAAGGGAGACGCCGAAAACCATGGTTTCTGATGGAAAAGCTCTTCCTGGTGGATCCAAAGGTGTGACCAGAGGAAAGGGACTTTGCACTTCTGGGGTGGCCGTGTGGGAGGCGAGGACACGGCGGGAACGGACAGCAGGGCTGGGACGCGGCCAGGCTGGTCCGCCGGTGCGTCTGCTGCCCTCGCGGGGCTGGGCCATGTCCGGGGCCAGCCGTGGGCGGTCACCGAGAATTGTCATATCAATACCCTCAGGCAGGACTTCCCGTGCCGGGCACATCCTAAGGTATCGAAACCCCAAACCACCAGAAACTACACAGCTGTGCGTCAACAACACTGTCAGTAAAAGGCTTCACATCCCGGAGTGGAAACAGGACGAGAGGCACCGGCCCCTTCTGGCGGGGGTGGGGGGTGACGTCATCAAGGGGTTGCGTTGTGACGTCATCCGCCGCGCCCAGCGTCCGGGGCGTGTCCGGGACCCTCGGGGTCCCCCCGCGCGGGCCAGGTGGGGTGGGTGCCGTGTGCTCAGCACCGGAAGGTGGACTTGCGGTCGTTACACGCAGCACTTACCGGATGGTGAAGGCAGCGCAAGAATCCGAAATGCCCATGAATAGATGTTCCATCGACTGCGTGTCCAAAGGGCAATATTTTAGGTAAATTGGGTTCAGCGCAAAACCATTCAACTTGCTTTTTCGCCCTTGGACACGTCGCTTCCATGACATTGACAATCACGTGTATAGTTGTGCAAGCCACACGCTGCACGCGCCTCGCGCTGCGTGTTTAGGAGGCAGCGGCGGCGAAAGGTCCGCGCTGAACGTCTGTTACCGGTTCGGTGCGCCGGCTGGGTCAGCGCAGCGATGAAGGCCTTGCGGAAAATAACCCCGTGAAAGCGGTCACAGAGGCTCCGGGACGGCGAGCTGTGTCCCCTCCGCCCCGATCCGGCCCTCTGGGTGCCACCCCTCTGCCCAGCGGCCACGTCCGTCCCTCCGATCTCCCGCACCTGCGGCCCTTCCTTCCACCGCCGCCGCACCCACCTCTCTTGGACCCGCCGTGCGGCTTGGGGACTTTGCTAACGGCCCCTCGCATCCAGGCCTCTGCACCCTTGCGGGCCCCTTGTCCAGCTGTCTGTCCAGCCCAGGAGACTGCGCAGCCCCCCGCCTGGTCTCTGAGCTCCGTGGGGACCAGCAATTATAGCCAAGGGGTCAAGTGGGGTCTCACCTGCATCCTCTCCCCTCCCAGCCTGTGTCCTCCAGCCTTGGCTAGCGGACCACCCCTCCGCCCTCCCCAGGGGCCCCTCGCGCCCCTGCAGCCAGCCCGGCACCCACGGGTCACCCCGTCACATCTCCTGTCCATTGTGCTTCAAAACCAAGGTGGGCCCTTTGATGCCAACCGCAGAGCAAAGGAAATCCATGAGACGCGGTGAGAACGGGTCCAAGGCACCAACCGAGGTCGTTTTGATAAATTTTTTACGGCGCTCGTGGGCTACTTGTGAAATGAGAAAAAATAATTTCAAAGGTCCTATTTAGAATGGCCTCCTTTCAAAACACGAACACAGCCGCGAAACACGAAATCCGACGCAGCATTATCAACCTCGAAGGGCACAGAAGACGCGTTCTTCATTTTTATTTCCGGGAAGCAGGGCTCCAGGGCTTTTCTTAAACACTTTATTTCTCCTCCTTCTCTTTGCGCTCCGGATTTTGTGCAATAAGCCTGAATTGCTTTGCGCTCTTTCTCTCTCCTTTTTAATTCTTTTTTTTTTTGGGGGGTGGGGGGGCGGGTCAGTCTTATCACATTTCTTAACACAAGAAAACGGAGGAAAAGTTTATGTTAGTGCAACAATGGAGACTCCAGTGTGGGTCTGAGTCCTGACCCAGCGACTTCCTGGCCGTGACCTTGGAAAGGATGCTTGGAGCCCGTTCCCTCATCTGTAACGTGTGGCAGGGCATGTGCGCGTGTAGGATGCTGTGTCTCCCACAGACGGTGGTCTGAGCGAATGGCAGACGGGTGCCGGAGGGGGGGCTCGCCTGTGCCCGTAGAGTTTCAGTCTGAGAACCAATGCAGCCCCGCTGACCAGAGCGGACCGTGGCTTTTTGTCATTTAGCAGGGCAGCACGTAAGCATCCAACATGCGATCCAACCATCTCCCCCTTTCCTTTATTTGGAGCCTTCCTCGTGTAAGGAACCATACGGGCTCCCTGGGTGGGGAGCGAGAGTTGGGGGACACACCCATGCTGTGAAGGCTGGTGTCCCTCCTGCCACCTGCAGCCCTGCGGTGGGAGCGCGGGGACCGCCAGTGCCAGGCTAGGAAAACAGTCACCATGTGTGAACCCCGCCGGCTTCTCACAGGAAGACTCGCTCTGGGCATAACTGAGCCACGCAGGGAATTTCCCGGGGGACCCCCACCGCCGTCACGGGTGGCACCCTGGCCAAGGCCACGGACAGGCAGCGCTGGCTGCCCGGGCCAACGGGTCTGGGAAAAACCTGGGAACGAGCCTCTCCAACAGGAGTGGAATTTCTCCTGATACTAATGCAGCGTGGGCGCCTTGCTCTGTACATGTACCAACAGCCATCGAATCCAGCACTTCACCTTGGTCAGGTTTTGTAGCACGTGAATTGTATCCCCCAAAACCCTTTTTTTTTTTAAGTACCACCATCTTCTACCAAAAAACTCCCTTTCCCCAGCGAACCAACCGCAGCACCAAACGCACACGCGGTAAAAATGCACGTGAACCTGTTTCCGGGCGAGGCATCGGCGCTGCCTTCACGGAAGGCCGAGGGGTGCAGGCGCCGCCTCAGGGGGGCAGGGCGGGTCCGCAGGGTCCGGAACACCCGGGACCTGCCTAGGGCCGCACTCTGGGCTGGAAAGAAATACCATAAACGGGGCTGTTTTAAAATGAGCTGCAGCTGCCTTCCCGGAGGGGCTGCTGGCGCCTGTTACGCCTCCACCCTGGGGATGTTCCCAGGGAACAAAGCAGCCTTTGGAGGCGCCCAAAGCCACGTTGTGTCCCGAACAACTACTTGCCCAGATGACAGGACGGCAGCCGCGGTGGCTACCCAGGGCTGTGCCAGGCTGGAAACTGGACACATTGTTCAGAACCAAGGGATACAATGTTACCTTCTCCGCCCTTCTGTCCGCGGAGGTGACAACAGTTCTCCTTCCCTCGCTCGGAAAACGGCGTCCCCTTGGGCTCTTGAGGGAGCCGCTCTTTGGGCTCCTGCCTGGGTGGCGGCTCTTTCCTCTTCCCGGTTTAGTCCCAGGATGGGGGGGTTCACGCAGCGGGCGCCGGGGGGCGACGGGTGGAGGGGTTTCCAGGTCAGAAACGACTCAAAATCTGCCCAGAGGCCAATGGCAGCGTGGCCAGGGCTGAGTTTCCCGACGCGTCGCAGGCAGGCTTGCGGGGGAACCTGGGGGTCCCTCGGAACAAGAAACACCCGCCAGATACGGGCTGGTGGAGCCGGCAAAGCCCCCTGAGGACGCCGGACGGGGCAGGTATCCGTGAACAGCCCCCTTCCCCGTCTGCCATAAGCGCTAGAAGCATCTCTGGGAAAGGCCGGGAGGCTGCCGGAATCCCGTCTGCGCCACCGATGGCGGTCGCTACGGAGATAAAGCCAGGACGCATCCTGAGATGGCAGGAGCACCCCTGCCCGCAGTCGGGGTCCCCCGGGCGGCCGCCCCACCCCGTCACGTCCTCTTTGCCACAGACACGCCACTCCTGAAGGGCTGCCCCTCGGGCTGTTAAAAAACTCGGCTGGTTAGCCTCAGACGCGGATTTTCACCCTCCGGGCTCCTGGTACCCCCCGCGCACCCGGCATGCAGCGGGAGCTCCGCTGGGCCTGTGCCACGTGGGGCCAGCGCCTGACGATGTCCAGTGTCCCCGCCGCAGGCGGGTCCTGAGCTCCCTGCCCCTGCGGTGCTGGGGCCCCCCCACCCCCACCCCGAAGCTCTGAGAACTGTTTTCTCCTAGAAACACGCAGCCAATAGCCACGAGGCTGCGGGAGAGAAAAGCGTCAAACCTGCCCAAACAGCGAATGGACAGGGACGGTTTCGGAGGTCCATGGAGTGATTGTGATTTGTGTTTAATTTAGGAAAAACGCCCCCTGGGTGCTCAGAAATCAACACCGACTAGAAACCAAACGGAAGTGCGGGACGCTCACAGGAAAAAGTCGGGGAGCAGGAAAGAAGGGGAGCAGAAGAAAAGAAGGGACACTTAGAAGCGCTGGGTCTCCCCCCACGGGCGGCAGACGGAGCCCCCCGCCCGCCGGACCGTCCCCCGCACAGGGACGCTGACCTCGGACGCAGCCGACTCTCCGCGAGCCCTCGTTCTAGATTCTGCGTCTTCATTGGAAATAGAAACCGGTGGTTATTTTTGTCTCTTTTTATTCGTCGTTTTTGCATTTTTTAACAAATTTCTGGCGGCCCGAGGGCGGCACACGTGGGCTGGTAAGATCACCAACCCGGCCGGCCGTGCCCGCGTTGCCCCGCCGACCCCTGCAAAACCTGGGTTACAAAGAGGCCTCTTCTTGCCTTCACCACAACCCCACGGGCCTGGGAGGGGCCCTGGCGCCCCTGTTCAACCCTCCGTGACCCCTGGTGGCCACCCTGGGGCCCCGACTCCTCCGGAGGCGTGAGGAGGCCAGGCGGGGGGCCCTACGTGCTGTCCTCCAACGTCTCCAGGTAGCTTCTGAGCTCGTGGGGGGCGCCCCCCTCCAGGTCCCGGCACACCCACTTGATGTCCTCCTCCCCGCCGCGGAGGGCGCAGTCCCTGGGGCCACCGGTGTCGGAGGCGATGGCGGGGAAGGGGGTGAACGCCACCTTCTTCCTGGAGGAGGTGGGTGAGGGCGGGGGTTCCGGCGGCGGGTCCCGGCCCTGCCTGCCCCCCGCCGCCGCCGGCCTGCGCCCCTGGCCCGGCACCCGCTTGGGAGAGGAGCTGCGGTGGAGCAGGCGTTTCCCGTCCTCGCCGCCCCCCGGCCCGCGGTCCAGGACGGTCGTGCGCTGCTGCGGCCGCGCGGATCCCTCCGCCGCGCTGTCCCCGAGCTCCGCCGAGTGGCCCAGCCACACCCAGTCGTGCGAGTGGGTCACGGAGGCCTGGCCTTCCAGGGGCACCTGCTTGTGGCGGAACCGCAGGGCGAAGGCGGCGCAGTTGGCGAGGAAGACCAGGATGGCCAGGCAGAAGACGCCCAGCAGGGCGTACATGCCGATCTCCAGGTCGCCCAGCCCGCGGGCCGCCCGCGCCAGGCCGCTGTCCCCCAGCCCGGCCCCCGCCTGCGGCAGGTCCGCCGGCGCCGGGAAGTTGCTGAGGTCGATGGGGATGGTCTGCAGCGGGGCCTCCCCGGGCGGCCGGCTGTCCTTGTCCCCCCGGTGGTCCAGCAGCAGTGACGTGGCCGTGGGGCCGCCCCGGTGGGCCCCCGCCTCGCGCTCCAGCGACGCGCTGCCCGGGACGGGCCCGTCCTGGCCCGAGCGCTCGGGGTCCGGGCCCCTGGGCCGCCGGTCGCTGGCCTGGTTCCTGATCTCGGCCTCCCGGGCCTCGTCCCCTCCCGGGTCGGGGCTCCCGTCCCTGGGACCAAACCGGACCCTGACGTGGCCGACGCCCACGGCCAGGACACTCCTGCGTTTGGACTTCTGGCAGCCCTCGGCGATGCCCAGCTCCACGCGGAGCAGCGGCCCTTGGCCCTCCCCCTCGGCCACCACGCGGGGCCACCTGGGAGAGCGGGCCTGCGGCACAGACACCACCCCCTCGTCCAGGGAGGCCGCCGTCAGGGCGAAGTCCTCGGTGCCGTAGACGTCCAGGGGTGTCACGGAGCCGTCGCTGAAGTGCAGCCACGTGCTGAGCACGGCTTCCTGCAGGAAGACGGCCTGTCAGAGGCCCCCCGGGGCCCGGCCCCCCTTACTCAGGACCCTTAGAACCGGGGGGCAGGGCCCAGACCCCGACAGGACGGTCGCTACACCTGGGAAGAACATGTTCGGCTTTCACATCAAGATCAGAAAATCTGTCACGCAAACCAGAGCAAAGGTGACGGGCAGTGGCCGCTGCCCCCTGACCTTTCTGGGGGACGCGCCACCGCGGTGGTGCAGGGAGGTCCCTGGGCGTGCGGCCGGGTCCTGGCGTTTCCTCCTCACCCCTCCGCCCCGCCCTCCTGTGAGGACTCTGAGTTCGGTGGTTCTTATTCGTTCTTATTCGCACCGTCACGGCCGCCCTTGCCACGTGAGGTGACATCGCCACAGGCTGCCACCTGCCCGCTGCCAGGACGCTCCTTGGGCACCGGCCGCCCCGAGTGTCATCTGAGCAGGGGACCCAGGGGAGCAGGACACGCAGAGCAGCCTCAGCTCCAGGGGTGTTCGGGACAGAAGGAGACAACCCAGCCTCTGGGGGGCTCTGGCACGAGGGGGCACGCGGAGTCCCCGCCGAGACCAGCTGGGGGACAGAGCAAACGAAGCCCCGACCGGTGCGCTGGCCTGAGAACCAGTGTCGCTGGTTCAGGTCCCAGTCAGGACGCCACCTGGGGTGCAGGCCAGGCCCCCAGCCGAGGGTGGGAGAGGCAGCCACACGTGACAGGGAGGTGGCAGTGCAAAGCCTGTCACCCCTCATTCGTCCCCTGTTCTCAGCCCAGAGCTCAGGGGTTACGCTCCGTCTCCCCCCTTGGTTCTGCTGTTTATAAACCAGAAAACACCCCAACGTTTCCTGCCTCCACGAGACACGGGGCGGTGACTGCGCCTCATTCTGGAACTTGGCTTGGCCACCCCACCCCTGTCCTTGTGCAGAACGAGGGGCGGTAGCGGCCGGGCCCTCTCCACCCCTCTCCGCCCTGGTGGCCTCGGGGCTCCCACCTGTTTGGGGGTCTGCAGCAGCTCCTCAGCCGTGGCCACGGCTGTGACGGCCCTGTCGTTCTCCACGCTGGGGTGCAGGGTGACAGATAGCCCGGCCACCAGCTGGACCGCCATGTCTGTCAGTGACACTTTATCATCTGATACGGTCACCGTCCTCTCTGCCAGGATGGAGTCAGACAGCGGGGACAGCACCTGTGGGGCGGGCGGCACAGGAGGCAAGCCCGTCACACCCGTTTCTGGTGTGTCCCCCAGGCGGGTCCGGAGGACGGGAAGGACGCAGCACCTTCTCGCCACACGCAGCAGCCCGCCTGGCACCTCCGTGAGAAGGAGGTCGAGCTGCCCCTCGAGAGACACCCTGGCTCCACCCTGTGTGCGCAGGGAGAGGACACCCCCACGCGCCGACAGCTGCGGCGCCCGCACAGTACGCAGAGGGGTGACCCGCTGCACGGGGTCCTGTTCCACGGGACTATAGGACCCGCTGGGGACAGGGTCTCTGTGTCCCCCACAATGCGGCCACTGCCCAGCGACGGGAGGGACACGCATGGCTGACTCCCCACACAGGGTCCCGGAAGGACCCAGAACAACATTCCCAACTGCAGGAGCAAGTGGGGGTGGTGGCAGGCCCCCTCGTCTGGGGTCTGGGGTCTGGGGTCTGTCCCGAAACCCGCTGTTGTGGGCGCTGCCTGGCGCTCAGGAGGCGGGATGCTGGGAAGGTGCCGTGGGGTGAACAGTGGTCAGAAAGGCAGAGGGACCTCAGGAGAGACAGGGGGACAGATGCCCTGTCCCGGCCATCAGAGGCTCGGGGTCAGCGGGGGGAGGTGGGAAACCAGGGTGCGGCCTGGAGAGCCAAGTGCCTCCACTTCCCCGCTCCGCCTGGACCGAGAGTGGCGCCCAAAGACCTGGGCTGGTCCCCCGCGGGGCGTCCCCAGGAGCCTGGCGCCTGCCCGCCTGCCCCGCACCCGCCGGGCTCAGGGCTGCGCTCCCTACCTGGATGGTGGTCATGCCCGCCTCCCGCCCGACCAGGGTCCTGCCGTCCCGCAGCGTGGCCACGTGGGGCTCCTCCAGCTTCATGAAGTCGGCCACCAGGTGGGTGACGTCCACCTGCCAGTCGGGCCTGAGCAGGTGGCGCGGCTGCGCCCAGGGGCCGGCGCCCTGGGACACGAACTGGGTGAGCACGCGCACCGAGGCGTGTTGGTACTGCAGGGCGCAGCCGCGGCCCCGCCGCTCCTCCTCGTCCTCGCTGTCCCGCGTGGGCCTGCGGGGGGCAGGGGGCTCAGCCAGGGCTGCCGCTCACACGGAGCTCGGTGGGTGCAAATTAACCGCACGCAGGAACTGAGTTTCTCGGTCACGCCAGCTGCCCTACGGGACAGCGCGTTTCTAGAACAGTCCAGGGCTGGGACGGTCCCCGGGGACGGGGCCCCACGGCAGGCGGAGGCCCTGCCACGCTCTGCGCACAACCTGTCCCCCGCGTCACGGGAAGAACCTGTGTCCTTCCCAGAGACAAACCCAACCATGGGTCTCAGGGGCGGGGACAAGGCCCCCACCCGGGCTCACCTCTTGCTGGAGGCAACGGGGACCCGCCAGCCTTTGACCTGGCTCAGCTCCGTGTCCGAGACCTCGATCTGCAGGGGCAGCCGGGGCGCCCACACGGTGACGCGCAGCGGGGCGCGCAGGTGCCGGTAGGAGAAGGTCACCACCGCGTCCGCCTGGCCCTTCATCTCTTTGCCGTTGACGAAGACGTAGTCGCAGCGGTGGGACACCTGCGCAGGCGGAAAGAGGGCGGGGGTGGAGTTCACGGGGCCCGGAGACCGTCCTCCCGCCCACCCTGCTGCCTGCAGAGTGTCCCCCGCTTCCTCCCCGAGCAGAGCCCAAGAAGAGGGCCCAGCGCCGCTGGTTAGCCAGGGAGGTGGCCCGAAGGGCAGAGGCCGGTGCTCTGGAGAATCAGAGAGGCCTGCCCCCCACGGGCTGCGGGCTGCCCCGGGGTTAGTGCTCCGCACGTCCCGGCTGGGCCAGACCCTGGGTGTCCGAGGAGGCCTTGGGCAGAAGGCAGGAGGCAGCCCAAGGGGTTTGCTGAAGGAACAAAGGGGACGTGAGCCGCAGGGAACTGCGGCCGGTGCTGAGCTCCGGGTGGGCCACAGCAACGTGGTGGACACCAGAGGACCTTCTCGCCACGCCAGCCTTCGTCTGCTCAGCCACCCCTGCCCCTGCCCACCCGTGCAGCCCCCCAGACCTGAAGGGTCAAGGCTCCCCTCCCCCGCTGCCCCACACCTTGGCAACAGGTAAGTCTCCTGGAAGTTAGACAGGGACAAAGTTCTTCCACGTTCATCCGTCGAAATGGGAAAATGGAAACCAGGTTGGGTCCTGGAGGAACCACGTGGCTCCGTCTTGCAGAGCCGGGTTTAGGGGGTGGGACGCACACCGACCCCTGTGACCTCACCGACTGCCAAACCGGGAGACCCTTGCAAGCAAGAGGCACGTCGGGTTCATCTTTGAGCGCTTGTTCCTCACGGCTGCTCAGGGGAGCTCAGCACAGTGGGTAGGGAAGGGGTGGGGGGTGAGTAGGTGGATGGGCGGATGAATGAACGGATGTATTGATGAAGGAATATATGGATAGATAATGGATGGGTGGATGGATGATGGATGATGGGTAGATGAATGGATAAATGGATGGATGGCTGATGAATGGATGATGGATGGATGATGGATGACGGATGGATGATGGATAAATGGATGGATGGCTGATGAATGGATGATAGATGGATGATGGATGATGGACAGCTGGACCAGCGGATGAACAGCCCCTTCTTCCTGGGCAGGGCCCACTTCAAAACCACGCGCAGGAATCATGGGGTGAGGGGACATGCGGAGAGAGACCGAGGTCAGGTGGCTCCAGGGGCAGTTGATTTGCAAGGTGCAGAGGATGCTCAAGCAGCGCCCGCCGACCTCCCTGGGGTCACCGGGTCCTTGGGCACGTGCAGCGCCCTCCTCCCGCGGAAGAGCAGGCCCACAGTTCCGTGTAGAATTTCAGCTTCACGGAGCCGTTCACGGAGCTTCACGAGGCTCTTTCCAGCCGAAGCTGCGACGGCCCGTTGGCTTCTGTCTCGTGTCTCTGCTCCCGGGGAAAAAGCAGCGGCACCACGGAGCTCCGGGCCGAGAACGGTTGAAAACTGTTGACCCGCTGAGGAAAGGTGGGAACCAGTTTCCACCCCCATCCCCGACGTGTCGTTAGCAGGTGCACGTTGTCCGGGACCCGGGCAGGCGTTGGCATGGTCGCCGGGCAGGAGCTCCATCAGCAATCGCTTCTCTAATCAATGTTGTAATTTACGGACCATTGACTCTCCCCATTTATTGCCTCTCAGGGCCCTGGCGGGAGGGTCGCCAGCCGCGCCAGAATGTCAACGCTGAAGCAGAGCGTGGGGGGCGCGGCGTAGTGGCACCTGCGGGGCCAGTGTCACTGCTGCTCCTGGCGGTGCCGCACATGTCTGGGGACCTCGCAGGACACGCTAATCGTCTCCCAAGTGGCTGGAGCGGAAGCTGCGGGACGGCCTACTGAGCACCAGAGAGGCCTGTCTGCACAGACTGCTGGGCCCACCGCGGGGTCTCAGCCTGAGCAGGTCTGGGCGAGGCCTCGGTTGCATTTCAACCAGGTCCCAGGTGAGGCTGCTCTCTGCACCTGGGGACCACAGCTGGAGCCTAACTCCTCCAAACCACGCAGCTGCCCCTCTGGCCACGTCCTGTTTCCATGGCAACTTACCCTTCCCTCCTGGTCAGCTTGAGCTCCTACAATAACACCAGACTGAGAGGTGTACCACTGACACTGATTTCTCAAAGCAGCCGGGCATCCAAGAGCAAAGTGCCGCCTGACTGTGTCTCATGACAACCTGCTTCCTGGTTCCTGCGTGACATCTTCCTGCTGCATCCTCCATCGTGGAAGGGGTACGAGCGCTGGGGTCCCATTTATCAGGGCACTAATCCCACTCCTGAGGGCCCCACCCTCACGGCCTCATCACCTCCCAAAGTCGCCACCTCCTACAGTCACTTGGGGGTTAGGATCTCAACATAGGAATTTGGTGGGGTGGGGTGGGGGGCGGAGGGGACAGACCCTTGGCCTGTCACATATTCCTTTAATGATTGTACTTGGTAGTTCTGATGCTCTAAGTTTCGTCTTTGTGCTAATGATGCCCAGGTCCTACCTCCAGAGATGCACCCGCTTATCCTACATCCCTCCCTGGAGCGCTCATGAGATCTCAGACTCGGTTCAGAAATCAAACTCCTGCTACAGTTTTGGTATTTTTTCCTGCCCCCGAGGAGATGGGGGTGGGGAAGAGAAATTACGTTCAGAGCCAGAAACGTTGGATTCCCCCGGCTGCAACGCTGAGCTCAGGTCCTCTAAACAAGGAATTGGGCTGTTCTGTTCAGTGCTGTCTCCCCAGTGACCGAAACCCGGCACATAGTAGGTGTTCAAGAAACGCACGCGGAAAAAGGGACGAACCAGAGCTTATAAACAGGTGGTCCTGGGTCACAGGGGCCCTGACCGGAGTTGCGAAAGTGGTCAAATCTGTCCCCAGCGTTGAAAGCCTGTCCCTTTTCATCTTGCTGCCGGCGTGAGCTCAGGGAGCATCCGAGTTTCCTGTCCCGGCATCTCACCCGTGTCCGTGACCCGACTGGGGGGTGTGGGGGCCCCGCCGGGGTGCAGAGGCCAGCAGCGGGCCGTGCAGTGACTGCGGGGCCCTCGGGTGCCACCCGCCCTGCAGGCGGCCACGTGCCGGCTCCCTCCCGGCTTCCTCCTCTCCTGTCACTGCAGCCATGTGCCAGCGTTTAGGTCACCTTTCTCTCCGCTTCTGTTTCTGTTTTGGCGGAATGTCCCCGGCCGACCGCACACAAAGTGCAAACCTGCCCCGGCGGGAGCTGGCCTGGCCCGAGCCTGCTGGGCGCGTCCTGTCTGTGAGCAAACAGCTCCGCCCCTCCGTCCCTCCTCTGAGCGCTAAGCGGCCAGAACAGTCTCCGCATCCCCAGGGCCGAGTGTTGCCAAGACAACCGCAGCAGTGGCCTCGGTGAGGAGAAGGTGCTCAGGTGACTGGTCCCTTTACCCGCCCAGCTCAGGGGACACGGGGCTGCTCCCAACACCGCGCACGTGTAAGCGCACGTGCGGACACCGATGGGCAGGCTCCTCATGGCCGTGTTTTGTCACCACGGCAGACCTCGGCTTGCACGCAGCGAGGTCACAGGGCGGGACATGGGAGGGGGGGTCCAGGGAGGGTCCCTGAAAGGTCACGTGCAGGGTCCCGGGGACGACCGCCCTGAACGCCCCCCACGAACGACAAGGGAGCTATTTTTGTTCTGATCGCACCCACGTTTCGCTCCAGGGATCAAAGGAGCAGAGCCGGGGCAATGTGTCCGAGGTGGCCCAGCTGGACATCGGCCGCAGGGCCCCGCGTGGGCTGAGGTGCCGTTGGTTTGTCTCCGGCCCCTGTGCCGGGGGGCGTCCTTTCCCTCCCGTCAGCGGTGGGCATGGTCCCCTGATGAGCTTGTGGCCAGAGTGACCGTGACCGGTCCCACCTTGGGCTTAGGAGTGTCCGCATTCCTGCCGCCTCTGTGGCCCCGGCCATGAGAGAAGCACCCCCGAAAGCTCCAGCCCCTGGGGACGGGGACACTGACCCTGACTGTGACTCAGGAGTTTCCTGCCCCCACTGGTCCCCCTTCGGCGTCTCCTTGTCTCTGCTCTACGGATGGTTGGAAGGGGGTCGCACGGGAGGCCGACACCTCCGTCCATGTCAGAGCGGCTCGCCCTGGACCTGCCGTGGGTGGGACCCACTCTCCTGCCTCTGTCGGCAGGGGACCCGGGCTGACGCCATCTTATCCGCGGCGTCCCCTCCCTGAGGCTGCGAGGGAACCCGCCTCCAGGTCTCCGCTGCGGGGTCTCTCCGGCCTCAGGCGCAGCTAGTGACCGGGCTCACGTCTCCGCAAGCGGCCGGGCGGCCTGCACGGGGAGGACCGTCCGCAGGGTCAGCACCACTTACTTGGATGACGTCCTCGTCTGCGGACCTGCACTCCACCGACCCCGAGATGTCAGCCACCGCGCCGTTCTCCTCCACGGACACCACCCTGGTGGGCAAGGTGACCGGCTTCCCGGTGAGGATGGCCGTGTTCAGAAGCTCGCTGTCCTGCCGGGAGAGCCACACACAGCAGGGTCACGCAAGCTGTCCCGCGGAACCGAGGGGCACCGTCCCAGGCGTGTGCCCACCGTGGGCACCTGGGCCAAACGGTGTTTGGGACAATGTCCCAGGAAGGTTGGCCGATGTCCTTTTGGTTTATTTACGCTCCCCCTCCGCCCCCGCGGTCCGGCAGAAACAGTGAAACACCTTCTCCTCTGCTGCAGGGGCCACCGGCAGCGGAAGCCCACAGCGGCCGGCCTGCGCGGGAGCGGGGTGCTGGGTGGAAAGAGGCACTTCCCCCCGGGACGCGTGGTGGGGTCCCTGCACCCGCTCACACGCTCCCTGCTGGTGGCTCCCGCGGGGCCCAGCGCCTGGAGAAGGGCGATTAGCCTGGATCACGGGTGGGCCCCGTGTGGGAAAGGGTCTCTAGCCTGGGGACCACTCTGGGCCCTTCTGTCCCCACCGGGCTCTCCCCAGAAACACCGCTGGACGTCGAAGTGGGGGGACCAGGAGGGAGGCTCCCTCAGTTCTCTCCAGGGAAGCCGTCAGCCCGCAAGCGACCTCTGCGTTAAACAGAAGCTCAGATGGAAGCGCCATCTGTCTGTCTGTCCGTCCTGCTGGGGTCCCTGCCTCTCTCCGGTGCGTGTGCCCAGCAGCGCGGTGTCCGCTGGGGCGCAGGACACCTGCCGAGGGCGCGGCGGTCAGAGATGCTAAGAATCCCGCGGGAATCCCGCTCCCGGAGTCTGACTCAGGCTATTTCGGGACCGTGCGCAGCGCCGCCCCCCCTGCTCTGGGGGATTGAGGCCCCCCCGCCGCCCCGTCCTTCCTCACCTCCCTGCCCCCCACCAGCTGCTTCCGGACCCCGGACGGAATTCCTACGAAGACCAGAAATGCTTGGAAATGGTTGTTTCTCGTGGAAAAAGGCGGGTTCCAGGCCCCGAGACCTGCGTGAAAGCAGCGCTGTCCTGCGGGACACACCGGCCGAGGGCTAGGGAGCCCGGCCCTGTGTTTAGGAGTCACCTTCACGACCCAGTTTTGGGGGGGTGTCCCCCCGCGGGCACGAGGGTCCTGGAGCCCTGACGGCGCCCCCGGGCCGCCTGCGTGTCCCCACGGCCCCTCTCCCCCACCCCCAGCTCAGCAGCCAGCACTCGTCCTTTAAATCAGTCGCGGGCAACGTGCACCACGCCCGGGGCTGCGGGGAAAAGACGCCTGGTTATTCGATTTGCCCTCATCCATGTCAATGGGTTTTACCAGCCTCCGTGTTCTTAGAGTCACACTGGAGACGTTTCCATCGGTGAAGAACACAGAATTGCTTCTGCTGAGAAGGCGGAGGGTGTAAAGTGACCGACACGGGGTCAGGCCAGCCCTGCAGCAGAGGGGACGGGGCGCAGGGCCAGCTGCGGGCGCGCAGCCCCCCAGGGCTCTCACGAGGGGGCTGGACCTTTGGCATTCAGGGGTCTCTCCAGGGGGCGCTGATGGCCCGGCATCCTTGCAGGGGGCGCACCCATGGCCGTCCCTGCAGCCTGTCCCCCGGGTGCCCCCAGCTGCCAGCAGGGTGTCCGGCTGGTGCCCGTTGCTGGGCCTTCCCGGCCTGCGCACGCCAGGCCCGGTGCCTCTGCCGGAGACGCGGTGAGCCCACCATCAGGGGTGGGGGGCTCTGGCAGCTGGATGAGATTCGCCCCCCAAGCACTGGCTCCGTGCCTGGCGCGGGCGCGGCGAACCCTGAACACGAGCCCCGTCATCCTCAGCCCCGGAAACCGGAGCCCAGCGTCGCGGCTCTGAATTTCAATGTCCTCTGTCACCCAGCCGCTCCCCGCGGCTCCGAGAGAGCGGGCACTTGACTGTCACTAATTTGGAAACTAATTTAGCGTCGCTTGGAAGTCGATGCTCCAGTCATTTAATTAAACGTTGCATTCCGCACGCCGGAGCCCGTGCGGGGGGCTCAGGGGACGCGGGAGGGGCCGGGCTGTGGCCTTGGAGCCCTGAGCGCCGCAGCGGGGAGGAGCGTGGGGGTGCTGGCCCCTCGGGAACTGGGGGTCTCCAACCCATCCTCCAAGCAGGGAGGGATAAGGGAGGTGCTCCTGTCGCAGACAAAGCTTCCCAGCGGCGCCTGCCAGCAAACCGGGGTGCGGTCTGCCCTGCGGGGTGCGCCTGGGCGATAGGAAGGCTCCTTGGCCCCCACCCGCGACCTGCCACCCACCACCTCCCAGCCCACCGTCTCCGCCGGCACCGCGTCCGTTCCTGCTTCGTCTGAAACATTTCCATCACCCCCAAAGGAGCCCCTGCCTGCGAGCAGTCACCCCCTAATGTCCCGGCTTCCTGTCTCCGCGGACTTGCCCACGGCCAGCGTCCCAGGGACACGGAGTCACAGCACGTGGCCTTTGTCTGGCGTGCCTCACGCAGCGTCACGTGTGGGGGTTCGTCCACACGGCTCCCGGCCGAGAGAGAGTCCAGGGAGAGGCGGGACCCCCCGCGCCCCCCGCAACCTGCTGCCCTCCAGCTGGTTTCCCTGGTGTGTGTTCCCAGGGGCGGGAGGGCGGAAGGTCCTTTTGAAAACCGGCTGCTGTACCCACGCTTCCCTGGGATGAATTCACCTTCTTGTGCCCATTTGCCCTGAAAGCACTGGGATAACCCTGAGGATGTATGAAGCCCTTTCCCCCAAGGCAGGCCAGGCGCTTGCCCTAAGGCTAGGTGACCCTAACACCAGGTGACCCTAAGGCCACGTGACCCTAACGCTAGGCAATCCTGCTGCTGGGCGGTCCTCAGACTCTGCTCGCTGGCCGCTGGGTACCCGAAGGTGTTTTCACAGTCATTTTGTAAAGCGACAGACGCAGCAACGTGGGCTTTGCCCGTGTGGCTGGAAGAACAGACACTGACCACCAGTCAGGTGCCCTGTCCCGGGACCTCAGTCCCCTCTCCCCTCACAGGCCAGTGGGGACAGCTCCTGTCTCTTCCGTGAATGCCGCTCCTGTGACTCAGAAAGGACACTGCGCTCTGGGCCTGGACATTCCTAGACCAGGTCTGGTCCCTGCTGCCTGGTTGGCACGCGTCCTCCCTGCTGCGGGCCGATGAGGGCCCCTCCGGCCACCCTCCTGCCGCCCTCCGGCCACACAGCAGCGCTGGTGGGACTCGCGCCCCTGGTGCTGCTCAAGGCACGAATCCGTGGGGAGCTGTCAGGGCACCTGGTCTCCCGTTCCAGGTTGGGGGACAGGAAAGGGCCCTTGTACGTGATGCGCGTGGCTCTGTCCCTGGCACAGACCCCACCCTGCGGCCCACAGGAGGCCCCTTTGATGGGCAGAGGAGGACGGGGCTGGGGTCAAGCCTTATCTCGTCTACACGGCTGGATCCCACTTCGGAGTGTCTTGTCCACGCGGCTCCAGCCTTCCGCTGGCTCCACGGCCTGCGGGGTCCTCACGGGGGTGTGGGGCGCTCAGACACAAAGCAAGAGGACCTCACCGAAGGGACCTCCGGACGTCCAGGCGCCCAGGGTTCTGACTCCTCAGAGCTCTGTTGGCTGGTTACTCAGTTCCACCGGCGCCTGGTCGCTCTCTCCCACCGGGAAACGGCCTCACCACAGCGCAGCGTTTAGCAGATCAATCCTGGGAGGGCGGCTTGTCCCCGCGGCCACCAGGCCCGTTCGCCTCCCTCCCCGGGGACACCGGCCAACAGCCCCGCGGGCTGCGGTAACAGGCCCATAACTCTGGGCGCCGCCACGATGGGGAAACGCAACTCCCACTTCGTTTACGTCCACTTCGCTCGCCGCCTGACGGGGGTGCAGGAGCCGGGCCGGGCTCACCCGTCCATTTACTTCTAGCACGAGATGGAGATGCTGTTCCCAAGCATTTGTTGAGAACCAGAAAGCCATTCAATCTTAGGAGGCCCCCCGTGGCCCCGCAGCGCCGCGCCGCAGATGAGTTATGACACCGGGCCGGCCCTGGGGCCGTGCGGCATCAGGCTCCCGGAGAAATGGCCCGTCCTGCAACCTCCTTGCCTCTGTTTCTGTTTCCTGGCTGCCTCTCAGCTCCCCGACCCCGGCCCAGCCCAGGAGACTTGGGAACCGCAGGTTCGCCGCGGGGAGGATGCGGCACGGAGTTTATTCTTGTGTCGTGTATTCACTATGGTGTTGTTTTCCGAACGAACAACGGAGCCGCCCCCTGCCTCCTGCTTTGTCCCCTGCACTTGTCCCAACTGGGGTGTCACTCCAGCCGCCTTCCTGCAGGGGCGGTGCTGGCCTGGGGTCCCCCCGTCACGGGAGCACACGCAGCAGCACGCAGACATTTCAGGGTCCCGCCCGACTCCCCGCCGCTGCGGCCTGTCACCCGTTGCCGGGCGAATGGCTTCCTCCCTGCACCATCTTCCTCTTCTTCGCAGAGGGGGCACGGCAGCAGTCACCGCTGACTGGGTGACTTACCACCACAAAGTGTCCTCTCCCAGCCCTGGGGGCCGGAAGCGACATCAAGGGCTGCGGTGTTGTCCCGCGTGGCTCCGCCGGGGTCCACGGGCCAGCAACACGCGTCACACGGACGGGCCGCAGGGGAGGGGCCCCCACGAGAACCAAAAGCAGAGCAACAGGCACACTTGGGGGTGGGGGTGGGGTGACAGGCACGCTTATCACGTTGTCTGGGGCAAGGGTGTCACCGTGGACGCACGTGTCCGAGCCCACGGAACTGTACGCATGACACACGTGCAGGGCTCCTGCGACTCGAAGTCCGTACGTGTTTTCAAATCGCAGATGACGCTGGGCGGGCTGGGGCCATCCCTCCACCCGGCTTGATGGCTACGCCGTGCCCCCCGGACCTGGCGGATCACGCGCGTGGGCTGCAGTTCGTGAAAGGCGCACGGGAGGAAGTGACAGGCGCGGTGAGGGTGGCGCCGCTCCGGGGGACGGGGGAGGCCGGGTCCTGCCCCCGTAGGGCGCTCGGGGTTCCCGGAGAGCTGCTTCAGGGGCTCAGGGGACCCACCGAAGCGCGACCCCCTCTGCCTGCGAGGGAGGCAAATGAAACACTTTTCACGGCGCCCTGGGACGTGCGTCACGGAGCGTCGCTAACGCGCTGCAGGCCCGTAGCTGGTCTGACACCGGGACAGCCTTGGCGAGCGGATCCCCCGTCTGCGTCCAGCGAGACACACGCCACCCATCGGAGCCCGGCCTCATC
Organism: Noctilio leporinus; assembly: GCA_004026585.1. Classification (NCBI taxonomy): domain Eukaryota; kingdom Metazoa; phylum Chordata; class Mammalia; order Chiroptera; family Noctilionidae; genus Noctilio; species Noctilio leporinus. Next base: position 28,620 of record PVIW01000869.1, on the reverse strand, counting down.
GGCCACCACCGGCGGCCTCACTGTGCGCCCGAGACGGGATTAAATGCGCTTCTGTCCTGGTTGCCTCACCAACGCCACCTTTCCAGGCGCCTCCGGAGGGAGGTGAAGGGACACCGTGAATCTGAAGCCGCTCCTGACGGTGGCTTCAGACTCCGGCCTGTATTGGCCGTCAGAGTCCCCGGCGCTGCGGGGGAAGAAGGCAACACCACGTAGATGCCACGTCTCCCGTCCCTGGGGTGCTGGTGAGTTCCGGCGGCTCCACGGTCCAGGGGGCAGGCTGTGCCCGCCCACCTGGCACACCCAGGGGGTCTCCAGATAGGGAAACGGTGGAGGGCAACCTCCTGATCTGCATGGGGATGACGCCTGGGCAGGTGGGTCCCTGGGACACCGGGGCCACTGAGGAAGCTGCCCACAGAGACTTCCCAGCCTTCCTCCCCCTGAGCCGGAGGACACGGCTTCCCAGTGCAGCCTGACCTCCCCGCCGGCCAGTTTCATCAACGTTGAGCTCAGCGTGGACGCCCCTAGACATCGGTCCCCGGGTCGAGCCCAGCGATCACTCCTCACACGAGGCGCCGCTGCGGTTGGCCGGACTCCTGCTCCAGCTCTCCCCTGTCACCCCGGGAATGTTCACCGTGGGTCACGGTTTTCAGGGGTGAGGGGAAGCAGTGAAGGAGTTTCACCGCAAAGGAAGATGGAGACAATTCTAGATGGAAAGGTCGGCAAGGGAACAAGGACCTGCGCTCACGGTTATTCGCTCGCACACCTGAGGGCTGACGCTCCCTGGCCAGCCGTCTCTCTCTTACAAAACCTCACCCAAGGATCCGGCCAGTCAGCCGTCACCCAAGGTGGGCGTGCGGGCCCCCGGGCCCTCCGGGTGCCTCGACCTGTGATTGCACGTTCAGCTCCCCCTGCTTCCCGCGTGACAGCAGGAGCAAAGGAGGCGGAAAAGCAGCCACGGATGCTGGGGGATCCCCAACACGGGGCTCAGGGACCCACCCAGCCCCCTCGGTGTGTTCGTGACACAGGAAGGACGACTCCCCTGACCGTGTCCTTTCCGTGAGGGACAACGTGGTGGCTTCTCTGGCAGGAGGGACTTGCGGGAACAGTGTGATGAGGGCTGCGGCCGGCGGGGTTGTGGGCAGGGCCCCAGGACACAGCGAGGTGGAGCGGCCACCAGGCACGTCCGGCTGGGAGCCCGGGGAGCCCAGCGCCGGAGCGGGGACGTGGGGAGACCGAGTCCCCAGCCCCAGACGTGCCGCAGGGAGGTCCCCTAACTCTACGTGCTACGGGTTGTTTCTCAGTCATGGAGACCACGACGGTCCCTGCCAGGAGAGCTGCAATATGCTGCACCCATGGGTGCGGGGCTGCGGGTGGCTTCACGGAACAGGCGCCCCCCCCCAAGCCAGGCGACGGAAGCAAGAAGACCTGGGTGGCGCCAGGCACTTGAAATTCGGGGTCGCTTGTAGCAGCAGCAGGAGTGCACCTCTCCCCCCTCACGTGCGTGGTCGCCTAGTTTCCTGACAAGCCAGAACTGGGGGACACGTCGGAGGAAGGAAGCAAATAAGAAGACACTCCCTGTGGGACACGGTGAACATCACGAAGCTGGGACGAGATCACCTGACGCTGAGAGAGACCAGGCTCGTGGGACGCCGTGGCGTTCGGGGTCCAGGGAAGCCGGGCAAGGTTTCCAGCCAGCACCCCGAAAACCATGGCGGTGGGCACTCCGGGGAGTGAGAACAGGACGCAGCCCGGCACAGGTGCGCCCTCCCGCCGGGTCCTACCATGGCCAGGGGGACAATGCCGGCCAGGTCCTGCTGGCTGACGAGGATCTCGGCGACGGTGCTGTCCGAGGCGCCCCTCCGCGGGTACTCCACCTGCCACGCGATGGGCTGCGTCCCCGACAGGCCGCTGGAGCCGGTGACCTCGAAGCTCATCTGCACCACCTCCTGCGGCAGGCCGCTGCCCCTGCGACAGAGCAGGAGAAACAGCCGTGAGCCGAGTTCGTGGGGCGGAGGGACCCGGCTCTCCCCGGGCCTGCTGGTCACCAGTGTAACCAGCAGGTTACACTGCTTCGGGGCAAAGGGGACGCCTTTCAGGGACCCAGGATCCTCCGTGTGCTCCCCGGGCTGGAGGGCGGCTGGAGAGCGTGCCTGGCGGGGTGCTGGGCGCTGCTGGGGGAGGAGATGGGTCCGGCACCTGGGTTACCGGCCTCCTTGCCCCCTGCGCAGTGTGGGGGGCTGCGGCCCCCATTTCAGACTCAGCAAGGGGCAAGCACGTCTCGTGCGCTCACGGAGCGTCACCGGCCGGGCTTGACCTATTTCCCCACCCTGAGGCTGTCGGTCTGGCTGCCCCTCAAGACACGTTTCAGCCACGTCCCTCCGGGCCGGCCCAGGAGCTCCCGCAGACCAGCACCAGGGAAGACGCCCGTCACTTGACAGCTGTCCCTGGCAGGCGGGACACCAGGGCACAATGAGGGCTCTATGCCGGCAGATGGCGGCCCCGGGGGGGGGGGGGGGGGGGGGGGGGGGGGGGGGGGGGGGGGGGGGGGGGGGGGGGGGGGGGGGGGGGGGGGGGGGGGGGGGAGGCGCGTGCACGGTTCCGGCGGCCGGTGGCGCCCGCCTGCGCCCTGAACTGCCCGGCGGGGCCTGCTGGACGGGACGGAGCTTCTCCGCGCCGGCCGGTGGTTGGAGTAAATAAAGGGGGGAATTTCCACCCCGAAGTGACGGTGGAGAACAGCCCGGACCACCACGTGCCAAATCAATCCTGTAGGTTTAGTGCCGCGGAAACAACTTTGTTCCTAAGTGGCTTTAAAAAAGGCTCTTACTGGGAGGCCCCTAAATTCTGCAACAGCCACCGGAAAGCCCCCCACGAGCAGGTAAGGGCCACCGGCCAGGGGTCGCAGCGTGTGCCCTGGGGCTTGCCTGGGGCACCGACACCCACCGTGTCCCCAGGGGAGGTGGACCCTGAGGGACACGTCTGTGACCACCTGGCCCCGCCTGGCTCACCCCCAGAACGTACTGTCCCCGGTACCATCTCCCCCCGCAGAGCGGCCTGACCCAGACACCTGCTCCCCTGACACCTGCGGTCCCGTCTCTGCCGTCACCCCGTTAAGCTCGGGTCACCCCCACCTTCCCGGCACAAGCACACGACACTCTTCTCTGCATCCCCCTTCTCTGCCTCCACCAGTCAGGTCAACCCGCACGTCCACGGCGGGCGCGGCGGGTGGAGGGCGGACACACCCCCGGCACCATCAGCCTTTGCAGAAGCCCTGAGCCCACGCCAAGGGGTGACGCGGAAGCAGAGCCCACGGGCGCCCTGCCAGGGAGGACGTGCCCCGGAAATACCACGGAAGGCGAGACGCCGCTGGGCCAGGGCCGGACGCGCCCGCGCTGGGCACCCGTGGGCGCCACTGGCCGGGCGGCGCTGACGCTGACGTTTGCAGTTGGTGGCGGAGGGGCTTGGAGGCAGCACCAGCCTCTGAGCCTGAAAAAGGACCCGAGCCAGCGGAGAAGGGAGTTTTATTTTTAAAACAGCCCCTTCGCGGGTCCCCGTCGCCACAACGGCCCAGGGAACTGGACGCTGGCCGGCCGGCTAACTGGGGACGGGGACACAGCCCGGTCAGAGGCTTCACCGCCCAGCAGCCTTTGAGGTCTGGCTGGTCCGCGCCGGTTCCTGCTCCCAGCGCCCGCCGTGAACGCTGCCGCCGCCAGGGAGACACGTTCTCCGAACCAGGCGGCGCTGAGAAATGCCGCCTCCATTCCCTGACCCCCTGCGAGGGGTAAAGCGTCTGTGGGTCTCGCCCGAGTGAGTGGAGTGAGGGGCGGAGACTTGCAGTCAGGGTCCCCAGTCCTGGCCCTGCACCCCAGTCCCGCCCCCACCCCTGTCTGGCACCCACAGCGGCCGAGCCGCTGCCTGGACAGCCCGAGGGAGGCCAAGGTCACTGGTGCTGTGGACAGGCCACTGGGACGGGACCCAAAGGACGCCCTCGGGATCAGGGGGCACATGACCGTCAACACGGCCATCAGCTCCTGTGGAAAGCTTGCCACGACCGTCTGCCCTGAGGGAAGAAAGCAAAGGGGGCAGAAGACCCCGGGAAGATGCCCAGGGAGCCTCACACGTCACGGGGGAGCCTGAAGTCAAGGCAGCAGTTGGGTGCTCCAGTGGCCCATGAGCTAGTGGGGATGCCAGGGCCGGTGCCACCCCTCCCGGCAGCTGATGATCCTTTAACCACAACGGAGCTGGATTCTGGTCCCGCAAAGTAGGTCAGAGGTGGCTAAAAATATCCTGCTGAACGGTTCTTTAAAACCCAGGCCACCTCCACGATGCATCAACACGGACATCCCTAAATCACCCAGGAGCAGGCATTACATACTTACAACCTATGCTGCCATGTTTGGCTACTGTGGTGTTTTGACAATTCTTCGACACTGAGGAACAGACTTTGTCATGCAGCACGTAGGCTTAGGATCGAAATCCAAACGCGACAGAAAAGAACGGGAAGGCGGCGCGCGGCTCGGGCCTCCGCCCGGGGGGCTGCCCTCGACCCCGGGCTGGCCCTGCGACGGTGGCTGAGGGGTGGCCGGAACCCCCCCGGTGGCGGTGGCGGTTTCAGGGGTGTAGACGTTCACCCCAAACTCACTGAGCTGCATACGTGACACACGCACACATTTTCCAACATCAATCGAACCTCCATAAACTGATTTTAAAAGAAGAGCTTCTGCCCCGAGACCGTGGGGGAGAGCCCTACCTGGCTTGTGGGGGCGCCGGGGAGGGACCCCAGCCCCCAGCTCCTGCCCAGCCTGGGCTGCCAGCCGCAGTCAAGCCCCCTGGAACCCCCATTGGTAGGATTCCAGGAGGGCTTCATGGAGGTGGCGGCATTGGTTCTGGGCTTTCACGATAGTGTCGTGAAGCCCCAGAAAGTTCCTCCTTTGCTCGGGATGGGCCACGCTTCAGTCAGACAGCAGCTGGGAGGCATGTGGAGCCGGGGGTGGGACTGGCTGAGCAGGGAAGTGACATCAGAAGTCTGTCCATGCTTCCGGCTCACCCCAGAGCAGGCCGGCGGCCCCTCTGAGCTTGGAATTTTGACATCTGGTCGAGCAGGACCAGCACTGACACCATCACCAGGTACCTGGATGCACAGCCAGCAACCTGCCTGGAGGTCCCCCCGCTGGCTTCTCTTTGGGTGGAAAACGCAACTCGGTGTTTCTCTACTCATTTTCTCCTCCAAGTTCGAGCCACCTGGGAGCCTCCTCCATTTCACCTTTTCCAAGGAATGCTGGCCCGGTGACATTTCGTTCTCTCCTTCTGCAGGGAGGCCACCTTGACGTGAAGACATCAGCAGGCATCCAGGCCTGGGCCCAGGGGTTTTTCATAGTGACAGATGATACAACGCTTCCTCCTGAAATGTTTATTTCAGTAGAAAACACAGACGGTTTCAACAGGAGATACTGACTAAATAGCCACAGCACGTAGGTCCTGCGGCTGTGACGGACGTCGTGAGTGGCACTTAGGAGGCTCTGTCATGAGCCCCAGAAGTCACTGCCGTGTGTCCCAGGTCTGCAGTGAGGAAGGTGGCATTTCTAGGCTTCCCACAGGCCATGAGGGCGGAACCCGAAGGCCACCATGCGCTTTGTAGCCTCAAGATGGGAGCACAAAACTCGGAACAAATCTGCGGCCAGCAGGAAGCGGGGGAGGGGTGGGGCATGCGGTCACCCTCCGGAGGTTCACGCCCTGGGCCGTATCCTCAGCGTCGCAGTGACCACTGTCAGGGGCCCACGGGGCACTTCAGGGGTGCAAAGCACTTAGTGAAAAGTTCCAGCCGCTAGGAAGAACGGGCCCAGTGCCCGTGGTCACCTCCCCAAATACAGAGGCAGAGGTGACCCTCACCTGGAAACGAGGACTCAGAGACAAGGGCCACTGAACAAGGAGGACGTGCCACCCACAGGCCATTTAAATTCATGGAGCCCTGGCTGGCAGCACAGTGGTTAGGGCGCCGGCCTGTGAACCCAAAGGTTGCAGGTTCGATTCCCCAGCCAGAGCAACATAACCAGGTTGCAAACCAGGTCTCCAGTCAGGTCTGTGGCTGGAGGCAGGTGAAACACAACCATACATGGATGTCTCTCTCCCTCTCTGCCTCTCTCCCTGCCCCTCTTTCTGAAAATAATGAAATAAAATATTTAAAAAAAAATTATAAATTCATGGAGTGCCCAGCAACCTGCAGACCTGACGCTGCTCCCCATTCAGTGGAGAACTCTTCTCCCCAGATAATTTCTGAAGAGAGGGCTCGATCCCCCTCCTCAGCTGCGTCCACTGCACCTGGGGGCCAGGTGACATCGGAGCAGACAGGTTTCGGCCCCTGGCAATCCGGACGGAGGTCACAGGGTGGGAGGAACTGTTTCAAAGCCTGAGGTGAACCACGCAGCAGCTAAGCGTCTTCGATGGAAAATTACCCATGGGTAGAGCACACTTCTTCCAAAGGAAAATAACGCAACAAGAAATAAACAAAAACATTTTTCAACAAGGAAAGAAAAAGATCAAAAAACCCCCCCAACAAATGGAAATAAGAAAGGGAACGAACCAACACGGAAAAAGAAAGGCAAAGAAAGGTCGTCTCCTTCCCCGTTATCCACGGCGGCCGTGTTGGTGTGTTCATCATGTTGGATTTATTTTACAATTCAATAACTTGTGGAAAACGGTAGCAACGTCTATAATTCTTGTCAGGAGACATGCAAATAAATTACGCCCAGCGGAGGCACAATTGATTTCTTCCCTCAGCCAAGTGGAAAAAGTTTTTCACCTCCGTATAAATTTACTCCATGGCCTATATAGATGTCGGCGCTTCCTCAACCCTCCTTTGAACGGTTATAACATTTTTGCAGGTTCCCTCATTAATCACTGGCTAACGAAAAATGTTGACACATGTTTGTTTGTTTGTAAAAGAGTCACGGTTTTCCTGGGGTTTCTATCTTGTGGAGCATTCTCCTGTGACCATGGAAAAGCTGGTCGGAGTTACTCCGCCATCAATAATAATACTAATAGCATAGGGCTACCCATGCTGTCCCGCTGGCCCCCACTGTGCCCCAGGTGTCCTACCTGGGACACAGGTAAGAGGCCACCTTGCAAGCCGGAGGCCGGAGCTGGCAGATCAGAGTGGCAGCTGGCGCTGGAGGCCGCGGGGCAACTGTCCCAGCCCCCGCCAGCCCAGCCTCTGAACCTCAGGCGGCCTCTGCTCTCTGTCCGGGCCTCCACGCCTGTCATGGCAGCCAAGTCACACCTGTCATGGCAGCCAAGTGACCCCCATGGATCAAGAGGGTGGGCCCCGGCGCTGGAGGTCAGGGCAACTCATGAGGTCGCCAAGAAGCTATTTCTGTTGTTCACGGGTCCGTGGCAGGCAGCGGAGGTCTCTGTACGGGAGGCAGGTGGGCGAGGGGTCCTGGCAGCCTGGGGGACGATGAACAGTCTGTCCGAGCCCAGAGCAGCCAACTGTTCGCGGGGAAAAGGGACCCCTGGATCTTTCCCCCCGTAGCTGACGCTCAAGGACGGTCTCCTTTCCCCCATCACCTGCTGCGGGCGCACCCCCCGCCGGAGCTGGCGCTGCGCCTCCAGGCTCGTGAAAACCCGCGGTGTGAACCGGCCACGGAAACGGCCCTGTTGCTTTTCCCTCCCACCCGGCTCCCCTGCACCCTTCACCCCTTGGGGAGGGAGCCCTCCGTTCTTTGGAAACCCCCCCCGTGGAGGTAGGGCCAGCGCGTTCTCCTTCTACCCCAGTGAAATGGGCCTCCAGCATCCGTGAACCCCACTCGGGGCCCATTTTCTCTGCAGAAAGGGGCCCGCGGAGGAGCCAGGCCCCTCTGCCCGTCTGGCCTCAGGTACAAATTAGACACTGTCTCCAACACGGAGGGCTGGGCCGGGGGACCCAGAACACAGAGCCATGGCTTCCCCACCACACCAGGGCCCATGGGGCACAAGAATGCATCTGCTCCCGAGGGCGACCTCATGAGGTGGGTGACAAATGACCACCCACCCGAGACCTCCAGGGTCTCAGGAAGAATAATCATCAAGGCCCCCGGCCCACAGCCACCACCATTCCTCCGCCGCCCGTACGAACCCAGGTGCCACAAGCGGCCTCCGGAACGCAGAGCCACCGAGCTCCTGGGACTCCAACAAGAGCCTCAGGACGCACTCGACCTCGGGGACCCCCGGAATAAGGGGGTCCTCCTACTTCAGAAGGAGCCAGCAGCCAGCGGAAGGCAACCCAGGCAGCCGCGCCGGCCACACCGACTGACAGAAGGTCCGTCACAGGCTGGGTCCAGCCCGGGGCACATGTGACGTGCGCAATGGTCACGTAGGACGTGGAACACGGCCTGAAACGTGCGCTCTGGGGCCCATTCTCTGCGGGTGAAAGTGGGTGTGGACGTGGAAGGAACCAAGGCTGACAAATGATAAGGAAGGAAGCAACTACCAGGAAGGAAGCAACTACCAGGGAGTCTCCCTGGGGAGCAGCCCCGCTGGACTCGTCACGCTCATGTTTCCACCCGTAACGCACGGGAGCACTTCCGCTTATTCAGAGGGGAAAACAGCTTTAGAAACATTTTTATCACACGCACGAATGGTCAACGGGACGCTTCCCCCCTCTGCGTGTCTGCAAGGCTTTCTGTCTTCCCAAGAGCCACGCAGAAGCTACACGGAAGTAACGGGCTGACTGCACCCCCAACCCCTACACTCACACGGTGCAGCCCTAACCCCAGAGTGGCTGCATTTGGGGCAGGGTGTTTACGGAATCATTGAGGCGAAAGGGGGGCCTGCCAGTGGGGCGCAGGCTGATAGGATTAGGGTCCTTCTGAGAGGAGCACGCGTGCTCTCTCCCAAGGGACACGGAGGCTAAGTCTCGGGCGCACAGAGCAAGGAGGCCGGGAGGAGGGGTGTCCCCAGAAACTAACCCTGCCGGCGCTTTGACCTTGGACAGCCAGCCTCCGGGACAAGGAGCGAACAACCTTCTGTGTTTTGTGCCCACGGACGTGTACACCCAGCGGGCGCCCAGAGCTGTCCGGGGATCTGGCGGGGAGCCGAGCAGACCCCACGCTGGGCGGCCCCAGGGCCTGGTCGCCGGCAAGGGCTGTGGTGATGGGTCCGAGGAGGCCAACGTTACCTTCGGAGACCTCACGCTGGGAAACCGGCGCATGTGTGGAGGGCGGCCGGGCACCCCTCTACCAGCCCTGACTCTCAGGGTGCCAACAACTGGGCGGAAATGAAGGCACACCCAGCGGGAGGCAGGACCGACAGCGGAAGCCTGGGGTGTTGGTGCCCCGCAAAGCACAGCCGCACCCGGAAAGCTCAGAGCCGACAGGCTGGCCCTGGGGACTGACCAGCCGGCCTCACTCTCCCCGGAGACCCTGCTGGGCGTGACAGGGACCATCTACAGACCTGAACGCACTGTCTGCTAATCCACAGGTCCCCTTGTATGTGCCAATCCACACGCATCGGGTGGCTTAGCTGGACTTGAAGCTGCCCTCCGGTCACCTGCTTGTGGAAAGGGACCAGGGCTGCCCCTCTCTCTGGCCGTTTTTCTCACAAGCTGGACGCCCTGCCCTGCAGGTGTCCTCACGAAACGAAGGCCAGGGAGCTGCTCCGGACGTCGGATGGTTAGTCTGGGTGCCCGTGAAAGGCAGTGGCGCAGGTGACGGCCACGCAAGAAGACCTGGCAGCTGGGTGGTGTTCATGCAAAGACGTGTGTCCCGTGAGGACCCCGTTTCCTCCCTCAGCCAACCCTTCAGGGAAACACGCCAACCGGGTGTAGCAAGAGCCCTAAAGTTGAGGCAACGTTTTGATTCCAAGAGGCCCCTGGAGCAGAAGGAGAAGCGGACAAAGATGTTTGCAGTTTCCCGTTGCATTGTCGGCGCGGATAGAAGTTGACAAGCCTGCGACTAGCCGACAGTACGGCACCGTCCTTCAGGTCCTGCGAGAGCCACGCGAGGGACTGTCACGCAGCCATCGGAACCATTCGAGGGGCATCGACTGTCAAGAGAAGGTGTTTTCAACCAGGGAGAAGTAAAAGAGCTTTTACATCCGTGAGCAGGTGATGGTCCCAAGTTGGTAGACGAAATAAACCCACGACACAGCCACGACGGGGCAGGTGTCGGGTACGCGCGCAGCACGGGAGGGAAATGAACCAGCACCCTGGCAGGGCAGGGGTAGGATGGACACTGGGGTCTCCTCTAACTGGAGCCCTAATGTTCAGCCTCGAGTGCCTGTTGCGTTCACACACCGAAAGCAACCGCCTTGAGGGACCATCCCGACGTCGGTGCAGAATTCCCCGCCCCACGTCCTTCCTCATTCACCCCTGCCACCCGGGGCACCTCCTGCCTTCAAATGCCTCCCCCGGTGACGAGGCCGCCCAGCGTGCAAGGAATGGGCACTTGGTAAGCAAGCCACCCCTCTGGTCCCTTATGAGGGGCGCCAGGGGGTGACGTGGCCCCAGGACGCACGAGTCACCGTGTGCGCCTGGCGAAGCAGGGCAGACATGCCAACTCGCCTCTGCTCCGGAGCCCAGCTGACGCCTGGCCCTGTGGCCGACCCGCTGGAGATTCTGCCCTTTTTGTCACCGTGTTGCTGTTGCTGTTGCTTTTAGGGAGGAGGAGGGGAGAGGAACACACGGCTGCGAAGACAAGCATCGACCTGTTGCCTCCCATACGCACTGGGACCAGGGGTCATAGGTGCCCAGGGGAGGGGTCACACCCACAACCCAGGCGTGTGCCCTGACGGGGGATCGAACCTGCAGCCTTTCAGTTTATGGGATGACCCTCCAGCCCACTGGGCTACCCGGCCAGGGCCAGATCGGGCTGCCCTGGTGGGGGGGCCCAGCACGGAGCAACTTCACGAAGCAGCGGGGGTGAGTCACTGCTGTAAAAATCTGCCAGGAGGACCCCGCGTGGCGGCTGCAGAGGAGGGCGGCGCTTACCTGTCACGCGCGCCGGGCCCCAGGCGCTGGCACTCCACGGTGGCGGTGGTGTGCTTCCCGCCGTCTGCCAGCTCCTGCCTGACGCCCCACCGCGGAGGCTCGCTGGGCCGGGCGCTGAGGACGTTCACCCCCTTCTTCACCTTGGCTCTGCGGGGAGACGGCAAGAGAGAGCCGGGTTAGCGGCCGGCGGGCAGGAGCCGAGGGGGCCGGGCCAGAGCCCACCTCCCCAGGCAGGTGCCAGGTCGCCTCCCCCTTTCTGAACGAAAGGGAAAGAAAACAGGGAAACCCACCCACCTGCAGCCGCCCTGGAAGGTGGTTTCAGCCCGGAAGGTCCCCCGTTCCTGGCCGCAGAATTCTAACACGCAGGCTTGGCTCCCCGCTGCTCACCCAGCTGAGGGTGCTGGTCTGTCCCCACCTCCTCCTCCTCCTCCATCCCCCCAGAACCTCTTCCTCCCCCGCTGACACTCCGTCCCCCTGAAACACCGAGCCCGTGTCCCCGCCCTCAGCCTGCCACCCCCCCTCCCCGCTCGGCTTCCTGTCTCCTCCTGCCTAAGGCTGATGATGTCCTACTGGGCGTAGGGACCACGTTCTGTTCATTCTTCATTGTGGGCACCCGGGGTGCTGCCGCCCGCTGGCTGTTGTGAACAGGCGGCGACACGCGCCCGCATACAAATGTTTCCTGAATCCACGCACCCAGAAGCCCAGACGCAGGCCCACACGGGGCGACGGAGTCTTTCTCCTCCCGGCTAAGCTGTCGTTGGCGGCTGGTGGCTTCCAGCCCGAAATAAAAGGCTCCCGGAATTCGTGCCCCGTGCGTTGCATTTCAGGCTCTTCACTGTCACCTCACTAGTGCACGGTCCACCAATGAACCCGGAGCTCAGAAAACACACTCCTGACCCACCTGGCGCCCCGAGAGTGGCTGGTGATGGCCACAGAGGAGAGGCCGGGGGTCCCCCAAGGGTGAGGCCTTCCAGGGCCTGAATTTTTAGGGTGCTCATGGGAACGTTCAAGGCGCCCTGATCCTGAGCTCCCTGACCTGCAGGTTTATTCCAGGCCCTGAGGGTTAGCCCGCTGGGAGCAGACGCACCTCGTTGGCGTCTGTTGGGTGCCCCCTCCCTGGCATGACACGACCCACCATGTCACCAGGTCAGCCCGAGAAGCTGCTCCGGACTCGGGGTGCAAATCCCGTTCCCATAAAGCCACGTACCTGGGCCGGCGGAAGGACACAGCTGGGTAAAGGGTGAAACATCTAGTCGGCGGCAGCCCCGCCATGGCGCCTATCTTAACGCCCAGCCTCCCACCGCAGTTTCATGATGAAAAGTCCCAACATGCAGGGGCATCGAAGGTACTGAACGGTGAACGGTCACGTCCTGCTACTCAGATTCCACGGTTTGCATCTCATGCGACCCCCCCCCCATCCTCCCACCTCCCCCCCTGCAAGGCTGGAGCACGCTAATGACCCGCTTGTGTTCGCTCTGTTTTAAAAGGTCTTCTTTTTTTATTTCGAGGTCACATTCGCCTGCAATTTGTGCATTTCCACGTGAAATGCACAAAGGGCCACAGGGACATTGCCTGCCCACCTACGGGACCCTAACTGCTCTCAGACGGGTGCAGAACACGGCTGTCCCCCCAGAAAGTGCCCTCACGCCTCATCCCAGTTACTATCCACCCGCATCCCCAGAGACACCAGGGTCTGTTTTTTTAAAACATAAACTAGGCCACTCTGGGTGGCATCTTTCCCTCGGCGGGAGGCACCTGAGGCTCTCCCACGAGGCTGCCCGCCCCTCGTCCACCCGCGTATTACTGAGCAGGCCCTGCTGCACGGAGAGCCCACAGTTCATTCACCCCCTCTGCGATGGGTGCGTTGGCTACTCCTGGTCTGGGACGATGATGAATACACATTTCAATCAAGTCTTTTTGTGGATACCTTAGTTTTGTAATGGACTGTGTTTTGGGGTTTTGTTTTTGTTTATTTTTAATACAGCAATTAAAGATACCTTCAACAGCAAATAAAAGAGAACTGAATCAAAGGTGGACTGTTGATTCTGCTGTTCAGTGATTCAGTATTGGCTTACATACTCTGCTGTGGTCACAAAAAGGCTGCCAGAGCTCCTGCTATCACACCCTCGCATTGGCAAGTGAAAGGCAGGTGTCTGTGACGGAGAACTGGCAGTGCCAGGGGGTGGTCTGTTTATGCCCCTCTCGGATGCTCTCCCCAGGTGGCACCTATACATTTAAATGACTGGAAGTGGGCCACATGGCTGCCTCTGTCCTGTGAGGGAGACAAGGGTCAGTAATGGCTGTTGGCTGGCAGATCGGTGAAGTCTGACATTCAAATTGACTCCATTTGTGGGAAGAATCGTGCCACACGCTCACAGATGGGTTATATTCACGGTAAAGTTTACGGTGCCTGCACATTGCAGCTCGGCTCAGCCTGTGTTTGCAAAATGAACCCAGATCAGGAGACTAGGAAACCCCACATCCGGGGCTTTGGTGTGAGGTCCGAGGAACCCAGAGGTGCCGAAGCCCTCTGGCAGGTGGGTGTGCAGAACAGCTCGACCTGTGGAGGGACATTGGTCAAAACCCACACTAACCACCACTGTCTCCCCGGTGACCAGCTGTCCTGCTACAGCAACGAAACTGACTGGACAGGATCCACCCTGCAGCTGTCCCTGGGCAGTGATGTGCAGAGAAAGCATTTCCTGAAGCAAGGCTCAAATAGTTTTTGAAGTATCCTCTATAATAACACATGTCTTGGAACCCCCTGCGCTCCCACAGCTGGCTGACTATGTTCCGGGTGCTGTGCCCAGGGAATACTATACAGCCATGAAAAAGGTAGGGACGTGGGCCCTGGGATGTGGGAGGTGCCTGGGACCCGCAACGCTGCCCCGGAAAGAAACCCGTGGCTGCTCTGCTCCCAGCGTATCTACGAGAGACAGAGGTTTTTCAAAGATTTCTCCCCGACATTTCTGGAGATTTCTTTGGAAGACAGCTGGGGGGATGAGGCGCCCCAGGGAGCCTCAGGAGGAGCTCTGTCCCCTGGAAGACCATCGGAGGGCATGGTTTGGTCTCAGGAAGTACAGCAGCCTGACACCCACGCAGGGGTGCGAGGGGCCCGGGCCCCCCTCCCTCCGACCCTGGATCTCATTATCACCTCCCCCCAGCGAGGTCCCGTGCGTCTCAGGGGTGGCGCGGGCTCCGGAGTCATGGTGGAGGGTGTCCTGCAGTGGTTGCAAATTATTTTGGTTGTAAGTATCAGACCGGTTTAAGGAAAAAATGGTGGGGAAGGGAGAAAGCAAACACGTTTAAAATTAAACCAGAGCTTCATCGGGCCGTCAGGGCCTGAGCTGGCCTCTCTGCGTCCCTGCCTCTCCCTGCCTACCTGCCTCTCCGCGTCTCTGTCTGTCTGTCCTGCTGTCTTCCCCGTTGTCTGGCTGTCCTGCTGAGCCGGCGTTCTCGGCAGATTCTCCCACCGCTGCGATGGTGCTTCGCTGGCCACTGTTGGGTCTCAGTCGCTGGCCATCAATGTCCCTGGCTGGTGCGGGGCCCCTGGACCCCAGACACCAGGCCAGGCACCAGGCCAAACACCGGGCCAGACACCAGGCCAGACACCGGACCAGACACCGGGCCAGGCCTAGGGCTGCCCCGTGACTCACTAACCTGCATGGTCAGCCCGTGATGAAACTGCCTTTATTCTTTTCCTTTCTTCCTATGATGCCAGACACTTTCTGCAAGTGCCAGGAAGTGCTTGAGGTGCTGTGGCCAGGAACCGCTCTGGGCTGGGCTGAAGCACCAACCGCGTAGCCGCTCTGATGCAGGTGGGGCCCAGGAGGCCAGGAGGGTGGTGACGGGGGGCCCCTGGCGTGTGATCCGGGGTCCCCATGCAAGCAGAGCCAACGGAGCGCATACACACACGTCAGAGGACTTCTGCTACGGCAACTGACCGAGGTCTGTGAGAACTGGCGGGGCCGGGTGGGGGGTGGCATCCAGGCCTGGCCGTGGTGCGGGGAGGGGTGCTGGTCCCACGCCTGGAGCCCGAAAACCAGGGGCTGGGGGCACTGATGTCCAAGGGCAGAAGATGCCTGTCGCCTGCCTGTGTCCTGTGAGCGTTTGGCAGATGGGGGGTGTGGGCATCCGCTGGAGGGTCCTTCTTCCTCACCCAGTCTGCTCATTCGCTGCGGATCCTATCCAGACGCCCCACCCCACACGTACATGCCCTCCCGTCTAGCTCCCTGCAGTCCCCGCAGCTGGCAGCCCGCGGACACACATGTCGTCGGGGCCCCTGACGGGAAGGGTGGTTCCCCTGCGAAGACCCCGGGCTGCCCAGCACCACCCGGTGAGCTGCCCTGACCCGGACGTTCAATCGACCGTCACTCTATGGGTTTATTTCTTCGATTCCCTCGGTGGAAAGCCTCTCTCTGTGGGCCAGGACCCCCCTGCAGCTTCAGTCCCAGTTTCAGGCAGACCCAATGACGCATCTACGTTCAGAACGAATTCTGCAAGTGTCAGAGGTTGCAAGGCTTCCGCAGCGTTCGTGCCACTCTATTCACTTAGGCCCGTTTCCACCAGGCCACGGCTTTCTCTGCACCACCTCACCCTCCTTTTAATCTCCCACCCAGCAACAAACGTGGACTTCCCAGAAACAGCACTTCGCCCCGGGGGGGAAATGCTCACAGGACTCGTACAAATCTGCGCAGCTTTGTCTCCTAAGAGCCCCTGGGAAACATCAAAGCAAAGCGGAGAAGGCGGGAAATAGCAGGATGAGCAGCAGTGGCCACAGAGGCGGGAAAAAGGAAGATGAATCCGAAGGCGCCAAGAACGAAAGGGATAAAAGAGGGGTGCTCTTCAGTAGAACCCCCAGCTTACTCAGAGGTAACAAATTTGGGCCGTCCGAAGCCTGGAAGCCCGGTCACCAGGGCAGAGACCCCCCCACGGGGCATGAGTATAATCTCCCCACAAAGGTTCCCACCCTCACATCCTCAAACTTCCTTCACTTCCGGAATGTTTCTCTGGGCACAATTCACCTTTTTTACTCACACAGTCGCTAGGAAACGAAGCAACAGCCCACTTAGGAGGGGAAAGCTGGCATCGCTGGGTAACCACGGACGGCGCCCAGGCGAACTAAGGGTGCGATTATTACCACTTAGAGTTATTGACCCGCAGACGATTGGTGACGCCCCGGAAGCTGTGTTCAGCGCACCTGCTAGAACCACTCGGCTTCTGCTCTGTCTTCCTTCTCCCTCCAAATCATGTCCGAGTATAAGACATGTCAAAGAATGCTTGAGGGAGATGAACTTCTGCTTTCATTTCCCTTCTTTCCACACCTACTTCTAAGCTACTGTATTTTATTGCTGGATAATTAATCACTTGCCTACCCCATACCACGTAAGTGCCGTCGGAACCTGCCTTCAGGGCCGCGTGCAGCGGCTGCACTTAGTAGGCGCTTCATAAATATTAACGGAAGAAGTGATGACTCTGTTAGTGACTTGCGGCTCCAGGCCTCTCACTCACCCCACCGATCAGGAATAAACGTGTTTGATTATAAACACTCTCCTGGGGGCATTTCTTTTCCATAAATCAATAGTGTTTGCACAAACCCACGGTGAGATGCCTTCACATTTCAGTGGGCAGCGCAATTCATTTTGGATGGTGTATTTATTTTCTGCCAAGTAACAATAGGTCTGATGACAAATGCGCGCCCGGCACTGCTGGAATGGGCGAGGAAGAAAAATGCCTGATTAATCAAGCCCGGGAAATACGCAGCCTCGCGTTCCTGCGGCGGGCGGCGGGGCGGGTGCTGGACACTTGCGCGAATTACAACGGAGAAAGAGGATCAATTTTCTAGGAATCCGGAGGCACGAGGAGCCTGGAAGGAGCCAGAGGCCCATTTTTAGCCCATCGGGCCTGTTTCTTTTTATTTCCCTCATGTCGGGAACTAGAACAAAAATCCACCCCCACCCCCATCCCATGCAACATCTTATCCTATCTTCCTGTGCCGCTCACAAGTAGAAACGGAATTAGACACGGCTCATCCCTTGTGACAAAGCGTTTTCTCCAAAAGGGAGTAACACCCCAGGAGCCCCAGGTCCACATGCCCCGCGAAAGTAAGTGGCGCACAACCAAACGCTCTGAGGCAGACGTTTCAATGGGGCTTTTACTCACCCGCCCAAGGGACTCGACTGGGAAACTTCAGATCCATTTTTGTTTTCAATAAAAATCTTGTTTAACAGAGCCATGAATATTCATGCCTTCGGCTGACTTCCAAAGAGAAACAAGAGACGCCAAATGAAACAAGGGAGGAAAAACGGAGTTCACTCAGCTGCCGCAAAGGTTTAGGGGACAAGATTGTATGTTTTCAGACATGTGCATCTGTTAGAGGAAGAAAAAAAAAAGAAAAAAAAAAGGGAAAGGGAAAAGGAACGTGCAGTAATCAGAGCAGGATGCGGGCCCGCAGGAACGTCAGCATTTCCTAAATTTCAGTTCCTTCCTCCCGGACGCGGCGGGGCTGTACCTGAGCCCCCACCCCGAGTTCCTGAAGGCGCGTTTCTGGAAACCAAGTCTGTTGCGTTTCTTCAGACACTTCGCATCAGGTCTGATCGATGACACCAGTAGCTTGGTAAGCTCGTTACAATGTCCTTACACATGTTATGAGAAGTTGTAATTAGCAAGATAAAAGGTGGGTGTCCTTGGAGGAGCTGGAATTGGGTGTGTGGCCAGGGGCCAGGGACCACGCCTGGAGAAAGGAGGATCCACGTGAACGACAGGGAACTCAGCGCCCGGCCACCTTCCAGGCACCCGCGGGGGCTGGGGGGCCAGTGCTGCCAGCCAGCTGACCTCAAAGCCTCGTCCCCGGCCAGTCGGGACGCGCTGCACAGTTTGCTCCGGACCTGGAAGAAACCCGAGTCAGGGCTCCAGGCCCGCCTCTCCCAGATGCGCAGAGCTAGCCAGCACGGCGGTCACTGGCCCCACGTGGCTTTTCAGATGAAAATGAGGGAAGATGAAATGCGCCTCGGAACTCAGGACCTCCATCCCGCCTGCCCCGGGCAGGCAGCCCCGGTGGGAGGCCACCTGGCGGCGCGACACACACCTGGGCGGCTGGTCCTGCGGGTCCCCGGCCGCACCTGTCCTGCGGGCTCAGCCGGTGGCCCCCAACCCTTGTGAAACTCCAGGGCGCCGTTCCCCCTGTCTCAGACCTTCACGGGCCTGGCGGCTATGCCGCTGGGAGACTCTGGAATCTCCTGAGTATGAAACGAGCCTCTGTTTTTAGGAAGTTGCCTCCTTTCTGCCTGTGTGTGTCCCGCACATGCGTGTCTCCCAGTCCCTCCCGCTGGGCCGCTGCACGGCCGAGGGGGCACCTGACACGTCTGAGACGCGGGGCTCATCCTGGGCTCTGATGGGCGCTCAGATGGCGACTCCCGGGCTCCGTCCCGGGGCGCTGCTGTTCCCGCCTCCCTCATGGCCGTGGCAACATCCAGCAAGAGTGAGATGTGGTCTTGGCCGCAGCCCACATGGAGGCGCCGTCCCGACACGCGGTGAACAGACGTGCAGCCTTTTCCAGCATCCGGATAGGTTAATGCAATTAGCTGGATGGAGCCTCTAACACAACACAGGGATCTGGAAGAAACGCCCTCGGGGGTCGGGGGAGCCGTCAAAGTGGGTCTGGGGGGGCCCCGGGGAGGGGGGACAGAGCAAAGAACAAAGGGCCCCCCTCTTCCCCAGCAGGCGCAGGTGGGCGCCAAACGTGGACGTGGAAAAGTGGATTTTATCTCCAGCTCTTCTGACGTTCAGGAGCAAACAGGAAATCAGATTCCTGAACAATATCCGTTCGCGTTTCCAACACTACGCAGCTCCCGCCAAGCGCGGCCGCAGGCACCGGGCCCTCCCCGGGCGCAGAGGGCGTGTTGGGTAAGGCAGGGGGGACCCAGGCTACGACTTGGGAGTCAGGCAGTCCTGGGGGGCGGCCGGAGGAACAGCCACGATTCCTGCCTCCCGGGCGAGTCCCTTCGCCGTAGGACTGAAGCCACCGACTTCCAGGGCTGTGTACTGGGGGGAAGCTGCTGCTGCTCTTTGCGGTGCGGCAGCTACGCCGAACGCCCAGGTCCTCCTTCCCGACGTCAGGGAACCACAGCGCCAGGAAAGCGGTGGCCACGGTGACAGGGACGCACCTGCTTCGCAGGGCCTCAGGCCGGTTCGGTGAGGCCGCACCGTGGCAGGAAGCACTGGCGCTGTGGCCCGGCTCCCGACAAGGCCCTCCGCTGTCACCGACTAGCATTCTTAATGTCTTCAGCTACTTCTCTTTTTAAAAAAAGACGTCCCGCCATTTCCATCGGTAACCACGGACGCGCGGTTTTCCCAGCGCGGATGCCCAGCAGCTCCCTCGAAGGCCATTGCGTGGCCCATGCCTCGTTCCGTGAGGACGGACGTGGCTCAGCGGCACCTGAGTCCCCCAGCCCGGCCACACCTAACGCCACGGCAGACACAGAGGGTCTGGGGACAGAGACGGGCCCGGGGCTCAGAGGTCCGCAGGGTCGCTGAGGTCAGACCCCGAGCGTCTCATGGCTGCAGCTGATTACACGAATGACGACAGGGAACACACATGCCTTTGGGGCATCTTGGGACCCGGGAACCTGGCGTTGCTGAGCGCGTGGCTTCCGCGGAAGGAGCGGGCTTCCCGCTGCAGCTGCAGGCCAGCCCTCGGCCCTGGCTGGAGCACGAGAGCCCTGCGTCCCGTTGGTTGTCCGTGCAGCCCCCGCGGAAAGCAGCGTGGCCTTCACCGGCTCAGAGGGCGAATGGTTGGGGCTGAAGGTAAATATTGGGTCATCTCACCCTCCATTCCGCACGGCCCCCACTTCTGTCTTCGTTTCCGTGGCATCGGGGTGGGGAGCACACAGGAAGCCGTCAGCGCCTTGAGGATGACAGAATCACCCTCTCACACTTGTTGCCACCCCGTCCCCGTGGCCTTTCATGTTTGACAGACCGGGACGTGACTGCTGGGAGACCCACCGTCCTAGGAGCTGGTGCGAACTCCCCGGGGACGGGGAGGCTGCGTCATCACCCCTTCCTCTGTCACCGAGAGCTGCTTCTTACACCAGACTTTTTGGGGAGGAAACACGGTCCGTGGGTTTCCGTGGACGCTGGGTGCTGAGGGTGAGTGGTTTCCACGCCAGGACCTGTGAGACATCGTTTCTCAGCGGCGGCCACAGGGGCCTCACCAGCTGGAGCAGAGACAGAGGAGGGACAAGAGCAGAGGCTCGGGTCCCCCGTCAGAGAAGCCAGCTTCCCCCAGGGCACCTGCTCCACGAGAGCTCCTCCAGGACCAGAGCAGGACACGTTCGAACTCAACAACTGTCACATGTCCCGTGGCAGAGCGGTGACCCTGCCTCCCGCTGACTGAGGGCCTTGAACACAGGTGACAAGGACAGTCATGCGCTAAGACCTCGTGACCCCCCCAGGACAAGACGGGCTGGAAGAAGAGGCCACCTGACTCTGGCCGGTGGCCGTCCTCTCGGACTCCGTGTCTTGGTTCAGCGGGGCGGGCAGCGCAGGCCCCTGACCGGCGAGCCGCCTGGAAAGGGGAAGAGTCATAGGTGTTTTGTTTTCTTAAACAGCGTTTTCTTCAACTTTCCTGCGGCAGCAAGACCGAGAAGCCAGCCATCTCCATGACAACACGCGCCGCCCGCCTGCATTTCTGGAGAAGGTCCAAGAAGGAAGGAGCAGGCAGCCGAGCTGGTGGCGGGAGGTCAGGACGCCGCGGGAGGCTTTTCCAGGTCCGGGCCTCCTTCTTTTCCGAGCGGCCCGCGCGGTGGCTGCGACGGGCCGCACGGAAGGGGGAGCCCCTGCGAAATGTCACCATTCTCTCTCCTCTGAGCATCTCTCTGGATTAGTGGAAATGCATGTATTGCCTCTGCCTTGGGCCGAAGGAGAGCTGACATGGTATCTTCTTGGAAGATCCTGTTGTCCGGATGGGGCACCGCCTAAGACCTAAGGCCCCTGCCAGCACCAGGGGGTCCTTACAGAACCGGGGGTGCCTCCCGGGGTGGACGGGACGTGAGCTCACCTTGGACCCAGGCAAGGACAGCCCATCATGATCATCACATGGACCCGTCCTCAGAATTACTTGAGGAGATTTTTAAAAACACTCATGACCTCCAGGGGCCCCTGCAGAGTCGGGTGTAACGGGATGAGCTTGGGGTTCAGGGATTGTCACTTTCTTGCAACTGTCTTTTATCAAAGGATTTTGAAACGGTGGAAAACTAACGGAATAGTATCATAAATGCATGGGTATTTGCTTGTGTTTCTGTCTATTATGCACCTCGAGGTA
This sequence comes from Noctilio leporinus, assembly GCA_004026585.1. Classification (NCBI taxonomy): domain Eukaryota; kingdom Metazoa; phylum Chordata; class Mammalia; order Chiroptera; family Noctilionidae; genus Noctilio; species Noctilio leporinus. The sequence goes on along the minus strand of PVIW01000869.1, from coordinate 7,342 downwards.
TGCATGTAGGTACAGGTGCAGGTCTGCACACGGATAGACTCACTGTCTCACAAGTCACATCGGATTGGGACCCACCCTCCTCCCATGGGACACTTAGCTAATAGCCTCCGCAATGACCCTCTTACCGAATAGGTCCCTCCCCTGGGAGGAACCAGGGGACCCCAGGACTCAGACACAGGGCAGTGGGGCCTTCACCTCGCTGGAAACAGCTGGACGTCGGCCTTTGCTGCCCAGCCTCCCTTCCCTCCTCCAGACAACCTCCCACTCTGCACGATGGTCCCACCTCAGGACCCCTCCTCCCAAAAGCAGCCTGTGCCCCGCACACGCTGAGGACCGCAAAGGGCCCGTGGCGCAAAAATACACACACCTCTCCAGGATCGTGGGCAGCGGGCGGCAAAATCATGGTGGGCGTCCAGGGCCGAGTTTCCACGCGGGGGTGCGATCAGGATGCTTTAGAAACGGGACGCCTGCTTGTCCTCCTCCCAGGTTTTGAGTCCATTCCTAGCGCTTGAGGCTGCACGACATCAATGGCTCCGATTTCCGGCGGTTAGGAGCCCAGGGTAACCACACGGCACCAAGTCGAGTGGCCGCAGACGGGCCCCTCGCGGCCCCAGCACGCTGGAGTGCTGCCCTCTTGCCGCAATCCACAGGGCCACGGAGGGTCCCCAGGGCCACGGAGGGTCCACAGGGCCACAGAGAGCCCATAGTGCCATGGATAGTCCACAGGGCCACGGTGCAGGTCCACAGGGCCACGGAGGTTCCACAGTGCCACAGAGGGTCCACAGTGTCACGGAGGGCCCATAGTGCTACGGAGGGTCCACAGTGCCACGGAGGGCCCACAGGGCCACAGAGGGTCCACAGTGCCACGGAGGGCCCACAGGGCCACAGAGGGTCCACAGTGTCACGGAGGGTCCATAGTGCTACGGAGGGTCCACAGTGCCACGGAGGGCCCACAGGGCCATGGTGCAGGTCCATAGGGCCACAAAGGATCCACAGGGCCACAGAGGGTCCACAGGGCCACGGAGGGCCCACACTGCCACGGTGCAGACACACAACAGACCAGCTGCTGTGTGGAATGGGAGTTTGTCTTAGAACTTTGTTTATGCCACAGACTGTTTTCACTAGATTTTGTGTTGATCTGGGGCTGCCTGGGGGCTGGCTTGTTGCTGACAGTCTCATGTGACCTCTTCACAGTCCTTGTCCCTCCGCATAGCTTCAGTGGCCTGTGTCCCCTCACCTGCTGCTACGGCCACCCTCGGCCTGACTGGAGGTGGTAGGTCCCGGCATTGGCCATCCTCAACGATCCGAAATGTTGATGTGAGTTCCGAGCAGCGCACGGTACAAAGTTTAACCTTAAACACTGCAGCATAAAGGTGCCACTGGCCAGTTCCTAAGACTACCGCTCTGCGTGGGAAAGGAGACAGGGAGCTGTGGGCATCTAGCAAGTAGAGTCTAAGGATTCTACCAACGCCCTCCACTGTGCCACTGTGCCCCCAACAATGGTTCCCCGGCCCTCGAGGGGAGCCCTGGTGTAGACCAGACCCCCTCCTCCCATCACCCGACACGGGGTCCAACCAGACGGCAGGCTGTGCACCAACGCACAGCCGTGTTGCAATGCCACGTTGTCTGTCGTGAGGAGACACACTGTATGACTCCGTGTCCCTGGGCCCCACCGCTGGGCTGCAGGCCCCTAATCAGTGGTAACAGGAGGCCACATCTCGGGGCTGCGAAATGACTGGATCCTAAACCACATGGCCTTTGAATTGAATTCGCACTGCTGCTTCTTGCCTGTGGAGGGGAGTATCATTTATGATGATCGTATAAAGAAGGCCTAGGCCAAGTTTCCATCACGGTCCAGCCCTGTAGATGCCCCAACCAGCCCAGGCTGTCTGGTAAGGACACGGCCTCATCCACAAAGCTGCAGGGCTGGGTTCCACCGTCGGGGTGCACCTCTGGAGGAGGACTGCCCGCAAGCCCCCGGGGGTTCCCCAGTAGGTGACGGACCAGGTGGCTTCTCGTGTCCCGACCAGCAGCTGTGGGCAGAGGCCGCTGATGTCCTGGGAGGGGGATGTGGGGGTTCACCAGCCTCCCTGAGCCTCACACAAACCTCAGGACTTTCGCCACATCCGCAGACATCCTCTGGAATGGCTTGCTGAAGTTTTTTTTCTTTTTTAATTTTTTTAAAGATTTTATTCATTATTTTCAGAGAGAGGGGCAGGGAGGGAGGAAGAAATAGAGAGAAGCACCCATGTGTGGTTGTCTTTCACCTGCCTCCACAGACCTGGCTGGAGACCTGGCTTGCAACCTGGGTATGTGCCCTGGCTGGGAATCGAACCAGCGACTTTTGAGTTTGCAGGCCGGCGCCTTATCCACGGGGCCGCCTGCCAGGGCTGCTTTTTTTGTTTTTTTTGTTTTTCATAAAACACTTAAATTACAAATTAAGCCAGCGCTGACTTCTTCACTTTTGGTTGGAATTACGTAAAACGGAGGACACCGAGGGACATGGTGGAAACAGACCCCAGGCCTTTCTGAGCCACGCGTTCCCGGTCAACACAGGAGGGACAAACCCCTTCCCCCAAGCAGCCGCCACCACCCAGGCGGTCAAGTGAAGGCACTTCGACCGGAGTCGAACTCACTGTCATCAGCACCCGGGCTGGGGCTGAGCGCTCAGCCTGTGACATCGGCGGGTGTCCAGGCACTAAGACACCCCCAGGACAGGCCAACGTGACCTCTTGTGAAAGAGCTGGGATGGCCCAAGGTCGTGACATTCGAAACACCCGCCATCAGAGCAAAAACACCTCCTGGGGAGGGTCTCCCGAGACGCTGGAATCCGCAGGACTAAGAAACAGCCAGAGGAACCCGGCGACCCATTTTGGGAAAACAGGGGAGCCTCCCCCACTGCCCCTCCTCAGGCTCACACCCCAGAAGCTCACCACAAGCGACGCCGGCTCTAGCAACCCATCCTGCTGTTCCGCAAAGATCCGCCCGGGCTACGCTCCTTCTCCCCGTGATTAATTTTTATTCGACTAATCACCCAGCGCAGCTGCAATGCTAACCCAACGCCCTGCGTAACGGCTGCAGAGAAAAATAACACTGACTTCTACCGGCTTTATCTTTTGAACAAATCTCAATCAAATGCTCTTTCCCGTGGTGGTGAGAGTCTGGTCCCCGTTGTCAGAGGATTTGCTGCAAGGGGGTCCCCCCCTCCCTCCCTCCTAGTGTTAATTATCCTCAGACGAGAGGCACCAAACCTGAGACTCATTCGTTACGAGAGTGACAGGAACCAGCTATTAAAACTCCGAGCCAAGTGCTGACCCAGCAGGGCTGGGGGTTGCGCTTTTGTTGATGCGCCTCGGTTTCTTTTTCCTTTTAGGGGACGGAACACCTCCGCCGGGTAGTTTCCTGTCGGGCGGGTCCCCCTGCTCGGGGCCAGGCCGCGTCCCCCGAAGTACTCCCAGCCGCTGACGGGCAGGACTGAACCCCAACACCGGCTGGGCTAACGGGTGTGGTCTCTGCTTTCTCCGCGTTTGCCTGGCTGGGGTGCTGTCCTGCCTACACCTTTCCTTGGAGCCTCTGAGCACCGTGAGCTTTCCCTGCAGCCGACCGTTGGGGCTTTGGAAGAAGCGCCCTCGCCAAGGCTGGAGGCAGCGCCTCCCGCAGCCTGATTTCTGCCCCCTGTGCCCCACCGCCAGCCCACAGGGGAGCGCGCGGGCCGGTGAATAACCCGGCTTCCTTCCGAAAGTGTGGGAACATCGGCTTTTCCGGAATAAACACCCCCAAGCGTCCCGTGCCCTCGCCCGCCAGGCAGCCACGGCCCTGGGCGCCTACCTCAAGGAGAAGCGGTCCACGGTGGCATTGCTGGTGACGGTGACGTAGGCCGTGACCACCTCTCCCTGCTTCACGGGCCGGGAGGGCAGCCAGACAGCCACGTTGTCGTCCAGGCGCAGCTGGCGGAGCTGGTCGCCGCCGTCCGGGGCCGGGTCGAGGCCCACGGTGCCGATCCGCTGCAAGTGGGCCGTGCCGTCCTGCGGGCCGTCCTTCCCCGGGCGGATGGCGTTGCCCTGCCTGGCGTCCCCGCCGCCGGCACAGTCCCCGCGCTCCTCGCCCGCGTGCACCGCGTAGTACAGCTCCACCGCGCCGCCCTCGGCCGGCGGCCCCGGCTTCCTCCTGCCGGCCACCACGGAGGGGGCGCCGAACCAGCCGGCCGGCAGCCGCAGCTGCGCCACGCACAGCGCCAGCTCCCCGCGCAGCCGGCAGCCGCCCCGCACCGCCCGGGTCTCCCGGAAGGCGAACACGCGAAGGCAGGGCAGCGGCTCCCCGGGGCCGCGCTCCGCCCAGGGGCGGCCGACCGCGTGGAACAGGACCTGCACGGCGGGCCGGGCCGGGGAGACCGGGTCCCGCAGGATGTGCGCCTTCAGCGTCCAGTTGAAGCTCAGCTTGTCCGTGGGGCTCAGGGAGTTGGAGGTCGGCGTCAGGCCCAGAGGCACCACCTTCTCCACGGAGAAGGGCCCGTAGGTGGCATTTACCCGCGGGGGCCTCTGGGCTCTGTAGGTGAAGAAAGACTCCACGCGGGTCTGCAAGCTGCCATTGCGCGTTGGGTCCTGCGGTGTCTGCGCCTCCCGCAGCGGGAAGGCGCTCTCGGCTCCGAGGACGCGGAAGGTCACGGGCAGGTAGGGGGGCCGCGAGGAGAACGTCCGGGCGGTGGCGGCGGCCCCCTGGCCCTCCATCGCTACAGAGGGCAGAGAGAGAGAGAGAGGAGGTGACCGCTGGGAGGCAGGTCCGTGAGCACCTCGGGAACCAGCGACGCTCCCTGAGTCCACTTGCCTGGAGTGTCCCTGACCCTCCGGGGCTCAGCCCAGGAGGGTCTCCACACGCTCCCCCAACTGCACGCGTGCATCGGGTTGAAAGGCACGGGTGTCTGCGGCCAAGGAGGCCTGCCCAGGGCATTGCGCAGGGTGCGACCTCACGGGACAGCGGCGGCGTACCCATGAGTGTCACGCGAACGTATGTTCGTTCACAGATCGAATACATTTTTCTCGGCACAGGGACGGAGAAGGTAACACCCCCGCCAAAGGAAAACGTCAGGTGAGGGGCTCGCGGCAACCACGGGATGGAGGACCGAGTGGGAACCGTGTTTAAAACCGGCTGCACCGGCTGGGCGGCCTCACGCCCACGGAGCAAGACGGGACACGATACCCAGAGCCCACGTGGCTCAGCGACCTGCTGGGGGGTTTAGGCCGGACCGAGTCCATCACGGCCGTCCAGGCGGGTGAGCCAGCAGACACGGGGCAGGAGGTCGGGGCCAGGGCAGGGGAGACGGCCCGCCCCCCCGTCTGTCGGTCTCTGGCCGTCACGGGCACCGGCGGTGGTGCGGCCCGCAGGCACCTTGCTGTCGGGAGGGCGACCTCTCTAACGGGTCCCAGGATCACCTCCTCGCTCTGGGACGCGCTGACCCGCCGAGGGCTGGTCCTCCCTGAGCCAGGGTGGCGTGGGGGCGGGGGAGGGGCGGCCTGCACGAAGGGTCCCCCCGGGTGTGCGGGGAGGGAGCCAGTCTCGGGGGTGGGCTGGGCTGGCTTTGGCCTGAACAGGGTCAGCGGCGGATGTCCGGGATCTGCGTGGGGACAGGGGGTCCCTGCTTTCCTCTTCAATTAAATACAATAAAAATAAAGATTCCCGGAGTAACTCCAATGTGCACGTGGTCCCGCTAAGCCCGGGTGTCCACAGAGGGTGTCTTTGCCCACAGGTGACACCTGGGGGACTGGTGGGTGGCAGCTGGGGGGAGGGGTGACCGTGGTCTCCAGGGGTCAGAGGGCAGCCATGCGACTGGGGCCCCACAGAGCCCAGGGAAGGGCCCGCCGGTTGCGGTGGCACAGGGCCTGTGGTTTGCCCAGGTAAAGAGGACACCGAAGAGGGGGTGCAACCAAGCCGCCAGGCCCAGGGACAGAGGGCGCATCCCAGAGTTCAGGGTGTCCCTGAACAGTGGGTAGAGAGGTGACGTGCCCCATGGGGCACCCTCGGGAAGGTGAGTCCCGCCCCCTGCGACAATGCAGATGGACCGAAAAGGGCCCGCAGAACCCTGAGATGTCACTCCTGGCGGGGCGCAACACAGAGGGCCACCTGCCAACCCCGACCCACCCTCACAGACACAGGCAGGGTGGTGGGCGCCACAGGGAACGGGGTCCCGGGGAGATGCGGACGGGAAAGGGCTCACACGCTGCCATCAGGTGGGCACGCGGCACCCAGCCACCGGGGGCGGCTCACGGAATGAATGGTGCCCTTGGAATTTAGCAATGTTACGAATCAATTGCCCCAAGAAGTGAAATAAAAGGAAGTACAAGGAACCCAGGTCTCCAGCGCACGAGGTAAGGTTGTTGTTTACGGTGGGGTGCTGTTTTCTGTTTGTTTGTGTTTTACAAATACCCAACCTTAGGAAGCCTCAGGACCTTCATCTGTATCTTGGAAATCACACCAAAACGACCTCAGGCAAAACCATACTCAGCAAAACACGGGGCAGGAGGGTTACACCCCGCAACTGAGAGACATCTCTGTGGCCACACGGACGATGACGATAATAAATGGAAATAAGAATACGAGGAAGGGCAATCAATAATAAGTATTATTCCTACCATGATTTCCATCATGTTGATAGGCTGTAGCTCCACGTTTTCAAGGTGACAGAAATGGGGAAAATGGGTGCTGCTCATAATTGGTGCAAAAAATCAGGGGGGAAGAAAGCCTGACCTCAAGAAACCGGGGCGGAGGCGTCAGGCACCTGCCGCCCCCGCGGCCCCGTGAAAGGCACGCCGCACGCGTGTCGGGGAGGATTTTCCTCCCTGTGATTTATTAACGCTCGCCAGGCACCGAATGCCTCTTGCTGCTCAATGCGCCCCCTCGTTTCAGTTTCTTGAAACAAAAGGCACCTTGATAAATGGATCATTCCATTCCAGCGCCTCCACTGAGCAAACGCAATGTCCCCCCCGGCTGACACCCGCGGGCGGTTTGTGACGAAAGGACAGGGACCCTCTCCTTGAAAAGCGCCGGCCCGCGAGCCCCCGCTGAAGCCCGGGGTGGGGGGGTCGCCCCCTTTTTTCCGGGAGAACCTCATCCCCTCCCGCAGGCCTCTGGAAATAGAGCACAGTGGCCGCGCCTTCCAAAGACAGATTCCAGCACCCGGCATCTTGGACGCTGCCGTGTGAGAACAGTGTCCTGGGCGGGCACACAGGGACGTGGGGACCAGGCGGGGCCGTGGGGACCAGGCGGGGCCGTGGGGACCAGGCGGGGACATGGGGACCAGGCGGGGCCGTGGGGACCAGGCGGGGACATGGGGACCAGGCGGGGACGT